>VZTZ01007241.1:109025-355023 GCA_013400955.1 Drymodes brunneopygia | reverse complement strand
CCACTGCCTCTTGTCCTATTGCTTGGCTCCATCTGGGAGAGCCTGGGAACATCCTCTTGGCACTGCCCCTTAAGATACTTATGGACACTGATGAGGTCTCTCCNCCCCGAGCGTGAGGCCGAGGGTGGTCCATGGCGAGCCCGGAGTCTGGAGGGGCCGCCGAGGGGTCGGTCCCCTCCGGCAGCGCTCGGCGTGGATCTCTGCAGATGCAGGAAAGCTGCGGGTGAGAGGATGAGTAGAGTTGCTCTGTGCAAGTCGGCTGGTGGTTTATGCGCCCGTGTTCGGTCTAGTCTGAAAAACACAAAGTGTTGTCAGTTTGGAAGGGGTGTCACTTGAGACTTCTTCCTGAGGATATCACCATGTGCCATTCAGTTACTTACAGGTGAGTTAAAACAGCTTTGGGAAATTGACACGTCGAGATGTCGCCATTATTCATGTCTTGACATTTTTCTAGTCTGATTTCAGCCGTGAATTTGATCTAGCACCAATATCTTGCTGGTCTTAATTTCTTCTTATATAGCCCGAATATGCAGGGTACATACACGTTATTTTGATCAATGTCATTGTGTAGGCACTAATGTAGCAGTGTGAATGTAGTACTAAGGGCAGAGGTTGGATCTCTGGAGGGAATGGGCTGTCCACCTGTACGAATCTGGGATATGATATTGTTAAATGATGAAAAAGGGGAAAAAAAAAAAGCAGGTTGGCTTGCAAGAATAACCCATGAGGGTGACAAAAATTGGTTTTGTGGTTTCGTCAGATGACCACCCTAATTGCAGAATTGATGCAGAAATGAGAAACTATCATGTAGTCGTGTAGGTTCTGGAAGCAATTTAGCTACTCTGATGAGTGATTTTTGTTGGTGGTTTTTTCTTTTTTTTTAAACCCACCCTAAATGACTTGATTTTCAAGCAGTTCCTACTTAAAGAGTAATGTTAAGTCCTATCAATGTCTGTCTTGGCTTTGTTGTGTGTCTGTGACTAGAGGAATATTTGAGAGTGCTATGGAGAGACACGCAGTCTCACTTTGAATGCAAATTGTTTAAGCTAGTTTCAGTTTGTGACTAGCAAGTGAAAGTAATTTGCACATAGATAGCACAAAGAGCAGGTTTCCTTTTAAGATAGACTGCTTCAAAAACATGCATTTGCTGTTGTGCCATGGTGGGGGAAAAACTGCTTTGAAGGACTTATGTCTAGTAATCTATAATGGGTAAAAGTAAAAATAAGAACTTGTGGCCTGATAGCTGGAAAGTCCCCATGGAGTTCAGTGGTGAAGTTTCTTCTTGGGTACAGTTGCCAAAAAACTATACCAGGTGAGGAATGATGCAGGCAGTGCAAACACACTACTGGTGGATTTCTCTGCCAGAGGTTACAGTGTCAGTGTGCAGGACAAGTCCCTGACCAACCTATTTTTGTACTGGCTTAAAACAATGTTTTTATTTGTTTTACAGCTGTTAAGAAAACAATGTTCTGGTTTTTTGTGTGCTGTAATAGGGCTGGTGAAATTGCAGCAGCTGCTGCATCTGGTGTGTGAAAGTCAAAAGGTGGGCAAAGAAGGAAACTGCTGGGGGTTAGAAGAGACACCGTCTCTCCTTCAAGTAAGAGTAGGAAAGCTGTTTTGCAGGGAGGAGGAAAGGTGTCAAAACTGTTTTGCGCAAGAGCTGTGGCATGAGGCTGCTTAAACTTGAGTTGGAGGTTTTCATTGTTTGTTTTGTGTAGCCTCACCTCTGGTATGCTTGGATGGTCTGGGGAAAGAAGAAAAGCTTTCACTCTCTGAAACTTTGTCTGATGGCACGGCTTCAGTCACTGATTTTGTTATGCTTTTTCCTTTGTTCTTGTGTGCTCTGACAGCTGACTGTGGCTGTCATGTGACTTGCAGTTGGAATTCTTTTTTTATCTCCTGTATAGAGGTTTCTCCAGGATTGCTGCAGTATGAGTACCTGGGAAAGAATACAGGGAACTGATTGGATATAGGAAGTTATTAACCAGTTTGGTCTCTCCCAGTTTTTATTCTTCCCCTTACATCTTTCATGTTGCTGTGCAGGAAGAATTCTGCAATTAGAGTTAATTTTGTGACTTTTTTTTTAAAGTTCATCTGCTTCAAAAGAAATCTTGACAGTTTGGGTTCACTTTCCACATAACACTGCAAAAGTTGCTGTGTAACTTTCCTTTTTTTCTAAAAAAAACCTGAATGTGTTTTGAGTGTAATAGTAGAGCTGCAAATAAAAACTGTCTCCTTTGTGGGCTGTTTTCCCTGAAAATCTGTACTGGATGAGAGGTGATTTAATGATAGGTGATGTTTTTGTCCCCTTCAAGATTAGGAGCTGGTGCATAACTTGCATGGTGCTTAGACTTGTAAGGGAATCTCAAACTGCTGTGCAGCACAGGATTGCTATTATGCGGTCTTCAAATGCTGGGGTTGTAAGTTTATTCTATTTTATGTTAAATGCATAGTTTTTAATAACACAACTCCTACAGCTGACGGTACCTACACTTCTGTTCATTCAACCACTGTCTTCTCAGCCTCTGTTGTGAAACCGCAACTGTGCTCGTCTGTGCTGCTTGAAACCCTGGAGTTGGCATTCAGCTTGGCCTTGGTGAAGAAGCACATGCTGAGTGCGGAGAGGTGTCCTTTAGGTGCACTCATTCAACCTTATTAAGTGCTTTGACATATTTAAGTGGGAAATGTCATAAATAAGGTATTACTGGACTTAGATACCGATGTGAATGGTTGTGTCATGTGCCTGGGAAGCTGCCATTGTAAAGTTTGAATGTGATTTCTCAGCGTATGAGCTGCTTCCTATAGCTCTTGCATACTTAAACTTCAAATTGCTCCCCCTTTTCTTAAGCATTCTGGAAAATGGTGAAGACCAAATGTCTTCTGTATGCAAAAAGCAGAAGAGCTTGTGAGGCTGTCATGCATGATGCAAGAAAACTTGCGTGAAGACACACAGTGTGTGTGGTAGTTGGAAAAGAGGACGGGTGAGCCAGAGTAGAATTAAGCATGGGTAGGGATGCATTAAAAACCTCTTGAGACATAGTGATGGCTGTACTTTGTGCTATTCAAGCACTCCTTTTCTGTAAGGAGAGCTTGCTTTGACATAGAGATTTCTTTACCATATATATTTGTGTGAAAACGGTAGTCACATCTAATAGTGGTTTCTGTGGCAAGTGAGCTGCAAGCTTCAAATTTGCCGTGGCCATCCTGGAAATTGTTCCTGAGCTTGTCTGCCTGAGACTGTGCTGGTTGAAACTGCTCGTAAAGAGCTTTGGATACTCGTTTAATCTCTGCAGTGTTCTGATGGCTGAGAAGCATCTGGCACAGAATGGTGCCGATGCATAATCACATGTGGATCTGCTTTCCAACTCTGTGGTTGTAGGTTGCCTTGTCTCTCTGCCAGGCTGTCTGTGTAACACCCCCCCAGCAAAATGAGCTATTTCAGTGCGTTCCCCAGAGAGGAAGCGCATGATTCTTTGCAACTATGCTTTACAGCTGTTTGGAGCAGGGTGCACTGTTCTTCCCAGCAGTCATCCCTTGGGTAACACTTTGAGAACCAAAAAGCTTGAACTATTGTTAGGAGAATGGTGGCAGTAGTCTCTCTTGTGCTCTGCTGAAGTGGTTCACTACTGCTCAGACCTCAAAGTGGCTCTGGCCATGGGATGCACATGACAGGCATTAGCTTTCTGCATCTTACTTGATTTCAGTGTCTCATCTTCCCATCACAAAGTAAACTAGACTTGCTTTTCCCTTTCTTATGTTATTTTTTTCATATTGCTGTTTTGATTTGTTAACAAAAAAAAAGGCAGTGCTCTCATTTGATGTTGCAGCTTGCTGAAAAGTAGATAACTTTTCTTTTTCGTATGATTGATTCAGTGTCTCAAAAACAAAGTTAGGTAGCTCGAAAGGCTGACCTGCAGGCAAGGTTATTCCCAATAACTTGTTTGGACCTTGCTTGCACAACTGCTTTTGACAGTGGCCTGAGCTGGCCCTGCCTCCTTCTGTGCCTCCCACTGCTGGTGCATGGCCAGAAACCACCATGGCAGGGAACTGGCCAGGCTCAGTCCCCCCCTCCACACACATTCATACGCACCTGTTGTTTTTGCTGAGTTAATTTTGAGAGAGGACAGTTCCTGGGCCCAGCTTGTGTCAGGTGCTTGGGCCAGCAGCACTGGCAGGAGACAGGAGAGCCTGCCCTGGTGGGATTGACGTGGGTGTGTGTTTCATCCCTCTAATTGTGGGATAGTTCACAGTTGGGTTTATCAGAAAACAAGTGTCATGTTGTGGTTTCAGCAAAAATAACTGTTTGACAGTTTTAATCAGGGCAGACACCGTATTTGAGCCCCGACCTTGAACTGCTTCAGAAATGGCTGTTTGAATGGTTTAATCTCTGAGGTAACATCTGTACTGAGCCCCCTGGATCAGAGGATGCATCACACCCCACCCCACGATCATGGCTGTTGCTTTTTAAAGCTGTTGGTATAACAGCTCCCTAAACTGGCTCGACTGCATTGAAGCAGAATAGCTTAAGCCCTTCAAACAAGATAACTTTGTCTGGCCCTGGCAAGGAGGTAATTACATCGGGCATCACCACTGGTGGAGGTGAGTGCTAAGCAAGCTGGAGGAAGCCAGTCCATGTGACTCACATGGTCAGGATGGGCAATGTGATTGCCAACAGATTGTTTCCTTTATGGATTGCAGTGGAGAGGTCAGCTTATCTTACTGGAAAGTAGAGCACATGCAACTTGAAACTCTTCCCAGGTACTGATTTAATGCCAGGAGTCTTAACTTGTGTGAGAAATAATTCTTGCTTTTACTGTGAAAGTATTTTGCATCTCTCTGAGAACAGCTACTTAGGCTACATCTGGGCTGCTGTTACTCACAATGAATAAATCCCACCTTGCTCCTCCCACACATTAAAAATAATATAGAAGTCTCTGTAACATCCATGAAAGTAATACTACTCTGAAACTGAACTAGATTTTCACTTGTATGTGCCCCTGAAAATGTAGTTTGGAACATGATTGAACATTGGATTTCATATTCCTTTTGTGCAGACTGTTTTGAAGGATTCCTCAACCTTCCCTGTTCAGGGGCCTGTGACAGGGCAAAGGGAAGGTCTGGCTTCTGTTCTGTAAGATGCTCATCTTGTTTCTCTTTTGCTTCTGGCCTGTGGGTGAACTGACTTGAAGATGATTTCCTCTATTTCATAACACGCAACTGGGAAAGCAAAACCTTAATCTCTGAGTGATAATTCTGTTGTGTGAAGGATTTAAATTCTTGTTCCATTCACAAACAGATTTTAACTTGCAAGGTCTCTATAAAAACCAACAAGACACTGAAGAACACCCCAGCCTGATCAAAAACTTTGTGCCTTAGTATTATATGTTACCTTTTTGTCATCTTCCAAAACCAGTCAAAAAAAAGAGTACCAGAGCCCTTGAGAAATTTTCAGTTCTGAATTTGAGGAATGCTAACTTTCTGGGGCTTCATTGTGAAGAAATTTGGTTTGGATTGAAATGCATTTTCTCCTGAATGTAAAACCAGCTTTGTTTTTAATGTGTTGCTGTTTTCAGAGCCCTTGAAGATAGTCAGGTTCTTCTAACTTCTTTTTTTTGTGTGTTGAGAAGCTTTATTCCATTGCTGAACTTTGGTTATTCTGTATTGTAGCTAAATTCTCATCATCCTCCTGCATTGATATTGCCTTTATCCCCTTCAGAAATGCAACAGAGTAGCTGAGAGAACTAATCAGTATGATTGAAAAAGGTCAGGTCTGCCTGCTTATGAAGAAAGAATAATGGCAAGTATTTGTCTAGGATTCAGACACGGTCCTTGAATACATAATTTTATTGGTGTTTTGGGTATGACTCAATACCTGGCAAATTATTTTTGACCCTTATATTAGGATATAAAGCTTCAAATATAATAATATACTAATATATAAAGATTTTCTTTTTTTTTTCTGTTCACGTAGAACTCTCTTATATTTGTCCCTAACTTCCAGCCATTAGCAGTCTGAAATGAACATGGCTGCCGTAGTACAGGGAATCCCAGAGTCCTGTAGTCAGTAATTAAAATGGAAAAGTATGTGATACCTTACTGCTGGCTCTTTGGTTAGATATGGGTTGCACTGGGTTTGAGAGGAGTTCTCAGAGGTTTTAAAATTTAAGATAAAGCGGCTTAACTGTTGTTTCCCCTTTGTTGTCCAAGGACTGGACTTCCGAGCAGAACAGGGATGGTTTCTCCTCCTGTAGAGAGCTGGAGAATGATAATGCTGAGTGGTGCAACACATATGACCGAAAGATTAAGGCAAACAAACCTGATGGGTGAAGCTTCTTATCAACTGAGATTTATACATTAAGACAAATGCTTCTGTGGGTCAGATAGGTGCACTAAATTTTGTGTGAGTTCTAAATAACAGGAATGCATGGTGGTGTCCTCAGTTTTCTGATGTGTTAATGAGTCTGTATTAATCCTACTGAAGTTTCCACTTGGAATAGAAAGGAAGCTGTGGAATCTGTTACATTGCAAAAATCAAGTGTCCAGGGGATGCAGGCTGCTGCGAGTGCCAGAAGAGGGGTAGCTGAGCCAAGGTGATGGCAAACATTTATTGAGCTATGCTTTTTTAACAGAGCTTGGCTAGAGCACCCTGATAGTAAGCCAGGCTGTCTAAAGAGTTCCTGGCTCTAAACTGGATGACCTGGGCCTGCCTCAAAACTGAGCAGTGCTGTGTCATGCAACTGGCCACATTTCACTGCAGTCCTACTGCCTGCTGTGAGGGGAAGGAATCCTGTCTCTGCCTCTGAACTGTGCTGCATTTGATTTTTTTCTGCTGTTACTCAGATTTATTCCTGGTTATATTTAACCTGAGCTTCATGTTCCTTTCCCAGTTTTTAGACAGCTGGCTTTGTGATATATCTGTAGCTAGGTGGTGTGATCTTTTCAGTGAATGTCTTGTGGTTAGCTCTACTTTCGACATCCTCTTTCAGAAACTGAGATATTGAGATATCAATATATATATGTATATATAAAATGCCTAAAGGTGCAGCTAGGCCCTAATAGGCACTGTTAGCATCTTTTGGTCTGAATACTGTAAGACTCTCAACCCCAATTTTGACCGTGAAGCTGGGTGGCTCCACTGCAGGATATGATTGGCTGCTCTGTTCCACTTAGAACTTCTGCCACTGTTGTTGGGCAAAACACTAAGGTTGGGCAGTAGTGTCCAGCCTGCCAAAGACATCTGTGAAATTTATCAGGCTGTCAAGGATAGCATATCACAGGTGATGATCCTTAGTCAGGGTGGCCTTCACAAAGGTTTGATGGGGAAGAATGGATAATTGAATGTTCAAGAAAGGGAAAAATGGACTCAATGTTACATTCCACCAGTGGTTAAATCTGTTTTGCTCTTAGTCACAACAAAATAGCAATTATTTCTGGTATTTACAAATATAGAACATGAATAGGAATTTAAGTTAGTAGTGCTCTTAGTAGGAGTGCTTATTAAACTTGGTTATTTCAGGGACTGGTGTCTAGATGATACACAATTCAGACAGCTTGAATACCAACTCACAGGCATTTTTGTCTTTTCAGGTACACTTGGGAAGCAATTGATGCAGACAAAAAGGTGCTTTATAAAATAAATTTCTGTTCTGGTGTTGAAGAGTGTGGAAGGACAAGTGCGGTCTGTGCATATGACATCAAGAAGAAAACCCATCTGTCTGTAGGTAAGTAAACAAGTGTCTTGTAGGTAGTTCAGAGCCATGTTAATGGATGGTCTTAGAACTATTGCAAACTTTGACATGTTAGCAAAGATTTTTCTTTCCCCTCCTTCTGAAAATGTGTAAAATTTGTTTTGTTGCAGATTTACTGGGGAGATTTGGTAAAACATGATCTGATTATAGATAATGACTTTATGGGACAGTGAAATGTATCTAACGCTCTAGTTAACTGTAATCTAGTGTGAAAGTGTGGTAGGCTATCTCCAATAGAATAAGAGCATCTATCTGCAGCAGGATCTGGACTGTGCACAACTTTGTAAACAACTTTGTATCCTGAACACAGGACAAAGCTTGAGTTACATCTCTAAAGTGTACTCAGCCTAGCCTGATGTAATATCAGGTCTTTGTTCAGAGGCAGGTTACTCTCTGCAATGCCATCTTGGGACTATTGCTGAGTGTCTGAGGTGTCATCTTCAAGTTGTTCCACACAGAAAGGAAGTTAATTACGTGCAGGTCTCTGGTTGTGGTTACACTTGTCAAATCTGGTGACGGCTTCAGTAGTTCACAGATGTCCTTGGTATTCTGAGGAGAGGCGGACTTGTGCATGCTGATCTAAATATGAAACTGGCACATTCCTATACGCATACATATGATTTCATCAGTCAAGCACCTTGTGTTCTGAACAGTATTTTTTCATTTTATTTCTTTTCATGGATGTTTGTCACTTTCAAGGTTGTTTTTGTGTTTTGGCTAAGAAAACAATAATAGATGAGTACTGTTCAAGAGGCTTTCTGATAGCTGACTGTTACTTCCAATGGAATAAAAGAATAGCTTTCTGAAGAACAATATCTATTCAGACTGCTTCATAGTATCTGCAGATCTGAAGTCTGATTTAACATGCTTTCCAATCTTGCCAGCCATTGGCAGACAGCTCTTAGAAGAAGCTGTGAGTCTTCATTGAATTGCTTGAGCTTGAGCTGCTGCAATATGGTGTGGGGGAAGGTGTTTCTCATCTGTATGGCCATGCTCAGCAGCTAGTCAGCTTCCATTCTCCCCACACCTCTCTATTAACAGTAGAGATACTTGGTTTCAGTTTGTGGTCAATCAGTGCTTTTCAAACAAGCTGTTAATGTTGGGACCCAGGCTTACAGAATCATTGAGTGATGAATAAAGGTATATTCAGGCTCCAGAGTTCTCTGGGATGGCTGGTTAAATTACATTTGTATTCAAACTGCAGCTACATGTAGTGTAGCATCTTCTCTGTGGAGTATGGCATATTAGAGAGAGGCTGTTATTCTTGTTGTACATTTTAGGAATGAAGCACATTTGTATTTCCTGCTGATGGAGGTCTCAGCTCACATGCTGTTGAGGCTTCAGTTGCCTGTGGATTAGAAAAGAAAGCAGCATCTGGGTGTCTGTTTTAACATGCTGCTTTGGATGAGACTGGAATGTAGCAGGTGGAATGAGATTGAGGAAGTCTGTTCTCCCCAAGGAAGTGTGAGAACTAGAGGCTTGTGTAGGTTTTGTTCCATGCTTCTTGTGGAAAGAGGAAGGGAGAACAGAGCTGGGTGATGACTGAGCAGTATCAAATATTCCTTTGTATGCAAACCTTGAGTTCCTTACTGTTACTGAGTGGAAGAGGATTTAGCAGCAGATATACTGTAGTCTTGTGGAGGCAGTTTGAAATGACTTTCAAAGGTTAAGCCATGAATCTTGTTCAAGTGGGATATTTTTAACTATCCTGCAATAAAGTGAGAAATCAAGGTGAGGAGTTAACATTGTCATTGATTTTTGCTTTGTTCTGTTGGTCAGATTGTCCAAGTTTTGTTCTTGCTTATGCCTCCTGATGCCTTGAAGCTTCATCACCATCACACTGAGTTTAGATCATGCTAATAGGTTATCAAGCTTGTTTGTTAAAAAAGAAAAAATCACTCCTAGTGAGAAAAGAGGAATCTCTCTGATCCAGGTCTAGGCAGGTTGTAGACTCCCGGTTACCGAAACCAGCTAAACCACGTACTTCTCTTCAAGCAATCCAGATGACATGAAGTTACCTGTATGCCAAAGTTGTGGGCAGCTGAGGGACTTTTATTTGGGGGAAGAAGGGCAATTTGTCAACTGATCAATTTTGTTAAGTTATAAGCTTTCCTCAAATATAGGCTTAATCAGTTCTCTTCTTCATTCTTTCAGAAAAAAAAAATCCTTGCAAACAATTGTTTTGTTTTTCAAGTATCAGCTGTGCAAGGGATGACAGCTGTAGGACTGCTTGTTGCTCCCAGCCTTGAGGGGTGTTAAGGCCATATGCTCCATGGCAATAATCAGTCTGTATCCCAGGGAAGCCTTGTGGCTAATGTCAGCTGTGTGTCAGTGACCTACCAGAATTTTCATGGAGACCCCAAAGGCTTCTCCTCTGCACTTTTATTGATTAATCCTAGAAGTTTTCAATGGTAGGCAAATGTTTAGTTCATGAACATGAGTGAGGATGGAAATGACATGGTAGTTATTTAACTTTTTAACTTAACATGATACCTGGTGTCTCACGTGCCATGTAGTTGGACTACTCCTAGAAAATGGAGATATTACTTTAAATGTTTGTTAACCTGATGATGAAATGTGCACTTTGTCCAGCTGCTGTAGGATGAGTGGACATGAAATGATAGCTGCCATCTAAATGCCACTTTCTTCTGGACAACTGATTAGATATCTTCCATTATTGCCTTTTTCCAGCTAAGTAGCTAAACAGATGGAGTCAATGAGCAGAAGGTGTTGTGGACAGTGCCTTTGATACTGATTTTGCATAACTGTGTAATATGAAGTGTTTGGTGCTAATTTTTGGGAACAGTACTAGGTGATTTGTAGTGTGTTGCTTTGTGGAAGGAACATATCTCTGAAGTCATGAAGAAACATGAGTGATCACTGTACAGGGTGCTTGATGTTACATTAAAAGTGATTGCAGCACTGGAAGGAAGCTGATCTTGTGAGGTGTTGATACTCCTTGCTCTGTGAGCAGGGGTGTGCTAAGGCATGTGCCACTGAAGAAACTCTTACTAAAACTTTTAGCAAGTTCCCAAACTAATTGTAAGCGTACAAGGGGGAAGAGAGCATGTGTGTTGGCATGTAGTAAACAGGACATACTGGCTGAACTTGTTTTTTCTTGAATATTACTTTAACTGAGAAAATTGGAATCAGCTCACAAGTGCCTTTAACACAATCTACTGTGTTTTTAGCATGGAGAGAAACTAGTGCTTACAGAGCACTAAGTCCTCAGATGGTGCTGCCATAAGTTCCCTGCTAAATGGGGGTTTGTATCTGTATAAATTTATAACTGGAGAGGTTTTAAGTTGTACATATTGTTACTATATACATCTATTGCCTAGAAAGTTGTGTGAGCTTCCTTCTGCTAATCTGTGGAAGAAAAGAGGACACCTTGACAGTATCTTCCAAGCAATGGTGTGATAAGTAACACTCTTGTTCTCCAAGCAGTATGTAGCTCTCAGATTTAAGAGAGCTGCATGGCACTTGGGCTAGCATCAGTGCTGGAAGCTGTAGAACCTGAAAATGGCCTTTTGATAACACAGGAAATAAAAAAAGCTCAAACCACATGGATCATCTTTTCTGCCCAGACTTCTCCTCTTGGTCTCTCGGTTATATTTCTTTGGTACAATGTAGTTTTGCTTGCCTTGAGTGAGGAGATAACAGGCTGGGCAAAGTTCCAACAAATGTGGTTTTTAAAATGAAACAGCATTTGGCCTAGGTGCAAAGCTGCTATCTCTGATGATTACAGATTTGACTTGCTTTCTCCCTAGTGTAGACATAAACTAAAATGGAAAGAGGGAAGCTGATCCATGCTCACACTTTATAGCATCTTCTGTAGTTCAGACCAAACTCGGTGCATAATTAAAATCTGCTTCTCACAAAAATGAACAGGCTGGAGTTAGCATGTAAGATCTAAAAGCAGTTGGTGTTTATTATTAATCAAAATGGGCTTGAGCAGGAACATTTCAGTGGCCTGAGGTGTTGCTCATTGTGACTCGAAATGTGCTCCACCTTTCCCCTTCATGTCAAGTGTTGGGGAGAACTGTGTGCAGTGACAAAGCCTTGACCCTACTCTTCATGCAGCATGTGATCTGTGCTAAAGGGGATGGGAGATGCAGGGGATTTGCACTGAGGCAGTGGATCTGTGCTGGGTTTGTCTGCAGACAGTGCCAGTGCACAGGCACCAGTGTGTTCTTCATTAAGTAGATTAAAGATAAGTGGAGCCAGCAATGTGCACCTGCAGCCCAGAAAGCCAGCTCTATCAAAAGCAATGTGGCCAGCAGGTCAAGGGAGGTGACTCTGCCCCTTTCCCTCTGGTGAGACCGCAGCTGGACTACTGCATCTAGGGGTCCTGTTCTGGAGTCCTCAGCACGGGAAGGACATGGACCTGTTGGAGCACATCCAGAGGAAGGTCACAAAAATGCTCACAGGGCCAGAGCATCTCTCCTATGAAGACAGAGCGAGAGAGTTGAGGTTGGTTAGCTTGGAGAAGACTCCAGGGAGACCTTATTGCAGCATTCCAGTTCTTATAGGAGGCTTGTAAGAAAAACAAGGACAAAGTTAGCAGGATCTGTAGTTTTAAGACAAGAGGTAATAATTTTACGCCAAAGGAGGGTAGATTCAGACTATGTATAAGGAATAAATTTCTTTATGATGATGGTGATGAGGCACTGGAACAAGTTGTCCAGAGAGGTTGCAGATGTCCCATCCTGAAAATGTTCAAGGTCAGGCTGAACAGGGCTCTGAGCAGCTGATCTAGTTGAAGATGTTCCTGGTTATTGCAGAGGGGTCCCTTCTAAGCAAACCCATTCTATGATAGTCTCTCTCTCATCCTGTGCTGATTCTAATATTATAAATGGTATAAAGGCTGAAAAACTGATAAATAGAAGCTGGTAGGAGGAAGGAGTGAATTGTGATTGAAATTAGATGGTAACAGCTTTCCTTTTTCCTAAGGAGGTGACTAGTTTGTAGTAGCACCTGCTGTTGTACTTTTATTTTAAAATGTGTTCGCTAAAAATCTTTAAGAAAGTAGAAGTTTGATTAGAGATGTCAAACACTACCTTAACTTGGATCTGATTTTCCAAATCAGAAGATCCACAAAGATCTTCAGTTGTACTGTCTTCAAGTGGACTGATATGTCTTGTGCTGCTCAGTAGTTGAAACTAGACTCTGTTGAGCTTCTATGAAGGTGTTGTATTATAACACCCATTTTTTTCCTCCCTCTCATTTTTAAACCCTAGGTGAATTAGCCTTGCAAAAAGTTTCTGAAAGTCTTCTGGAGCTCAACACTACACGTAACTGCTTGCAGCAAGGCAGTGAACACCAAATTCAAAGCAATATTAACTTCCTGTGTGGGAAAACACTGGTAAGTCTAAATAATGTGCTTCTGACTTGCATTTTAAGGAGACTTGCTGTACTTTTGGATGTACTGATTACTGAGTTTCATATCTTAAGAGACAGTTATGTTTTACAGTTAAGGTCATGATTTATTGTGGCTTTCAAAATTCAATTCTGGTAGAAAATTGCTGCAGGTCTGCAGCTTAACTGTGGTTATGGGCTCTTCTTTGTCTTCAATGATTTTACATGGTTTGCACTGTAGTATTTTATTAGCTTAATATAGAGGAATGAGTCAACAGTGTACAGGGTGCCATAACAATGTGAGCTGTTGTTTAATTGTTGGCTGTGCCTGACCTGTGGACCTGGCATGACTGTTTAATAGAACAGTATTGAAGAAAATGACTGACCTCTGTAATGGGGCAACATAGCTGACAATAGTAAGCCTTAGACTTGGTCTGCACATTGTTGAACTAACAGTGCTTATACAGCCAGCTGGGCTTCTGAGGAAATATTTGTTTGTGATAATCTGTTTGAAGTGTGATTGGAGATCCCCAAAAAGTTTCTAGGGGGCTGTGTGCATGTAGTTCACTTCAAAGTGCTTTTGGAGTTCCACACTCCACACACTTAACAGATACGACAGGCTGTGATCGGTTCACATATTTGTGTATCTGGGAGAAGTGTTTATTGGTGCTGCTGTTAGCACTGACAGTGCTATTGCACACCCCCTCTTGGAAATCCAGCCAATTCAAACAAAGTGCCAGTGCAGCAGAGACTTAAATGCTTCTTGTTCTGTTTTAGCAGATGACTATTTAAACTAAATTTAAAATTATTGCTCAATTTCACTGTAATACCAGATCATTGTGATCTTCAAATTTCTTCTGGTTAGCTCAGATCTAATACCTGTTCATCTTGTGACATAGTAAAAGGATTTTGTAATAGTGTCTGGAAGAAAAACTTGTTTCCTCCCCTTTTATGGCAGGGTTAAATGAGAGAGGGAATCAGTTTAAGTATGCTAAACTGCTTCTAGCTGAGGTGATGGAGGGTGAAGTGAAAAATTGTTGTCTTTTCACTGAGAGACATTCAGTTGAACATCTAGTTCTGAACCATGGTAGAACCCCCATCTGGAAATATATACAAATGTGTATAACATGAGCCTATAAAAATGCGCAGTTAAGGTCAGACATATTCTTTCTGTGCAGTAGAAGAGGCTGCTAATGAGTTGTTTCTGTAGGATAAAAGACAGGGAACTGGTAAACCATGCACTGTCTGACTGTGTTAACCTATTTATATGCATTTCTATTGGTGTCTTTCTTTCTAGTAAGCAGATATAACTGATGCTTCTGTCATTATCAGTTGGCATAGTGATCACTTCTAAAAGATTGAATATGGTTACTGCATATTAGGACTGGCACATCTTAATTTGAGTATTGGTGCATATGCAGACTAAGAATTTGACATCCTGCATCTTCCTGAGTTGCCCAACAAAGCTGTTATATAACAGTCTTGCTGTTAACAAGTGCCGTTAAGAAACTGTATGCCCTTATTCTGTGATGTGCTATATTCTGTTTTTCTTAATCTCTTGAATAAACTTCTTAATGTCTACAGATGTAAAATAAAAACAGTCTGTTTTTCAAAGAATTATTTTTTCCCATTTAAATAGGGTACCCCTGAATTTGTAACAGCAACAGAGTGTGTGCACTATTTTGAATGGAGGACATATGTGGCTTGCAAGAAAGACTTGTTTAAACCTGTGAAAGAGGTAATCTATGTTCTATCCATACAGAAGTTACTCTTCACGTACATGACAATTTTACTCTTAATACCTGCCCCCACCCCAGATTAATCTGAACAACCTTCATAAACCTATGTTTTTCATAGGTATGTAAAGGATAAATGCTGGAAGTTGCTGGAGCTAAGAATTTTAAATAACTCTTCAACCTTTTCTGTGCACTGGATGGTTGCTTATAGTAAAACTCTTCTAAAAGCTGGAGCAAAAGAATCTGACTTTGGATGCCTCATTTTAATCAATATATACAGCTTTGAGCTTCCAGAAGTAAAAAAACTTCTCCACATACTAACTGGGCTTTATATATGCCTGTTCATAACTTCCCCCTACTTGTGTAGCATGGTTTGCATGTAATTTTTTTGTTGTTGTTCTAGGTCCCTTGCTATGTATTTGATGGAGATTTCAAGAAACATGACTTGAATCCTCTCATCCAAGTTTCAGGACACTACTTGGTGGATGATTCTGATGATGATTCCTTGTTCATAAATGTCTGCAGAGACTTAGGTTTGAATGATTGCCTGTGTCACCTGTCAGTGTCTAAATTTCTTGTAGTATGGTTATTTCCTGTTGTCTCCATTAAGGTTGTCCTGTGTCCAAAGATCAGTATTTCAAGACTTAGATAATTATTTTGATCTCCCTACCCTCCAAATATTGAGGTGTTCAGAGATATGCCCCTTCTGGATGGGCAAGTACTGTTAGTACAGTTTAAGTCACTTTTTTTAAGTGAGAGAGTGCAGCTTGCTAATGTGTTTGTTTGCTGCCAGATAGGACCAATATTGTTCACAAGGCTTCATGTACTCTAAATTTATCCCTTTGGGCTCCAAATTGCTGCCAAGTTCCTGATGAGTGTCCTGAGGTGCATCTAAAATACTGTTTAGGTGCTTGCCTAAGTACTGGTGAATAGCTAGCACTTCCCTCTCAGTTGAGAGCTATATGCTTAAGGAATTAAACCAGCAAAATCACGTGTTTGAAACTTGCTGAAAAGGTTACTTTAGTTTTATACTCCCCCTGTGATTTTTACTCTGCAGTTAAATAAAGTGTTTTGTGCCCTTGTTGAGGATTTAATACTTCTAGTTTTAGTCAGATGTCTATTCTTTTAAATATCTCACTAGTATGAAACTTTTTGCTGACAGCTTTGAATCAGATGGTTAATAAGGAACAAAGAAGGGAATAAAACCTTCCCTTTAAGGAGGAGTTACCCATTACTTGGTTGTGGAAAAAAAAATACTTGGCACACTTCCAGAAGTTTTCAAAGCCCTATGTATCCAGCAGCTAGCTGCAGCTACTTTGGCAGGAAGGATGAATTTGCTGAATTTCCCCAACCAGGGCAGCATGAATTGCCACAAGCACTCCAGATTTTGTCTTATCAGTTTCACATTCTAATGTAGCCCGTTTTTTAGAAGTATTTTTAAAAGAACCCACAGATAAAATGGCAAGATACTTCAGATAGAGCAGGGCTTAGAAATTGAGTCCTGTAACTTCTTTTCTATGTGCTATAACCAGGAGGTTCAAGTGGAGAGACCAGACGCTGCCCTGCTGGCAGTGCTGCTTGCTTGTTGCATGAAGGCGTGGCATACGATGTTGGCCATCCAAAGGAGCAGCTGGAGCTTCCAGACGAAAACAGGTATGAATTTTTTGTGGTAATGCTTCTCTGGACTCTACAGTCATCTGACCTGGAAACAGCACTCTTGGTAACAGATGAGTCTTCTAAAACTTACCATTAATACCTTTTCAGTGTTAAAGCATTAGCAGAAAAATATTCAAATACTGTCAGAGCAGTCTGTCAGGCATTCTGTGGTACTGCCATAACAGATCAAATTTTGTCCTTTGTTGTGAGAGACTCCTTTTTACAGAATTGCAGAACTCTTAGAGGCAAGGGATGAAAGGTGCTCTCTGCCCACAGGCAGCAGAGTAAGATTTGGTCCTGTCTGCCTACTGTCTGAGGGCGCACAGGGTAAATGCATTTGGCTTACTGTGGGTTAATGCACTGGTTTTGGCCTACTCTACTTCCCAGAAGTACTTCAAAAGTTGAGAATAGGACCAGATGTTGCCTTTGTGGTATTTTTTTTGCATTAACGAGTTCTTAATAGAAGAAATAGATAAGCAATGCAAGACTTAGTGTTCCTTGTGATGTTAGAGCTGGAATTACTAGAAACTTCTCTTGATGATGATTCTGTTTACTGCCTTTCGTGTTGTGAGTGTAGCTTGAAGTAAAAAAAAAACCCAAACAAATAAAAAAAGAGAATGAACTGACTGAAAACCTCCCCAAAAACCACCTCGCCACAAAAAACTCCACACCAACAAAAGCAAACCATAAACAAACAAAAAAAACATGTTAAAACCCCACCCAAACAAACTACTGTGGCTCAGGGAACTTATTTAACACACCGATATTTCTGAGCTTCAGGTCATCTGAGCGTGCTTGCCTTGTCTGTAGGGTCAATAGTACCCCTGTTGACTTCTGCAGTACTCTATTTCAGATGCCAGCTGAAGAAAACAGTCAGAATAAATTAATAACATGGAGATTCTGACCTCTCTGTGGTAAAGTTGAGGGGTTTATTTTAGTTTATGAATAAAATTGTTAGTCCTTTGTTGCAGGGCTTTTCCCCAGCATGAAACAAGTGACTGAGGTGTTCTGGACCAAGGCAGTAGCTTACCTCTGAGGAAGCACAAGCTTGTTCTCATACAGAAGTGCAGCTATTAGTACTCTAGAAAAGTGCTAGGCAAGCAAGCTTACCCCTGCTAGGATTGAAGAGCTCTTCATTGCTTCAGGAATATTCACTCTGTGTTCTATCAGACTTAGGGTGGCCTGGGAAGGAATAAGGTGATTGTATCTGTGTCCTGAGGTACAGAGAGGCCAGCTAGAGGTGTGGCTCATCTGAAGCCAGAATGTCACTGCTCTGGGAGCTGTTATCTTCTGCCTGTTAAACTGCATAGAATAATAATTCATAGGTGGGAAGTTGTGGTTATCTTCCTGTTCTCTCATCCAAGTCATCTTGCTATTTTGTCTCTCCCTGTCAGATAATTACCATGTTTCATTCTCCCACTCCTGCCTCACCTGATCTGACCCAGTTGCCTTGCTCCTGTCAGTTTGCCAATGAGTTCATTTTGCTGTTAATTCTGGAGACAGAATGGAAAGAGTTTATATGTAGAGAGATGGTAAACTACAGGAATATGGCAAAACCTGAGTGGGTATTACTTTCAAAAAGTACAAGAACATTTGCCACATCTGCTCTCCAGCAGTAGTTTTGAGAGCAAAACAGTGAGTGTTTCTGTGACTGTCAGCTAAATTCTTTCTACAATATGAGTCACAAGGCATTCAACATAGTCTTATGTAGGGTACCAGAAGATACTGTATTAAGTAATTTTGCTGGGACTATCTTAATCTTTATTTTTAATTAGCTCTAAGATTAAAGGAGTGAGGACCTCCATAAAAGTTGCTTTCAGGACAGGACTACGTTGGTATATTCTGCCTGAGTGTCTAGTAAGGATTAAGTGTTTCAAGAATATCCTTCTTCTGTACAGTGCGGTGTCTTAATTGTCTTTTTTGGTTTGTTGTTTTCTATTTCTAGGCTTGTATTGAGTTATGAGAGACAATACAAACATGATGAAGAAAGGCCAGTCTTCTGCCTAGGCCATAATCCAGCAGTGACAATCACTTTTGTTTGCCCATCAAAGAGGGGAGAAGAGGTAACTTCAATGTTTTACTTCATGTTAACTGGTTGGTCTTTAACTTTCATGTGCATTATCTTTCATTTTTATTCACGCCTAAAGAGCGTGAATATCCCTGGCTTGTAACTTGTGAAGAGTGTGAGATTCTAGATATACTCCTTAAGTCTTCTAGAACTTAAGAAATAACAAAGACTTTAGTAAAATTTCCCCAGGAGTGTGTTGTCTCTTTTATCGGTGAATTTGGCTGTCCCTTTACAGGTTCAAGGCTTTTCTCCAAGCATTGGATGGGCTTTGTGTAGAGTTAATCCTGGGCACCTTGGCACAGAGCTTTGCTTGCTAATGAGCACTCTTCCTCTTCAGTCGGGCTGGGCATGCTTATAGCTGTTGCCTGTTTACTTGGTTTCTTTATTCATCTGTTCTTCCTCAGAGAAAAAAAATAGCTAGTAATTGTCATTGCATGGCAAGAGTCTGTCACTTACTAAGCAGGCTCATGAATTCTTTTTAACTTGAAGTAAAATCTGTAGTGTTGAGCTACGACTATGCAGGACACTATTTTAACCTAACTTGAATGAGTGTGATGGTCACTTCAGTGTGATATTGGTTAATTTCAGCAACCTGCACTCCTTGAATTGGCCAAAGTGGCAATTGCTAATTGCTCTGCTATTTCATATAATGATGCTTTTCATTGCAGGTTAGTGAAGAGGGAACTCCTGTCTGGCTAATTCTTGATTTAATGTTTAGTCCTTCATCTGCCCTAGATAGGTACCACACTTCACTCTCGTTGCTGCAGAAACAAACCTGACTCTTGTCTACTGTCATTTTGTACTACCTTGCTATAGCTATGCAGTCTTGTAGTATGGGTAATATTACTGATGATACTTGTGCCTGTAACTTGCCTGATATCTGTGTATCTGCCAGTTGTTCAAGTGGATGGCAGAAATTTATGTAACAATTTGATTTTCTAATGTTTCACTTTAAAGTGAGGGAAACCAAGACTACTGGTTCTCCTGGTTGTGCAAAAGTCTTTCACTACAGAAAACTCATCTGACAGGAGTGCTGGCTAAAGAGTTCTCAAATGTCTATGTCTTGATTTGAACCAAGGGAATCAAAGTTGCTAAAACACCAGTGTCTAAAAGTCTGCTTTGCCTTCAGAGAACATTTGACCTCTATTCTCTGCATTGAGAACTTCTCTGAGGCAAACACAGTCCAACCTTAGGCCATATCTTTGCTCTTTCCAACACTTTAAGGAAAAGTACTTTTTGAAGTACTATTAATTCTGCTGTCCTTCTGCTAATGTCTGATGCTTTACTTCTGCTTAAACTTGTAATAGTTGCCACATCATTTGTAAGTCCTGTTTTATTTCTGAGAGGCCAGAATCAATGTTTACATATCTTAAATAATTTAGAGGTGAAGTAGTTGTTAGTGATCTTAAAGGAATGTGATACTGTTGCTTTAAAGATTCTTTCAAGTAAGTCTACTTATAATTGGAATTCTGTTCACTTCTGTACCAGAGTGCAGGTCCGAAACTTACAGCAAAAACAAATTGCCGTTATGAGATTGAATGGGTTACTGAGTATGCCTGTCACAGGGATTACCTGGAGAGTAAGAACTGTCGTCTGACTAATGAGCAACATGATATCTCCATTGATTTAAGTCCACTTAACCAATTTTCAGGTAAGCTCAGAATTTTTCTTCTGTTTTTGTGGTTGTTAGTAGCCAGTTTTGTATTTCCTTATTTAGAGACATAAAATGAAAAAATGTCCTCTGATATGTGGAGTTTCATGTCTGTCCTGATGTGTGTCAAAATGCTTTTTTGTTTCTTATTCATTCAGAATATGTCACACCATATTCAGCCAAAGATGATAAAGAGGAGTATTACTATTACTTGAATGTATGTGGGAAAACCGCTGCAGGTAACTGCAAGGATGATACAGAATACATTTCCTCTTGCCAAGTAAAACTTTCAAATAATCAGCACAAAGTGGCAGGAAGATTTGCGAACCAAACCCTAAGGTAAGTGTAAATGCTCTTTAGCCCCGCTACCTGGTCTGATTGGTCTTTGTTTCTTGCTTTGATGCTTACTTACTTGTCATGTAATCAACAATTGATAAAAATGCAATAATTTTTGCTCACTTTTTTGTTAGAAAAACTCTAACAGTATGCCAGGATTGTGTTAGCAAACAGAGGACCCAGTGGGGTTGGCAGAGGCCATTGTCTAGACAGGAAGACTTCCACTGACTTAGTTGTTCCAATTGCAGATTGTGCTGCACTGCCCGTTTTCCCCCTTTTAATATGTTTTACATGTAAAGCAGTAGCAGAAGAAGCTGATTCCCAAGTGGGGAATCCCAATCCAGGGACAATCGTTTGCTTGAGACTGTAAAGCAGAGATTAATTCAAGTAGATACAATCTTCTGTTTTGTTTGTGACAGGTTTGTTGGAATTGATCTTCCAGGAAGTATGACTTCCTTCTCTTGCAAAAGCATCCATTCAATAAACTAGTGGGAATAGATATTCCACCATACCTAGGGGAGCTTTAGAGCATTCTTTAATCTCTATAGAAATTAATGAAAAATGATAAGAAAAATCAGTGGATGCAAGCCTTTATTGCTGTAGAAATCTCAGTATTGATGTTGAACGAGCATTTGTTTTCCGTTGGAGTGAGACAATAAATGAACAAGAATGTGACTTCTGTTATGTGAAGAACACTGTGTGATTGTCTGACCTCACATTTCTATCTAAAACTGACTTCTTACTCAGGTACTCTGATGGGGATCTCATGTTAATTTATCCAAATGGGGATGCATGTAGTTCTGGCTTTCAGAGGATGACTGTCATAAACTTCGAGTGCAATGAAACAGCGGGTGAGTTTAACAAGCTGTGACAGCTCTGCTCAGGATTTGACTCCTGTGCTTGCTAACAGACCTTATGCTCAAATGAATGCTTGCTTTGAACTACAGCTTACACAAGAAATAAATATTGTTACAGTAAGCAGTAATTTCGATGGCTGGCAGGATGCGCTGTGTAGTAGCATTGCTAGTCTAAATTTACACTGATGATTGAGAAGATGGAAGTATAAAAGAGCCTTTTCTTCTTAGACAACGGTAAAAAAATAGAAATGCAAGTCCTCTGCAGCACAAGGACTTTTTGTCTTCCTTGCTCATTGCTAGTCCTCACGTCTCCTTGCTTTTTTCCCCTTCCCCCACTAGAAACCTCATATCTGTTCATCTGTTTTCCATGTTAAGGTAATGATGGTAGAGGAAGTCCAGTATTCACTGGTGAAGTTGACTGCACCTATTTTTTTACTTGGGATACAAAATATGCATGTGTTAAAGAGAAAGAAGATCTCCTTTGCAGAGTTACTGATAAGAGAAAACACTATGACTTGTCACCTCTTACCCGCAGTTCAGGTATGTCAATAAAAACTTGTTTTCAGTTACTTTTACAGTCCTAAGTTTACATGCCATCTCTAGTGCAATTCTTCAGCTGAATGTTAGGCAGCTTTTGTTGCTCTTAGTGAGTTTCTGTGATGCTGTGTTTGTTTCCCTCATTCCAAACAGACTGAATGCCTTATGAAAGTAGCTGTGTCCATGGCTGCCTTGGTTGTTGCCATAATAAGTGATTTTAAGTCACACAATCACAGTTTGGGTTGGAAGGGACCATTAAAGATCATCTAGCCTGACTCCTCTGTCGTGGGCAGGTGCACCTTCTCCTAGACTAGTTTGCTCAAAGCCCCACCCAGCCTGGCCTTGAACACTTCCAGGGAGGAGGCATCCACCATCTCTCTGGACAACCTGTGCCGGTCAGGATCCACCATCACTCAACAGCTTCCACCCTGTGGCTTGTGCAAAGGGGTTACCTTTGGACCCATCAAAAACTGGCAGGATTTGGCAGCTATATCTTCGTGAGACAGATGCTGGTGGGGGAATGGAGCTGAAATCAGGGCTTCTGTGTGCTGCGGGATGCTCTGAAGGAGAGGTCATCACACAAATGTGGGGTACTCTATAAAAAAGGTATTTTGGCATGGAGGTGCTGGAACTATTTAGCCAGATGACTTGTTCCTAATGACCCTCTGTATTTCAGAGTCAGCCCAGAACTGGGAAGCTGTGGACATTAGCTCTCCAGAGGTAGAAAGGAAACATTACTACATCAATGTCTGCCATAAAGTATGGAAGAAAGGAGGAGCTTCCAGCTGTTCAGATGGTGCTGCTATTTGCTCTGTAGGTGAGTCAAGGGTTTTATGTTGGTGATATTCCTGGAGTTTTTTGGTTCATTGTTTTTTTAAGCCTCTGAAGGCTTGGCACTTCTTGTGCAAATGGGGTTGGTTGCCCTGAGTCCCTTCATTTATTTAGGGAAACAGAAATTAAGAGCATGTTTCTCTTGTGGTCTCAAAGATGCTTGAAGAAAGACTGCAAGCAGCTTTTTCTAACTAAAGAACCATAGGCTTTGTAGCATGGTTTGGTAAGGTAAAATCAAGCTCCTAATGATGTTTTCTCGTTAACTAGACAAATGGAAAGTCTTAGTATTTAACAGAAGCTTCACTTCCTTTCAGAGAAACAGAAGTTCTGTATTTACTGTCTTTACAGATAAGCAAAACAACAGTAAGAATCTTGGAACATTTGTATCTTCTCCAAAAAAGGTTGGAGAAAATATTCAACTTACCTATTCAAATGGAGACAGCTGTCCTTCTAACGGAAAAGAAAAAATCCAAACAGTCATCACTCTAATATGCAAACCAGGTGAGAATATTGTGTTCCCTGATTCAGTTAAAAACTGAAGGTCATCTAATAAGCCCAGACATGAGTGCTAATTATCAGCACGTGTTTCGGTCTTCTCTTTCTGTGCAAAAGCTTGAAGTGTCCTGGCTTGTTTACTAGGATGATCGCAATGTAATTGCAGGTATTTTGTTCTGTTTACCTTTTATGCATGTAATCTTCAAAAACCCTTGAGTAAGTCTCCTGAAATAAACATACTTTAATCATGTTTGAAAGAATCTTAAGTGTTTCAAACTCCACAAATATCTGGAAGCTATACGAAGCACCATCTTTCTCTAGATTGTCTTGATGGGAAAGAGTAGTCCTGAACTGAGATCAGATGCTTTAGCCTTCTTGTCCAATGATTTGTATGCAAACGGCTGGCAGTTCATCAAAGGCAGAAGCATTTGCAGACGTTAATATTGTTCTTGTTGATTATAATAGCCTGCTAGTTAACTATATCCCAGGGAAATAGAGAACCTGTGTTCCTCTAACTTAGCCTGAGGAAGTTGAAACTTCCAAGTGTGCTGGCTGTTAGGATCAGATTATGCAGTATTTCCTAATACAGCTATTGCTTTGTAGTAGAACAGCAGTTTTGTGTATCAAAGTAGACATTTTTTCAAATATTGTGATAGTTCTCAGGAGCAGACTGAGCCCTGCACCTTTACTTCTGGACTAAACTTTTAATTTGAAGTGGACGATGCAAAGACTTTGTGAAAAATAATTTTGGTTCCATTTTCAAAGAAGAGGTACTTCAACAGTTATCTTGGTCTGCTTTTGAGGAGATAATAGTTTCTTAGGTGTAGATTCCTAGTTCCTGTTGGCAGCCTGGCTGTCTGTATGTGTAACACGTTGCTCTTGTGATCTAGGTGATCTAGAAAGTGCTCCAATCTTGATGGCTGAGCTTGGGTGTTCATATGTCTTTCACTGGTATACTGCTGCGGCCTGTGTCCTGTCTAAAACTGAAGGAGATGATTGCCAAGTGTTTGATCCTCAAGCAGGTATGTATTTCTGTTCAGCAAATCAAAAGGTCATTAGGGATAGAACTTACGCCACAACAAGTAAGTCCTTATGATACTCAAGAGCAAAGTGAGTTCAACATAATGCTAAGCACCCACAGTTTTAAGTACATGCATATGGAAGATCAGAACAGCATAAACTTAATATTTCCCTAGTGAATGTAGGAAAATAGCTGTAAGGTATATCTTACTGAAGTAAATCTCTCTGTACAAGAAACCATGCTTTCAGTTTGTCTGTTTTGTTTATGCAACAGTAGTTACATAGAAGGAGACTTATTCAGGGGGAGGTGAGCTAGCCATGTGACTGACTGAATCAAAACCTGTGAGAGATACCAGGACAAAATCAAACTGATAAAGTTTATTCCTTCCTGATTAGGTTTCTCTTTTGACTTATCACCTCTGGCCAAGGCAAAAAGTCACTATGCAGTTAATGCTACGGAGTACTTGTTTTACATAAGTGTCTGTGGCAGTCTGCCTGATGACCTGTGTCACACAAAATCAGCAGCTTGCCAGGTAACAAAACGGTGAGTAACTAACTGTGTTGTCTGTAAGAGAAGATCTCTTGTTGCATGATATGTTGTTGTTTGTGTGCAACAATGAACAATTTGCATATAAAGTAATTACTGGGCTACCTGTAATAGATTCAGGCAATTTGCATGTAATTTGCAGTAATTACACTGCCAGCTGTTTCAAGCCAAATGCACATACATGTAATCTTGCTTACAGCTAACTTGTGTGATGGAATGTGCCCATTGCTCTCCCTTTGTTATCCATAGGGACTGTAAACTATAGATTAACTATCTATAGATTAACTGCTGCAGCTGTATTAAGGCAACCTACAATCCAGAGATTGAGGGTCAGCTGTATTCCAAGAACTGGCC
Source organism: Drymodes brunneopygia (assembly GCA_013400955.1). Taxonomy (NCBI): domain Eukaryota; kingdom Metazoa; phylum Chordata; class Aves; order Passeriformes; family Petroicidae; genus Drymodes; species Drymodes brunneopygia. Next base: position 329,829 of record VZTZ01007241.1, on the reverse strand, counting down.
TAAAGAATGTGACCTTCTTGCACTTGAGATAAGCAGGGGCTGCCTTAGGCAGAGGTGAAGCCCAGAACTTGGATGATGTACTGTATGGCTTCAGGTTGTGCCAGTGGAGGTTTAGATTAGATAGTAGGAAAAGTTTCAGTGTTAAGTCAGAGTGAAGAAACACTCCTGAACCAAAGCTGATACCTAGCAGAGAGTTGTTGTGCGGTGCTAGGTCTTCACTGCCCATATGTAATCGGATGAGGCCAGTTTGACCCCAGGAGGAGGAGGATGTCTGCAGTTTGACTTCTGCTTTGGAGAATGAAAACTTGATGGTTTTGTCACCCTTTTGGAGAAGGGAATATTAAAGTTTTCTAGATATCTAAGCAATATGTGACTTCCTTTCCTTTTCAAAGGAGGAGATCTCTTCATGTTTTAAGTTTCCTTTTGGCAGTGTTCTTTTTATCCCAGCTCACTGAGGTCTAATCAACCTTATTTAATTATTATGTCTTATTACGATGCTTTATATAAACTTAAGTGGTTACTATTTGTAACACTTCTCTTAGACACAGAATTAATTTTGCTTTCTGTTCACTCTCAAAACTCACTTTTTCTTTTCTAGTAAGGATCAGTCTTGGAGTCTTGGACTGCCCAGTTCCAAACTTTCCTATTATGATGGCCTGATTCAGTTGACCTACAAAAATGGTACAGCATACAACAATGAGAATAAAACACAACGCTCTACCCTTATTACTTTCCTGTGTGACCATGATGCTGGAATAGGTCAGCCTGAGTATCAGGTAAGAAGTTCTATGTGAAGAAAGGAAGGATCTCCATCTTAAAATACTGACAATAGGTACTAGGTCAGCACAAGTGGAGTGTTATGTATGGAAATGTCCAGTATCTATAAAGCAGACTAAAGTAAATAGTTATTTCTCTTGGTATATTTGACTCTTGTTGCAGTCATAAAGCTTTCCTTGACCAGTGAACAGTAATCTGAATCCAGATTCTTACCTCCTCTAGTCCCTGGGCCATGTAATTATTAGTGCTTTTGATTGTTTTGTATTTCTAGCTGGGAAAAACCCAAACTGGCTGAGAAGTAACAAATGGTAGGACTGTGTACACAGCAGACAGGAGTTTAACAGAACGAGAGCAGGTTTTTTTGGCAAGAGCAATTTTGGTGACACAGGGAATGACAAGATCTGTAACAGGACAGACCAACACAAACCAGTCTGAGAAGGTATATCCTAAAACCAAGGGGAGATAGCAAGCTTGACATATAAAGGAGTAGCTGTGAGTCCCAAAGTTGTCTGTGTGGAAAGCCTCTCTGACCTATTCTGCTCATTTGTAGAGAGAAGATAACTATACCTACAACTTCAGGTGGTACACTGAATATGCTTGTCCAGAAATTCCACTGGAATGTGTTGTGACTGATCACAATACCATGGAGCAATATGACTTGTCAAGGTAGGAAAGTGACACATGTAGTGTAACTCAGCTATTCTAGTTTGGTGTTCTGGCTGAAGTTGGTTTCCTGCTTAGACAGCACCAGAAGCTTGACCTGTTGTGATAGTCTTGACTTGCAAATGTATTGAAATCTTTTTGGTATGTTGACTTGCCTCCTAGGATGTAAACTGACTTTTTGGGATGGTTTCGCTTATAAAAGCATATTACCTTGTCAACCATCCTCTATATCCCAGGAGTATTCTTTCTAATTGTATCACTTAAAAATGAATGGGAAAAGTTACTCTGGAATGTGTTAAGGTTGCTCTGTTTCTTGAGAGTGAGAAAGCTAGAGAGAGTCTATGAAGAATGTGTGTTCTTAGAGCAGAACTTTCTCTTTCTGCTCAGGTTAGCAAAATCCGAGAAGAGAGGTGAGAACTGGTATGCCATGGATAATTCAAGACCAAGTGAGCTCAAGAAGTACTACATAAACGTCTGCCGACCCCTGGTTGCTGTCCCGGGATGTGACCGGCGAGCATCTGTCTGTCAGATGGAATACAAACATGTTTCTGTGAGTACCCTTTCCATCCCAGCTCAGAGCTGGTTTGCCACAGGAGTGAGATTGAAACAGATAAAAGTGAGATTAAGACAGTCACATGAATTCTGGCTCCCTGTGCAAAGGGTTATTCTGTGTACCCACAGAATGGTAGAGCTCCTGTCCACCTCTTCAAAGACCAAAGCTTTAATTTTTACAAGTGTACCAATGTCATGTTTGACGCTCTTGATTTTGTTGCCCTGTGTTTCAGAGGCAGACAGATTGCATCTCTTCTGTATGAATTGCTGGAGTCTGAGACTGCTAGGAATACACTTTTTTTTAAGAACAGGCTGTCCTCTTGGACAATTTGTCATGCTTTTGGCTTTTTTTAGATTGAACTGTGGAAAAAATTTGTTTAAAGATTCTTTGTTGTGCCCGTACTCTCCCTGAGCTTTCTTTAGATCTTAGGAGTCTGAGGCAGATGTTGCCAAGCAAACTTAAAAAAAAAAAAAAAGTTGTTGGTTGTTATGGGCTTCTGCTTCTGGATTGCCCTGAAGTATAACAATTTATCATGGAAATGATAGCAGCTGACAGATTGAATTGACCCATTGCCCACAGTCTGACTTCATTGCTGCTCAGAGCTGTAGGGAAAGCTGAACTAGAGGCTAACCAAGCTGTCCTAATTCCTTCTATAAAACAGAGAGAACACCTTCCCTGCTTACTGTTAAAGGGATGTGTTAGTGGCTGAAGCCAGTCATTGCCATCGCAGCACTTGAGAGATAATTATTGCTCATTCCTGTGCTTGCAATAGTCCTTGTTGTGCAAGGCTGCTTACTTTACATGTAGAGACACTGTAGGGCTTCATTACTTCATTGCCTTCAGGTAGTGGAGTAAAAAGTGAGCACATTGGGTCAACCCAAATGCAGAGTTGTTAAAAAAAATTTCAAAAGGGCAGAAGTCTGTGAACAGCTGTTTTGGAGGTACACTCTTTTGGTTTTTGCTGCTATTGACTTAAAGTAGTTTCTTAAAACTAGGAAACACCAATTATGTTGAAGTGGCAATGACTTTGGACCTTGGTAGTAGCATCTACTGTCTTTCTAGTGCTCAGTTTCTGTTAGTGATTTTTAGCCTTTGCTAAGCATGGCAGATCCCTAAAGTCAGTGCTGACAATACCTGGAGGCTTCCACATACTGTGCTCTACAAATTAAATTCTACCTGTTGCAGAGGACATAGACATCCCTAAATTTCTAAGTTATGTAGCCCAGGAGATGCAGATGGGTGTTCTAAGGTACTACAAGCACCTTATTGTGCTAAAGATAAAAACAATAAAAATCAAACCATACCTGCTTGTAGAAGTTGTCTGTTAAATATGTGAAACTTGAATACAGAATGGGAGAGAAATGTAGAGGTATCTCTATACCTTTGTTATCTTCAGAGCTCTGAAGATAACCTGTATGCAAGAGTATTGTAGTAAGTATTTTCTTTTTGGTTGTATCTATTTTTTAAAGTTGCTTACATGCTTTTCTTTATTTCTAGGCATCTTATTCTGAAGTCACCTCTATTAGTAATCTTGGTGTTGCCAGCACAGAACTAGTAATTGAAAGACCTGGACATGTTTCTCTAACCTATGCGAATGGCTCTGTGTGCATCAATGCTGATGGAAAGACAACTACTTATACCACCACCATCCACTTTGTCTGTTCCAGGGGCACTCTTGTAAGGACAAATGGTCTTCCAGTTGTTATTTCATCATAGTAGGTTTCTCATCCTATAACACGAAGCCACATGAGGATGTGTAGTGTATAGCAGATTCGTGACAAGGGAGACTTCTTGAGGGTTTAAAATAGAGATGTAATAACAAAGCTGATTTAGATGCTAGAGAAGCACGTGTCTGAGTACTTTATCATAAACAAGAACTAGCAGCATTGATGGGCAATAATATTTCAGACTAGTCTAATTAGCATGAAAAATACATGAGGACTTACAACTGCAAACACTGTAGACCCCCTTAAGAGGGAAAATACTGTAAAGTGTATCTTCAGGCTTAGGTTCTGCATCCTCCATAGATTGTTGATTCTAGAATTCTTAAATCTGTAGAGCTTTTGGTGACATGACTCCACATACTGAAGTTTAGACTGAGGGATTATTAGACTTAAGTTTGTGTAGACTTGTTCTTCCTGGTTTTGTGAATCTGCAGGTCTTACTCTCCCTTCACCCACATGATCTTTAGCCCAAGAGATGTGGTGAAAAATCTGTGGCATGGAGCAGTTGTGAACTGCTTTGCTTTTGTCTGAAGGCACTGACATGAAGTGTATATAATTAATATTCCTGTTACCTTGTTGCCTCACCTAACAGACTTCTGTTACTTTACTTCTGCTTTTTTTAAAAAAAATTATGGACTATGTATTATACCCCAAAACTCCTCAGAGCTTAGACAGAGACAAGATCTAGTTATACATGTCTAGATTTAATACTGAATTTAATCTCAATATTCAGATGTCAGATTCAGTTCTTGGCTAATGCTTGGTGACATGGTAAATGTTTAACTAGACAAAGTTTTCAGTGATGACCTTAAAAATAAATTGGAGGGAGGGAAGTGGGGTGGGAATTGTGTGCTTTTGTAATGAAGTCTTCTACAAGAACCTGACAGTTTCTTGTAAGGTCAAATCTCAGACATGAGAAGGTGTTAGGTATTACACTTACTCTGGTCTTCCTCTGCTTCCTCTGTTTTCAGAGTAGCAGCCCACGGTTTATAGCTCTTCTGGATTGTGTGACCACTTTCTTGTGGGAAACTGAGGCTGCTTGCCCAATCAAGGAAACAAAAGATGATTCTCAGGTGAGGAAGGAGAATGTAAATTGTATTGGTAGTCTCAATGTACTGGATTTTTTTTCTAGCATTCTTGGTTGCTGTGTTTAAATGGCTCTTGAAGAATACCAACTTAAGACTTTCCTTTAGTTAGTTATGATGGAGTCTTGTGATATCTTATTGCTTTATTTTGGAAGTGTTTCTGAAATGTATAACTTCTGACCAAAATATTCAGGTGCTTTCTCTTGAGAACAGTTTACTTGCTCTTGTAATTGAATGTTTCATTCCCTTGCTGTGTTGCTAGTAAAACTGAGTTTATATGTAAGGATAGGTATTATCCTTGTTTTGTGCAGATCATCAGATAAGACTTTTCTTTTTCCACACTAAACCCTGAGATTAGTTCCAGTTGGTTGGAGCATGGTGCTAGTAACACTCACATTGAGGGTTTGACCCCTGTTCGATCCCCATATGAGCCATGCATTAGAGATTTGGACTCGGTGATCCTTGTGGGTCCCTTCTAATGCATATTCTGTGAAATCTACTCAGTTGCTTCTACTTTACAGGTCTCAACATAAACACATTAGTGTGAAGACAGCCCTCAGTTAAAATTTCCTTGCTCTTAGCTAATATGATGGATACCATATGTTCAATTCCACTTTGATATGTTGGTATGGCTGATGTCAGAGGACAAGAGGAATTGAACAAATGTACAAAAGAATTGAACAAAGCTACTGCCAGAGCTGTATTCTGGTGTTCTGGTAGGCAAGCTAGGAATATGTCTAAATTGCTACTTTGGTACTTGAAACAAGTTAGAGGTAAAACCTAAACAGAAGAAATGCAGGAGAAGAAAATAATTCTGTTGTAATTTTATTTTCCCAGTCCTGCTCTGTTCGAGATCCAAACACTGGCTTTCTGTTCAACCTGCAGCCATTAGCTTCTGAGGAAGGCTATACGGTCACTGGCAATGGGAAGGCTTTCTCGGTACGGATTTTGACTGTACAGTCTGTTGTTTATGAGTGCTGTCATTGCGTTTTTTCATCTTGCTTAGTGATCTAGTGGAGCTTTCACTTAGTCTTCTTAGGAAATGTGAGTTGGCAGGAAGGCACTGTAGTTGAGGGAAGGAATGAAAGGTAACTTCATTCATCTTAGATGGTCTTAAAAGCATTAAACTTCAGGTTCTTGACGAACATAAGGTAGCCACTCTTTTGAGGCTACCTTTTTGAGGTGATTTACCCCTCCGTTGTGTACTACCAATTTATCTACTGATTCCAAATAAATTGACTGGGAAATCCTGGAAAGGGATTTAATCTGTCCATATCAGCGTTTTTAATGTAATCTGCATGTGTCAGTAGTTCTAGGCTGTCACAGATAATACCGTAGTGGTATCTTAGGCCAAGAATAAACTCACTGAACCACATCCTGTACTTCTAGTGGGGAGAATTTGTGGAATCTGTAATCTGAAGATTGAGAGTACTGTTACTATATTATAGTTGAAATGTCTGTCATTTCCAGACTGCAAGACAACTGTGTTGTTTGAAGTAGTTCTCGACAAGGGTTTTACTGATGTAGACATGGCTATGTTGACCTTGTTATTCTGATGCAGTTAATACTGTGTACACCTACATGTTTTCAAAACTTCTAGCTAAACATTTGTGGACCCTTGCCATATTGTGGTAAAATCAATGACAAAACAGCTGCTGGGTGTGAAGGAGAAAATCTGACACCTGTGAGGCGGGTGGAACTGGACAAAACCCTCTCTCTATCCAGTGAAGGGTTTCTGACTCTTACCTACAGAGGTCCTCTTCGTGTGGAATCAGGTGAGTTCAGGAAATGCACAGTGTATTGTAAAAACTTAGTGTGAGTGGTCTTCATTCCTTCTTTTGTTCATGTACCGCAGTCTATTTGGCTTGGTATTAATTACTTAAATAAGCTAGCTCATATGGAAATTTTAGGGAGAAATAAAGTTATGCAGAATGGTAATGGCACAGTTTTCAGTAGTACATGTGCATTTCAAAACTCTAGGAAAGTGACTCAATACAGTATAGGGTTTTTGCCTTAGCAGATGAAAAATTCTGGTCCTTGTATGGAGAAATGAATAGTCGTTGGAAAATTGGGGAAACAAAATGAACTCTGGTTTTTTTTTCTAAGTGAAGTAGTAGCTTTTAGCTTCAGTTTCAAGGATAATGTTCTCTGAAGTTACTTCACATCTGAAAGGTCAGTTTTCAGTAAGCTTATACTCTCCTCTAGGGAATTTTTTGAATTAGTGCTCTAATACATCATGTATACCTACTTCATTAATTTAAGTCTCTTTTGCAGATAAAATGAATGAAAAATGCATATCTAGTTTTTTGATATTACATGCTCTCCAATTATACTGAAACTGAGATTCATAGAAAGGGATATGACATCTTAACAACAAAAGACTTTGGGAAAACTGGGTTTTGGAGTCAGGAGCCTCAGATGCTTCTGCGTGCTTGTTCTCTGTACAAATTGCTGGGGTGATCTAATTTTCTCAGTTGTGATGTTTTTGTACATAATACGTAACAGTGATTGAGCTTTTACGTATTTTGCTTTGAGAGGTTCTACAATTTTTGTAACACTACTAAACTTTTGGTGACAAATACTACTCCCTGACATAATTCTGTCACTTCTTGAAGACTAAACAGAACTTAACATATACTGCTTTGATAGGATCACTGTTATTTGTTTTGCAGTCATTACACTGAACTTCTTGCAAACAAAGAGATGATCCCCCCCAACCCCAAAACTTTGTGTGATGTAATTTAAAAGCTGCTGTTACCACTGGTGATATTTTAAAGGGTTTCTGTTTCTTCATATATGTCAAATAACATAGGGAACAGAGGTCAGTTCTTGAAATGTGTCAAGGCATTTTGGTCTCTTACTTGTAGAGGTAGTTGTGGCTGCTAGGCAATTTTTCATAGCTCTCTAAAGAAGGCTTGCATATTTACAGCTAAAACTCCATAAGCAATAAGGCAGTGTTATCTTCGAAGCAGTTAGTAATAAGAAGCAGTTACAAAATTTTGAAGTGATGTATTAGGTCGAACTTTAATTCAAATGTTCCAAACAGAACTATCAGCAGATTAATGTTTGTTTTACAGGAACATCAGATATGTTCAGAGTGACTTTCATTTGTAATGATTCATATCCTGGAGAGCTTAAGTTTGTGCGTGAAGATATAAACAGCGTGCTGGATGTCCATGATACTTTTTTTGAGTTTCACACAGCTCTGGCTTGTGCTCCTGCTCCTGTAGATTGTCAGGTTACAGGTAAGTAACAGGTATCTGAATTTGAGTGGGCTCTGTCCAATGTTGGAAGGATTAACTGAACAGCAAACTTCTGCTCAGTGGAGGGCTTTATGAATACCTATTGTGAAGACATTTGTAATCTTTGTATAAGTTGTAGGGTGGGAGAGGAGGCAGGTTGTTTGAAGCAGGCTTAACTTACAAAAACAGGGAAAGAAACTAATTTAAAACATTGTGGTATACACAAGAAAGCTGATAATTACTTTGAAAACATTTAATCCTTATTGTGACTGGTGCTGCTTCAGCCTGACTCTGGAGAAAATGAGTTAATTGAGTATTGACATCTGTAAAAATGCACCTGTGAATTGTGGAGATATTACATTTGGGAAGTAACTGTCAAACAAACTACGTTCTGCATTTGGCGTAGTGGTGTTTTTGTGGCAACAGTACATTCTCTTAATATGTATCTAATGTGATTCTGAAGATTATTTTGAATTGTGTATTCATCAGTGGAACTGGTATCATTTCAAACTCAATTCTGCTGCAAGTATTAAGTTCTCTCAGCTTACTGCATTTCTTCCAGATGCTGCTGGCAATGAGTATGACTTAAGTGACTTGAGCAAAGAGGGTGAGCCATGGGTTGCTATAGACACTTCAAAGGAAGCAAAAAAGCGAACATTTTTCTTGAATGTCTGCAAGCCCTTGCCCTACGTGACTGGATGTCCTGGTAAGCCAAGTGGCAAGTGCTTCTTAACTTGTGACTTCTGATGCAAGACCTTATAGTCAGAGTGATATCCCTGGGCATTTTAGTAGGATTTATTGACTCCTGTTCATATAATTGCAGAAATAGCATAGACATATATCAGGAGTATTAATAAACTTTTGCAAACTGAGAGCAGTCTTAATGCTTATCAGGACTCTTGCATTGAGATATATGTGAATGAATTTGGGAAAATTGCACTGAGGGCACTATTTGCTGGGATCTGTGATTTTATTGTTTTTTAAAGAAGATAGAAAAGTGTTATAGTTTAAACTCAGCCAGCAATCAAGCCCCATGCAGCTGCTTGCTCTCTTCCCCACTGGCAGGATCAGGGAGAAAATGACAAGGGTGAAGGTGAGAACTTGTGGTTTCAGGTGAAGACAGTTTAATGGGCAAAGCATAGGCTGTGCACACAAGCAAAGCAAAACAAGGCATTATTTCACTGCTTCCCATGGGCAGGCAGGTGTTCAGCCCTCTCCAGGAGGGCAGGGTTGCATCACGCACAACAGTGACTTGGGAAGACAAACTCGATCAGTCCATAAGTCCCTCCTTCCTCCTTCTTCTCCCCACTTTATATACTGAGCATGATGTCTGATGATCTGGAATATCCCTTTGGTCAGTTTGGGTCACCTGTACCTGCTGTGTCTCCTCCCAACCTCTTGTGCATCCCCAACTTCCCTTGCCATGTGGCAGTATGAAAGCAGAAAAGGCCTTGGCTGTGTGTAAGCCCTGCTCAGCAATAACAAAAAACTCTATATTACCAACCCTGTGTTCAACACAAATCCAAAATCTGCCCCATACTCACCACTGTGAAGAAAATTAACTCTACCCAGCTGTAACTAGTACAGAAAGTCAAATGTTGTTGAAGCCTCCCAGCTGAATGAGGCCAGAATGAGAAGCTTATGCCATGTCTTACTGCATTGCTAGCCATTTTAATATGTTTAATACTACTGTAATCTTCTATGAGTCTGTGGAACCAGATAAATTAGTGCAGTTTGAAAGATTTCAGTGTATGCAGGAGTAACTTGTTCCATTCCTTAAAGGCTTTAGGTACACAATGTCTCTAACTGTATTTATGAATGTGTGTGTGTTGTGTTCTGCTTCAGGCATTTGAGACAGTTTACTTCAAAGCTCTTTTAAAGCTACCCTGTTAAATTATTTTACAATCAATTTAACTCTAGTTGTCAAAGCTTTGTACTAAAACCCAGTTCTTTTCCTGTAGGTGGTGCCATAGGATCTTGTATGAAATACACTGATAAAAGCAAGAACCTTGGAGTCATTCAGATAAACCCCCAGGCTGCTATTGATGGGTCATTAAGCATTATCTACTTGAATGGTGACACGTGCAAAGATAATCAGCGTTATTCTACACGTATAATCTTCCAGTGTGATCAAACAACGGTAATTTTCTGTTCAACTTGCTGTTAATGAGGATTTTAGCGCTTGTAACGAAATAGACCATGTCTGCTCCTCTTAAAATGGAGAGACTGGTTCTAAAAAGTAAAATCTTACATATCAGGTTTTTCCTTGTCTCTTCTTAATAAAGCTGTCTGCTTTACTGAACCAGTAGAACACAATAGAGGGCTATTGTGGAATCCTGTGAGCCACCAAAAGCAGCTCTTTGCTGAACATGAGTACTGGAATTTGATAGTGAGGATTTTAGACTGTGCTACTGCAGTAAAAAAAAAAAAAGCCATGCATGTATGTTTTGAGACTTGCAGTGTAATTATTAGTAAGCCTTCTTCATATGGCTCTTTTCTGTAGGGATCACCAGTGTTGGAGCAAGAAAATGACTGTGAGTTTGTCTTTGTTTGGAGGACCTTGGCAGCATGTCCTGTTCACAAAGCAGAAGGTGAGTGTAGTTATTTGGGCTTCAAAGTGTCAATCAAACTGTACAAGTAATAAATACTTATGAAGCTATGTTGGTTTCTTGCCCTGTGAATCTTTCTGTAAAAAGTGTTGACTTGTGAAGCAATGTCTATTCTGAGCTTTAAATTAACTACAAATCCTATCTAACTTTAGAAGTACAAGTTAGGATGATAGGGAAATGTACTTGCCTATCTAGGGAAAGAAGATAGAGCAACAGTGCTGTTTTGAGAAAGCAAATCACAGGCAGACTTGCTAGTAAACATTAAAGCATCAGGTTTCATGAGAACAGAGTTGATTCTGTGCCTGGCAAGTCATTATCTGTCCCTCACTCAAGACTGGAAGCAAGACTTTAAACTTGGCCCTTGTTAGACAGTGGGGGAGAGACCAGTGGGGGAGTCTCATTTTGTATTTGACTTCAGGATGTGCAACAAGGAATCACAGGTTCTAGTTCTGGTACTTGATTGTCTCTTAGATGGAAGGTTAAGTGTTGTAGCCATCTTCTCTGCCTTTGCAGGCTTTGTTTTGCATCTTGTAGATAATTCCTTATAAAACATCTGGACTTCCTGTAAAGGATCTATTGCAGCAGTCCTAGACATTATTGAAACTGCCAGTGATCTCACGTGGCATGAGGAGTGTTCCCAAAATACAGCTCTGTAGCACATAATCACTGTGCAGAACACTGGTGACTGAATTGTGGTTTTGAAGGGAGGAAAACTGACATCTTTAACTTGGTACCAACTTGTGTGATTGAGAAGAGCATAATGTTTATGTGATACAATCTGATTATTTTTTTGAAAGCTTCAGAATGTTGAGCAAAGGGTCACTTCTAAAACTGAGGACTTGATAAACAGCAAAGTCACTGAGGTACATCAGCTGATGAGACTCATGAAACTAGAATTTTCCTAAACCTTCTTTTATATGCATCTTTGTAGATTTGTAAGCTGGAGTAAATATTTCCTATGACTGACTGTTTTCTTAACTCAGCAAACTTCAGAACTGTTAACAGAAGATACAAGACTGACATCTAGGACACCTTTTGCTTTGATCTTGTGACCTGTTCTTTCCAGATAATTAAGCAAGTTCTGGACTTAGTGTTTTTGATTGTGTACTTAACCTTCAACACAGCTGAAGGAAGAACTTGAGACTACTCTGAGGCAGTTTTTGAACTACAGTGTGACTTTTGCATCTTGCTTTAGTGGCAGTTATAAAAGAAATGTGCCATTGATACATAGTCATGTAGTTCCAGATATTGGTGACTTTCCAAAATGAATTGCTTAGCTGAACTAAGATGGTTCTTCAGTGTCACTGCCCTAAAGTAGCTACTCAATTAAGTGGCCTTAATTGTCCAGTAAGCCTTAATTGTCCCCAGTGTGTTTGTCCAGGCTAATAGATCTTAAGCTGTATTTTAAATTCTTAACTTCTCTTTAAAGGAAGTGATTGCCAGGTGAAAGATCCAAGGTATGGTCACGTTTTTAACCTGAAGCCACTTTCTGATCAAGTCATAAAAGTGAGTACAGATGAGTATGACTACTACTTCAGAGTTTGTGGAGAAATAACAGAAGAACCTTGTGGCGCAGGAGATCACAGTGTTGCATCGTGTCAAGTAAAGAAGACGGACCCTGCTTTCAAAAAAGTAGCAGGTACTGCACTTACCTAAAGAAACCTAGGGAATGGGAAGATTAACCAGGGTATAATAGAAGAAGGGTTCTTGCTAATCTTGTACATCTAATGAGATAAAGCAGCTTACTGCTTTTGCTCAATGTTCAGATAAAATGTCATATGTGTAGGTACCTTGACACTCAATTATGAATGAGCTCAACATTACTGTACTGGAGTAGTGGTCACTTAATAACTAGATTGTGAGTTTTAGAGAAAGCTTGAGGTCTCTATCAATTCTTTAATTGTGCATTTTATTGCTGTTTGTGACCCTGTTGCCAGAGGCATTGCTGCAGTTGTGTGTTTACTGTAGCTCTTAACTTTTCCCAACTCTTTGCTTCTAGGCTTACGTACAGACAAACTGACTTTCAAAAATGGTTTAATAATGATTAATTACACCAGTGGAGAAAAATGTCATAAAATATATGAACGATCAACTACCATATTTTTCTACTGTGACAAGACTACATCTGAGGTTAGTTTCAAAACATGCTTCCTGTACATGCTGTCTTAGAGTTGCTGTCTTTCTTAAAGAAGGTTAGGGTGAGAAACATGAACATGCCTAATAATTTACAGATTAGACAGGCAATTCAAAGGTCCTGTGAGGGGACAAAAAAATGAAGAATGTCTTGAATTTCCTATTTATGGATGGTACTTTTATCATTGCCCAGGAAGATCAGTGCATATTTTTTCTTTAAGGGATGTGTATTATTACCAAAACTCTTGGAGATGTTGGGAAGGGATGTTCTGCCATAAATGACAGTTGTTTCTTTGTAAGAAATAAAAGGTAGAAGGTTGAATGTGCAGGAAAGTAGATAATACATGGCCAGACTAAAATTAGGTGGTTACTTGCTTTTAGTATCTGTCTGTATTTGTGGTTCCCTTACTGTTCTTAAAAAATGGTGTCTAGATTTACTTTTGCTCTTCTTACTTCATGTGGAGGGCAGCAATTCCTAATGGCTGCCCTTTTATCAGAATTCCTAATGACTTCCCTTCTATCCTACATATGGATAAACTCAGGTTTGGGAGAAGCCATGCTTTTCAGCTGATCAGAGGCATAGTGTAGCTCTAAGACAGTATGTATGTTCCTGGATCTTCCTGAAGCATGACTTAGACATTTCAGTAGTTTCCATGTGTCTAGATGAGAAAGCAAATTATTTTGTATTGTGTTCTTTCAGCCTGTATTTTTGAAGGAAACTCCAGACTGCACCTACATGTTTGAATGGCATACTCAGTATGCTTGCCCACCTGTTAAATCTACTGAGTGCTCCTACAAGTAAGTTGTTTTCACAAAATTAAAATGGAGCTGTATGTTGAGAGACACAAATACAGCCTTCTTGCAATTCAGTGCAACACTACCCCTTTAGCTATTGTGTTTTGATCAGCTAATGTAGCATTCAGTGCTAATGCATAATATTTTAAATAACATTTGCAATTTGTGCTTCTGAAAACTAATTTCATTGAAAAAAATACTTTGAGATTCTTCTGGAGAATAATAAAAGGGGACTGTTTGGTATGTATTTATTGATGGTTGAACACTGAGTATGTTAGGTTGTTGCAAGTGCCTAGTTGTTATTTAACAATAGCTAATATAAATTATTACAGCTGTCTGGAACTTCCACCAAACAATGCTTCAGGAAAAATGTCATTTATATCTGGCACAACAAAGTATTAGCTCATTAAGATTAGATGTGGGGTCAAATGTGGCTAATAATTGGCCCAGAGTTTAAACATCTGGCCTCATTATAGGTCTGTACCCTAAGGTAAAACAGTGCATTGTAACTGTGTGTGCGCTTGCCATACACTGAAAGCCAACATGCTTGAATTAAATGTTGGAATTACTCTTGCACTGATTGAGAGCTGTGTGCATGTGGACAATTTCTGTGGGGATAGCTGGTGCAGTGATATATCCCTCTACTGAATTTGAAGTTTCTGGGGACCACTTTGTCTGATGTAGACTTCTTTTCCAGCATAATACTCTGCTTAGAGTTATGAGGTTAAAATTACTGTTGTAACTTAAAAATTGCAACTTTAAAATGCTCAATTATTTTACATGCCTTTAATCTTTTGTACAGGGATGACGACGGAAACTTCTATGACTTTTCATCTCTGACGCGACACAGGGAGAACTGGGAGGCCATTGCTATATCTGCTACTACCCAGAGATACTATATTAATGTCTGCAAGCCCTTAGTACCATACAGTGCTACACGTAAGTGCAAAATAAAAATATATTCTTTCCATAGCTAGGGAAGGCAGGTATTAGGACAGTACTGCTGGTGGCTGTTCTGAGTGAAAAAAATCACAAAGCAAAGTAGGTGGAGATAGTGTGATTTCAGTACAGGGGGAAAGGTAGACTGTGGGCCTGATTTCCATCTGCTTAGTGGGTGAGATTCATTAGCAGGTCTTTCCTTCTTTTGATAACTTTGGCACTCCAGCTCTTTTGTCCTTATCCAGAGTCTTCTATAGCTCTTAAAGATTAAAATAATTAGTTCAGAATTTCTCTGTGGCATTTTCTGACTGACTCTGTTTTGTGCAGTGCAAGGCCAGACTGTGGCCTTCCACTCTGTAGTAGTCTACTTCCCCTGTGGTAGCTGTCACTGCTTTTTGCATGAACTTAAGTGAAGTGAGACAATTGCTGCTAGTTCTGATTCTTGGGGAAAATATACCCCAATGAGTATGGTTTGGACAATGGCTTGGACAAAGGTCAGCCATGATATACCTGAAAGTAGAGTAGTGGAGTTTTATTCCAGGCAAGTACACCTTAGTAACATTTGGAGGAATAATGCAGTTTTTGGTTATCTGTTTAGGTTCCTGCCCTTCTGATGCTGCTGCCTCCCTCATTGAGGGTACAAAATGTACCAGTCTTGGGGAAGTGGCTGATGGTCCTCGTTGGGAAAATGTCACTTTTGTCCTGAAATACATTAATGGAGATCAGTGTCCAGATAAAATTCGGAAGAAAACAACAATATTGCGCCTCAAGTGTGATGAAAGCAGAATTGTAAGTGGTTTCCTTCTGCTGGGATTTTATGTGTTCATGCAAACAGGCAGACTTAAAAGTACTTGAATTTTAGATGCTGAGCAATTTTTAAGAGACCATTTTGTACAGTCTGTTAGCACAAATTTTGTAATCTGTAATAGCTTTAGATTGTCTTCTTCTGTCTTGAAGATGAATGTAGTACAGATTGAGAAGTGTTTCAAGTAGTAAATAATACTGTTGGCTGTAGTTCTTAACTCTTGCGCATCTGTATGCCTTGCCATTAAGTACCCTTCCATTTGATGAGATCTGAATTGCCTATTAGTTTTTCTATTGCGCTAGGCCACCTTCAGCTCTCCTCTCATTAACTTTATTTCTCCTCATAATGATTCTGTACTTTTGTGTATTGGAAATAACCACAGTTAAATACTGCGTCCTTGGATTAATTCACTAGACCATGATGATCTGTTAGGTTTCAGGACTGGAGTTTGACTTGAGCTCAGCTACTGGCTGCGGGGATAAACCCGGGATCTTACACTGTCACTCTATAGAGATGTCACTCTCTCCACTGTTTTGTGTTTAGGAGTCAAAGCCAGAACTTATAACTGCCATTGAAGATTGTGAATATACCTTCTTGTGGTTCACTGCTGCTGCATGTCCTCTTAAAAGCAATGTGCAAAGTGACTGTCGGGTAACCAATCCTGCAACAGGTAAGGAGGAGGCCTCAGGAGTCTGTGTGTGGAAGAGGCTGCTGGAAGCATCACTACTGTGCTTGTGTTCTTGAGGGACTTCGTTGGAAAAGGGCAGTGTGATACATCCTCTGCCTGTTAGTCACTGGATAGTGACTAACAAGCTTACTGATGGTAGAAATGTCTTGTACTGCAATGTCCCTTGGAACATAAATAGCCTGTAGTTCAAAACTAGTTTTTCCTCTATTAATGTGAATAAGTAACTCTTTGCCTTTCTAAGCTAGCAGCCAAATAGGGTCTGATTAACCTTCCTACTAAACTGAATTACTGAAAGCTTATAATACAAAGAAATGTCTTGATTTTGAATCTGAAAAAGATACTGAATTGTTCCCTGATCTCTCTATAGGCCACCTCTTTGATTTGACGTCATTAAAGCAAGAGTCTGGCTATACCATCAGTGGTTCACACAACAGAATAATCGAGCTGAATGTTTGTGCTGAAGCTAAAAGTTCATGTGCTAATGGAGCTGGTAAGCATCTTATCCTCTCTGGTACTGTGATCTTTGACTGTAGGGTAACCAAAAGAAATGCTTATGCTCAAGTTTACAGTAAAATGCAATGTTTTACTGCAAATGCAGATGGAGTGAAGGGAACAGCTGTGTGGCTGTACTGACTAGGAAATGAGGCCATATATTTTTACCAAACACCATTTGCATGGGCTCCCTTCAAGTCCCACTCCCTTTATGAATGAGTATTTTTTTGGACATGAGGGCAGGAATGTAGTTGCTTCTACTGCATGTCTTTAATGCTGTGAAAATGGAGACATCACAAGCTTCCAGCTAGAGTGAACTCTATGGTGATGCATTGCTGTAATGCATCTGCACTGGGCTTTGTATCTGCACTTCAAACCTTTACCAATCTAGCTTTCTGTTCTGTTCTGGGTGCTTATGAAACATTAATAGAAGTTAACTTTCTGCTTATTTAAGTGGTTTTAAAGCTTCTTAATTGCAGGTTAAATTACTAGCTCTTTTGTCAAATTGAATATGAAATTATACTTAAGCATCTTGGATACTAAAATAGGAATATTCCTTGTTGTGAAAACTATTTTTGTGGAGTTAGAAGAAAATATTGGATTGATTTGGTTTTTAAGAGGCATCTTAATAAAATTTATATATAATCTCTCTGACATTTTGTATTGATTGCTTGGTTTTCAGCGAAGTGATAACCAATGCTCTGTGGTTCCTTAAGCATGTATAGGTGCAGTACATTCAGCTGGTTGATGAAGTATTAAAGGCAATATTTAGTCTTTGTATCTGAGCAGTTCAGCTCAGTTTAATGGCAACTCTGGATGGTGTGGCAAAGCCTGTCTTTCTCAGGAAAATTAAAGTGACACAAAAATCTTAAGTTTCCTGCTGTTTATGTTGTATGGTGCAGTTTTTCAGGGTAGTTGCATCAGAGTTCATCTGTTTTCTTAATTTTTCTTTTTTTTACCTTAGCTGTCTGCATCACAGGTGGCCGAAAACCAGTTAATGCTGGGAAACAGAGTAAAACTTTAAGTTATGAAGATCAGGTGTTAAAGCTTGTCTATGAAGATGGAGATCCTTGCCCTGCAGACCCTGCACTGAAGCATAAAAGCTATTTTAGCTTTGTGTGCAAGTCTGACGCAGGAGATGAGAGCCGGCCTGTTTTTGTGTCTTTTGATGAGCAGACATGCACTAGTTACTTCTCTTGGCATACTTCCTTGGCTTGTGAAGAAGAGGTAAGAATTACTTTTGCAGAAAACACTCATGGGACTTAAAATTTCTGAGGGTGATTAGATATAACAGCAGCATGTTTTAAACTCCTTGAGGGAAAGGCTTCTTCCTGTAGTACAGAGCCCAAATTCATATAGGAGTTCTTGAATGCTTTCCATACTGGCATTTTCAGCGGGGGTGAGCAATACTTGACAAACTCCTGCTTTGCATGTTGAGCCAAGTTAAAACTTCAAACACTTTAGAATAACCCCTTTATGGAACCTCCTTAGCTGCTTTTCTGTACAGTTCAAATGGAAGCCATAGAGTGTCATGTTGGGAAGTGATGGCGGAGATCCTCCAGTGCAGCAGGCCAGTAGAGATGAGGTTGACTTGAGGATGGATAACATCTCTGTGCACGGGGATAGCCTTTGTTTCTAGGCAGGTGACTGGAGGCCAGACAAGTGCATGATCAGTTTGGTCAGTGCAAAACTGGATAAAGCTTCATAGCACGAGTTTAGAATCTGCTTCTGATGTACAACACATGCTGTAACAACATAATCTGTTGCTCTAGAAAATGCTTTGAGGTAGTCTTTAGTTAATTTTAGCTACTTAAAAATGATGGGTAGAGAGTGGGTGCATGGAGTAAAAGGCAGCACTAGGAGTAGAAAGCTGAACAAACTATTGGATGAATTTAGGTATTTTCTTAATACTTGGATATTTTCTTTTGTGACTCTGCCTAATCATTCTTTTTGCTGCTTTAATTACCTCTAATGTGACCATCATTCTCTGCAACAAGTTGTTTTTCTTCCTAATCACTGTTTCAATACTACAATAGCTCTTGCTTCTGTTTAGGAAAGCATCTTCCAGTTTTTCTTGCCCCAGCAGGAACTGTCACATGTCCCCTCCCTTCAGCTACACACAGTTCCGGTTTCCCCTTCAGTAAGATGTATCCTGCTGCAATACAAATCAACAGTACCCAAGTCCACTGTGTTTCCTAGACTGTTAATTCCATTTGATGATCCTTAGTACACTTCTGATCCCTTTTTTCACAGTGACCCAAGCTATTTCAGTGTGATGATATCTAGGTAGCAAAAATGATTATTTGTCCTGAAATTGGTAATTTTGTTAGTTGCTTCTTTTCCAGTATCTAAACAAGAATAGACTTCTCAAATTCCGCGTAGACTGTCAGTAGGTTTGAGTGTATGAAATTGGTTCTGAGGAAACGTCATACTCAAGCCATCTACTTGCAATACACTAACTTTACATTGTTACAACTTTTTTATATAACCAAACTTGTTTGATGGAAGTGGTCCAATGATGTGTGGGAGATGAGGAGAGGAAGGGATGGGGCCTGATCTTACAAAGTCATAGTGACTATGTATGCCCATAGTGACTGTGTGTGCCAGAGCTTTGTCTTGTTATTGTTCTGATAGGGACTCCATAAGAAGAATGTTTAAATGATCAAGGTTTTTCATATGCTGCTTGTAGGTGCTTAGTATCTATAGACAAGCAAAAATTACAACAAATGCTGCTTTACTTATATTTGAAACTTTTAAATGTAGCCATGCTTCTGGCCCCAAGAAGGATAAGATGTTTGTCAATTAATCAAAGCAAGTAATAAAAGAATAAGAGTAATAAATGTACCTTTTTGTAGGTGAAGTGCTCAGTAATGAATGGCAGTTCCATTATTGACCTGTCTCCTCTGATCCATCGCACTGGGTATTATGAGGCATTTGTGGATGAAGATATTACAGATGTTTCTCCAGACTTCTACATCAACATTTGTGAGCCTCTCAATCCTATCAAAGATGTGAATTGCCCACCTGGAGCAGCTGTTTGTATGGTTCCTGTTAATGGACCGCCAATAGTAAGTACTATGTTAGGAATGACTGAAATGTGCATTTCCCTAATAGTCAATATAGTATCCCTGCCTGGAGACCTGATTTGAACCAGAGACTTGACAATGGATTAAAGAAATGGAATGCAGAATTAAAATCTCCTCTGCAAAATTTCCCTTTTATTGCTTTTCCCTATGAAGAAATATTTTCCTATGCTGAACCCCAGTGATCTTTATGGATGTCTGAAGATTCAATGCAGGGATAAATATGAAAAATTGCTACAGAGAATTTTTTTCATGTAGTGAAAAAACTTTCTCTGTGCCAAAGTGCTGTGTGCCAGATATGGACACTGGGAAGCAGAGTGCCTCAGCCATTCTGCTGCTTAATTGATCTTGTGATAGCCTGTTGCAATTGGAAGCAGTCTACTGGTAGCATGCTTCAAAGTGCACTTAGGTCTTTCATGTAAGAACTTGACAGCTACATAAATAGCAAACCTGTAACAGAGGATTGATTAACTCGTCAGTGTCATTACCTTGAGAGATCTAGGCTTTTGCTGTTGAGGACCTGTTGGCAAGCTCTAGAAGACAGACATAAAAAGCTGAGATTGTTTTCCATTAATTTCCTTATTCATCTAGGGACCTTACTCCACTGTTAATGCTATTTTTAAGCAATGTGTTGGTCATTTGGCA
Organism: Drymodes brunneopygia; assembly: GCA_013400955.1. NCBI lineage: Eukaryota > Metazoa > Chordata > Aves > Passeriformes > Petroicidae > Drymodes > Drymodes brunneopygia. The sequence continues at coordinate 309,596 of VZTZ01007241.1, read as the reverse complement.
CTTTGATGTAAAGAAGAATCTACCTCTAAGATGCAGAACCTTCCTGACGTTTGTCAAGCTTTGAAAACTGTTTTGAGTTGCTCATTTTGTGTTTTGTTAGGATTGAAATGTGATGGCTGTTCTTTGAGTATAGAATGCAGTTTTTGAAAGTGCGATAGTTGTGCTCCCATGTAAAGCAAACAGATGAGTCTGAACTGATATGAGTCTCTGGGCTGATCTGGAATCAAGGTGTGTCCTGCAATTCTCTCAATACATATTTTTGCTTGTGTAGGATATTGGTCGTGTTACTGAACCTCCCCAGTTCAATAAGGCAGCAAATGAAGTTTCTATCACTTTCAACAGCACTACTCCTTGTCAGATAAGCAATGGATTGAACTATACTTCTGTTATTGTATTTCACTGTAGCCAAGGAACTAGTCTGGTAAGACATCTATTAAACTTAAATTGATATTGGACTGTAATGGAAAGTGGGTAGTAACCAGTGTTAGCTTTGTTTAAGTCAAGGGTTTGTGTCTAGAATGTATGGATGGACTCATTTCAAGAACAAGTATCATATTTCTATTTTTAACTGGCCAAAATTTTGTTGAGTTCATGAACTTTAAGCTTGAGAGTAACAGGTTCTGCTTATTTCAAGAATAAAATTCCATGAAAGTAATATAATAACTTACTGTTGGTATTAAACTTAATTCTGTATTGCACCTTGTTTAGATCTTAAAGTTTGTAGCTAGGTAGAATGCATTTCCCTTTGAAGTCTTTTTTGGTACTGGTTATAATATGATGTTTGTCCTACAATCAATGAAGTCTGGCTGTGGTAGTAACTGAGGTTAACTATTGGGGGAAGGGGGAAATGCAGAGACAGCAACAAACTCTCTGAAAATTCGACATGTCTTCCTGTGTTCCTTGGTAACAGGATAAGCCAAAGATGATAAGGAAAGTTGATTGCACTTTTGTGTTTGAGTGGGAAACACCACTTGTGTGTCCGGATAAAGTGAAAACTTTAGGCTGCTCTGTAATTGATGAACAGCTGCACTATACTTTTGACCTGACCAGCCTTTCTGGAAGATCATTTCAGGTAATGCCTTCTGATGGTGTGACATTTATCTATTTATTTATTTATAATTGCCTATTGCTATCAACATTTTAAAACTGCTGGAAGGGCTTCTTTTAAGCATTCTGAGGTGTGGGAAGAGGCTGTGGTCAGTATCAATACTTGTCTGGCTTCTGACAGAGGGAATAATATTAGAGGGTATAACATTTTAATGTTTTTGAGAGTGAAGTTAATGGACACACTGACGGGTAAAGGAACGAGAAATCTTCACCTTTGACAGAATCTTGAATGAGAAAGCAGATCTGCTGAACAGATTTTGTCTGTAGTCCTATGTGCTTTATCTGCAGTTTTGTCATATTAAGGAAGGCCAGACTTGCAAAATTAATTATCTTTTCCTTCTGCATTGTGCAAGTGCTGCCTGAGCCTTGGTTTATGAAGCACTTGTGTGATTTTGTAAGTATTGACTCTAGACTTGCTGTGATGCTTTGGATTGTCTACACAGGTATTTTCTGGATCCAACAATTACCACGTTGGTGTGTGCAGCGTAGGCTTGCCCCAGGGCAAGTGCAGAGATGGGGCAGTGTGTCTGACATCTAAAAGTGGCGTGTCATCTTTTGGAAACGTAAAGGAAATGAGACTGGACTACAGCCACCAGGATGAAACCGTCATCTTGCAATATACCGGAGGTGATCGCTGCCCTCCAGGTGAGATCAGAGCAGACCCATTCTTTATGTTCAAAACTCGTCAGGATATTTTTCCCTTAAAATATGAAGTTTTGTTGTGACAGGAGGAAGCAACATAGATTTTACATTTAGCAATAGAGACGTGTGGTTTTGCTAAATCACAAGCATCATAGTAATGTGCATGTGTAGGCATGATTGTAGCTAATGGTATGCTACATATGGTTTTCTAATTGGGTTTAAATTCAATGTTTCAGTATTTCTGTTGTCTGCCACTGACTTTTCTTTAGCATTGAAGTACAGGCTTTGAATAAAGTTCTGAATATGGATACGCTTCCTCTTCTATTGCATGTAGTCATGAGTTTCTACCTTTCTTTCTCAGTGACTGGGAAGGGAGAGCTCTGTGTGTTCCCCTTCAAGTACAAAGGGAAGACTTATGAGGAATGTACTACAGAAGGGAAGAACAGGCCGTGGTGTGCTACAACTGAAAACTACCAGGGAGATGGAAAGTGGGGCTTCTGTAGTAGCAGTAAGTACTTTCTATGCTTCATGTACGAGGGTTTTAGCTAACACAGAGATTTAGCTGCACTAAAATTCATACATTCCTGCAAGCCTCTTTTAAAATATGCTTTTCCTTTTTTTCCAACCTTTTCCCTTACAGCAACTGCAAAAAGGGAATCTACCATTATCTTTACTTGTGATGAAAATGCTGGTGTTGGGAGCCCATACCTTCTCAGTGAGACTCTTGGTTGTGCTGTGACATTTGAATGGAAGACTCAGGCTGTTTGTCCTCCCAAGAAAATGGAATGCAAGTTTGTCCAAAAACACAGAACTTACGACTTGAGAATGCTCTCTTCCCTGACAGGATCGTGGATCTTTTTCCACAATGGGAACTCGTGAGTAATGAGCAACTCACAGGGAGCAGCTTGCCTGTCAGTACAGTTGTAGTGTGGCATAGTATTTCTGTTTAGTCCCTGCTCAGTGTCTTAAAACTATCAGTTCTTAACACTTCATATAAATTAAAAAAACTGAGAAAGGAACCCATTTTATCTGAAGGGACTGAGTAATCACATTCTTCATTCTCATCCTTTCCTTCTATTGGTAACCCTTTTTAAAGGATTAATACGTCTAAACTAAAAGCTATTTAAAAACTTTCTATTAAGACTCTTAAAAATGTAATTTTATTATTTAAATGCTATTTCTTTGGATTCTTAATAATGTTGAAGAAAAATCTTAATTACTTAGTTACTTTCTTTTGACTCAAATGTATAACTTGTTGTCTAAAGCTTATCTGGGGCTTTTCACCCATATTCCTCGATGTATTAGCTTATTGGAAGATATGGATGTTGGGAAGACATCAATCTCTCCAGCCTCCCTCCTCTAGTTAGGAAATAGAAATGAACTGGCAAGGATGGCAGCATCTAATTCTAAACTTATGGTAAACTGGGGGTAACAAAATGCTTCATTCACCACCTTGCTTGCAGTTCTCTGTCTAACGTATCTGAGCTGGTATAACTCTGAGGTGATGCTGAATTTAAGGTAGTATTATAATGTTTATAAATGAAAAAACTTTTGAGTATTTCTTGATTCTCTTCTAAATTCTAATTTGGACCTAGGTCAAAATTAACTAGTGACCTAATCTGGTAAATGATCAATTTTTTTTTTGCACACTCTTTTACTTGAAAATGATAGTTAGAAGTAATCCGCTGAACCTTAGTACATGCTTTAATCTGTCATCTAATTTGAGATTTAGTTTCTTGCAACCTGTCTGGCTTCCCATGAAGATCTTAAAGTTTGTGTATCACTTCTTCAGTTGAGCCTAAATGTATTTTTAATAAGTTTTGCCTGCCATGTTCTGTATAGGTACTATGTGAACCTCTGTCAGAGGGTACACGAGGGACCCACAGGCTGCCCTGAAAGAGCCAGTATTTGCAGGAAAAGCCACAATGGGGATGTTCAAGTTCTTGGACTTGTTCATACACAGAAGCTGAATGTGACAGGTAGAGTTACTTTTTGTTCCTGTAGAGATTTAAATCTTACAGCGTGGCTATAGCAGTTCTTAAATTATGCTGAAGCCTTTATTTTGAAATATTTTTATCAGTGAATCTTCTGTGTAAAAATAAAAACAGAATGTGATGTTTAAGCCATGAGAAAACAAATAAACAGTGTTGTCATTAAAGCTGTAAGAAATGATTTATCTATCTGAACCCCAAGAAACCCTTTTATTACAGTGAGGATACCCAGAGACTAGCACAGATTGTCTAAAGAGGCTGTGGAGTTTCATATCTTGGAGTTATTCAAAGGCTGTCTGGACATAGTCCTAGACAGCTGGCTCCAAGTGACCCCACTTGAGCAGAGGGTTTGGACCAGACAACCTCCAGGGGTCCCTTCAACCTCAGCCAATCTGTGATTCTATAATTGTGAGAGGGAAAGTAGTTTTCATTCATCCAGTTTGAAAACTGCATCCAGTTTGAAATCTGCATCTACTAACTTCTTCAATTAAAGCAATTATGGGAAGGATGACTAATTGGCTTTACTCTTAGGAAAATTAATGAAAACTAATAAACTTCACTCAAGCTTCTAGTTTAAGAAATACTTCTCAGATTGGTGCTCAGGGAAGTTTTCTATCCATTTACAAAAGTATTGGCATGTATTGCCTGTGTTTATTGCCTGAGTTCATTTATAAATGGGTATCTTAATTTACTCTTGTGTTAAAAAAATTATTTCTTAAATGTAAACATTTGTTATGGCCATACTGGTGACCTGAACACAGGGTGCAATGTGAAGACAAAGGTGTTCGAAGAGTGGTTTTTAAAGGGTCACAAGTGTGAATGCCTCAAATTACTGAAGTACTGTAATTGATATATGGTTGATGCAGGGGAAAAGAATGCTAGAAGTAAGGAATTCCAGGGAATGAGCAAAGGACATTTCTGACAGCTGCTTACAAAAACCTTTCATTACCATTTTTTTCTTCTAGGTGATACAGTGTATATTAGTTATTCCAGTGGGCAAGAATGTAGGAAAAATAAGAAAGTAACAACAATTATAGAACTGAAATGTGCAAGAACAGTTGGCATGCCCACACTGCAGAGGTGAGTAATAAATTTGCATACCACTTACCATCTTCGTGTCTGAAGCATTTGTACCTCTGTAGTAAACCCTTAAATCTCAGGACAGGGACTGTCTGCTCTGTTGCACAGTCCCTAAAATAATCTGTGGTCTGTACTTGCAAGGCGGAGGTTCTTCTGGATTTTGTGCAATTGTTCAATTCCATAAACATCGTATTTTGTATTTGTCTTAAAATTTCTGGGAAAAAATTTAAGCACTCTGCTTCCAAATTAGATCTGACAATGACTCGGATGCTGTTGTTTTCAGTGTCAGTAGCCAATGTATACCTCTAAAACCTTATACCTCTTGCCCTGCTTAAATAAAAGGCTGGTTTAACATGCTGCAAAAAAGCAGCCTGATATGTTTGCTAGCTAAAATATAATAAAACCCTTTGAGATATACTGTGGAAATCCTGGAATTTTCAGTAGGAAGTTCAGGTGCAGCCAGGTCTTCTAAAATCATGAAACTGCAGAAAAATCCAGTGTAATTCTTCAGGTAGCTTTTTTTGAGTTCTACTTGACTACTTTAACTTACTCTCACTGTGGTCATTAGACAGGACATTGTCACATCTGGGTTAGCAGTTGTCTTTTCCTTTTCTCAAGATGCTAAAAACTTGTTGCTCTTTCCTGGAATCATCAGCTCTATCTTTTATTTGGTAGGTTTGATGAAGAAAATTGTGCTTACTACATCACATGGGACACACGTGCAGCTTGTGCTGTGAAGCAGCAGGAAGTAGAGGTGGTGAATGGAACAGTCATTAATCCTGCAACTGGGAAAAACTTTTCTTTAGGAGATGTTTATTCCAAGTGAGTAAAAAAACCTGAAACAAACCCCAGAACAACAGAATGGTAGAACAAATTACCTTACTGGAGAAAGCTGTGCCATTTATCATAGCTGCAGAGCACACCATATAGTTCTCACAGTCAGTAGTGTGTATGAGCCACTGAATCATGCTCTTGTCTTCAGTTTAACTTAAACCTTTGGAGGTATTTACATGTTCACTCACACATTGAGGCCAGTATAGCTGGAAAAACTTGCTTTCTGTGTTTGCTAAGGATTATATTTATGCTAAATATAATCCTCATTTCTGCTGTTCAGGGAGGAAGCTACAGTCCTGCATCTTTTCTGGTTGCTAAATCAGTCACTCAGCTTGCTCTGGAATCAACCAGTGATAGCATCTACCACTGCTGCCAGTCTTATGTCTTGGGAACAGCCCCAACCTGTGAGTTTAGACTTAAGAACAGACTTATCCTCTGTTTCCTCAGGTTGTACACAGCTTCTGGTGACGTACGGACAAATGGTGATAAATATGTCTATCAAATTCAACTTTCTGGTATAGTAAACTCAAGTTTCTCAGAATGCTTTGGAGCAAACATCTGCCAGGTGAAAACTAATGAACGGCGCCTTCGGAGAGTTGGTTCTGCCAGAAATGCCAAATATTACATTGATGGTAAGTACATGCTCACCAGACAGAATTGCTTGATACTCCGTGATTTGCTTCATCACAAAGTGGTTCTTGGTTCATAACATCTATGCTAATCCATTTCTGTAAAGCTATCCAAAGTCTGTCTAGCATAACTTAGATTGCTTTTTTTTCTTGCTGTATAGGCTCAGTTGCAAATATAGCCTTAATAGGGGTTAGGGCTTGGCACTTGAAGACTGAAAGACTTTGGTAAAAAACAATCCAAGATAGAAGACTTTCATCTCCTGTTTTCACCTGTGCTCGTGCTGCCTAAGCAGTGATTTCCTTTAGCTAGCTGCTTTTATTTCCAGGGTCTAGTGTTAACAGGCTGTTCTCAAGGAAGCAGTAAACTACAATGTTTTCTTCTCATTGTAGATGATGATTTGGATGTCATATTTTCATCTGACTCCAGATGTGGTAAAGATAAATCAAAGTTCGTGTCTTCAACCATTTTCTTCCACTGCAATCCAGAAGCAAAGGAAGGCATCCCTGAATTCCTTCATGAGACAGCAGATTGCCAGTATTTATTTACCTGGTACACATCTGCTGTGTGTCCATTAATGTGAGTAGTTAACCATTTTCTGAAAGCAGATTTGTTAGCACTTCCCAGCAAAAGGCTTTTTTGTGTCTGTTCATCACGGTGATTGGGAAGGGGGAAAAGCTAAAAAAGCAGTAGGCTCATAGATAAACTGATGATCATGTATGCAGTGTTTACCACATGACCACTAAATTAAAGCTTGCAAAACTGATCTGGACCTAAAGATGGAGGGGCACAGTGGAATTAATACAATTGTTTGCACTAAGTAAAACCTACTGTAGCTGACAGAACATGCTGTTTCATGTTTATTGAGAGGAGCAAACAGTTTGTGGGTGAGATGCTGGTCCCCCATGTCTTACTGTTTGGAAAATTTTGTCGCTGTGAACAAGACTGGCCTTCCCCTCTCTCTGCCCACTTCTTTAACCTGGAATGGAAAACCATTACAGGTCTTGAAGGAATAGTGAAGTATTTCTGCAATTAAATATGATCAGCTAACCTACTGATTAGTGAAGGGACAGTGTTAAAAGCAGTCTGTCTGTATCTAGGTGCTTACTAGTGACTACTTCTGGGAGTGTTTACTTTCTGGCTGCTAGCTTGAAAGCACGGAAACTCTTGATTCCAGTTTAAACCTATTGAGGGAGTTTGATCTGTGTAGTGCTATAGTCAGATGAAAGATAGATAATTTCTGTTGCAGCTTGCTCAAGTCCAGATTTGGTTCTAAAACAGCAGCTTTGTGTGGATAACTGCTGCTTTATAAGCTCTGGAGTGCTTAATTGTGCTCTGCAGTCTTGACTGTAGTTTCATGCACTATTTGATAGCATACCAGGATGTAAGCACAGTACATATATTTGTGTTTTTCAAACAAAATGAAATCCCCTCAATTCAGTTCGTACAGCTGTTAGGTTGGACTGACAGGCTGATGTGGCATGTCTTCTTTTAATCTGTTTCTAATCCAGTTTAACAGAATTTATCAATAGTTCTTATCTTTTCAACTTACTTTGCTAGATCAACCAGTGATCCAGCCAACAATCAACACCAGACGGATGAGGAGACCCAAATACATAAAGGTCTTTCAAGGAGAAGCCAGGCTGTTGGTGCTGTGCTCAGTGTCCTCCTGGTTGTTCTCACTGCATGTCTCATAATCTTGCTGTTCTACAAAAAAGAACGGAGGTAAGAAATTACTAAGAGGCTTTAGAAATTTCTTTGTCAGGACTTGATTTTCTGCTCAAAGTGAAAGGGAAATAGTAAACTTCAGAGATTTGGGTTCTGTTTTTCAGTTGGCAGATCAACTGTCAAACTGCTGATTCCTTCAAATTCAAGTGCAAGTCCTGCTGTTCCTCGGCTTTCCAGACAACTTTTGGGTTGTTTTTTTCTTTAAACATGAAGGCCAGAAGGGTTTTAGAACAGTCAGCCTGAAGCTGTAGCAAGGAGGAAGATGTACATCATCCCAGACTGGATTTTGTTAGAGTGGTTCAGGGTCAATGTGATAGTTTGTAGCTCATTTATTGACATGCTTTATGTTGATGTAAAAATCCAGTGAAGAAAAGTGAGGCCTAATAAGTGGATATAATGTTACTAATGTAGTATTCTTCCCTTTCTTTAGGGAAATTGTAATAAACAAGATAACAAACTGCTGCAGGAGATCATCTGGTGTTTCCTACAAATACACAAAGGTAATGCAGTGACAAAATCAAACTTGCTTCTTGTCAAGTTTTCTTAATATGAAACTTTAGTTAATAAATGAATAACCCCCTTAATTCCTGGTTCCTTTAGTGCATGGAAACCATACTGTGTGGCAGCAGGAAACCCACAGAGCTGAGATAAATATATATTTATATTGTGAAATGGGTAAGGAAGGTAGAGTTGAGGAAATGAAGAGCAGTCCATAAATTGCCAAATAACGTGTATATGTACAAGAAGAGAACCAAGTCTGTTTCAGCACGGTGGAAAGTGATGCTCTTGCAGTGTTTCTGTCTCACAGCTACATTAAACCAAGGCTGTGCATGCTGTGGGGTCTGACGATTGGGGAGATCAGTGTGTGTCAGTCTAGAGTGGCAGATGCAGTCTCCTCTTTTATTTCTTGCAGATAAGCAGTGAAGAAGAAGCTAATGAGAATGAGACAGAGTGGCTTATGGAGGAAGTTGCAGCACCAAATCCAAGAACAGCAAAAGGAGGGCATGAGAATGGTCACATTGCTGCCAAGTCTGTTACGTCTGAAGCCCTCACCTCTCTCCATGTGGATGACCTGGACAGTGAGGATGAAGTGTTAACCATTCCAGAAGTGAAGATCCAAACAGGAAGAGGACTAGACAAGAGCAAGTACCCACAAAAGAAGCCACACAGTCTTGGCAGTGATAGCAAATCTTATTTACTGAACGGAGGAAAGGAAAAGAAAGCAATAGCCAAACCAGGCCAGCAGCAGGCACAGAACTCTACAAATACAGCATCGTTTCATGATGATAGTGATGAGGACTTGTTGAATATTTAATAACCCCTCTTGTGCCTAATCAAATATATATAGAGAGATTATATATAACGGGACAACATTTCCAACCAAATACAAGGACTTCAGCCTGAAAGATTTTTCTGAATTTTGCCTTTAACAAGAAACCATTGAAAAGGGAAGAAGAGAAAGATTTCTTGGTTGTTTACAATGATCTGTTCAGTAATGACTGGATTTCTGACATCCAGTTGTCTGAGTTAGTTGACTCTCTCTAGCCAGGACACTTTTTTTTTTTTTTTAAGTCTCAGCATAGATGTTAAATGCTTGCTTAAAAAAGAGAAACCTTTGAAAGGAAAGGATTAAGGCTCAATGAAGCCCCTGGCTTCTGAGACTCAAGTTATCTGACTACTATTGTTTTAACTCCTTGTATTTATTGATCCTCACTACTCAGGTTTGCTTAATAGTAACATGTTCTTCCTGCCGGCAGGGTTTTCTTCTATGGGTTCACCCATTGTGAGACAAGGAAAAGAATAACTTTTGTGTGTTGGGATGATTTGATGTAAATTTTGGAACTGGTCTAATTTATCCTGTAAATTTAAATATCCATTCTAATTTAAACAGATCATTGGTTCAGAGGTATGGACTGAAAGGTACAATTCTGTATAGCTTTAGCCTGAAATGGTTGCTGTTCTTCGCATGGTATTTTTTTTTTGGTACTGGTCATATGACTGACTTCATCAGTATTTGCCTAAGCAGCTGACAAGCATCCAAAGATATTTTTTTTTTCCTTGATTATGGCTGGACTAGGCCAACTGCACAGAGAACCAGAGTTTGCAAGGACGTAGAGGCAGAGTTCCTGTAATACAATCTGCACTACCCGGTTTGTCCATCACCAAGAAAAGCCCAAGGACTAGAGGAGCACTAGTCTGCATAATGCCTCTCTCTTTTCAAGAAAATAAATTTGAGCCAATATTTTCTGATAGCCTAATTTCTAGTCTGTATGCTATGATCCTGGCCACGGTCATTGATTTGAAATGTTGCTGGTAATAAATGCAAGTCAGTTTTTCTTTAGCAGTCTTGCTCTTCTCCAGGTGTTTCCTAAATAAAATTATGGACAATTATAGGGTTTCAAAGTATTGTACAAGAACATGCATTGGTCAAAATTTTTTGAAACTTTTTGTTGTTCCTTTTGGCTGGCTTATTCAGTTTCAACAATGGTTTCTTTTTATAAAAACTCCATTTTGAATCAAAATAGTGTAATATAAAGTATTCAGCAATTTCAATAAAAGATATGAAGTGGGTATTCCAAATCCCATGTCTCAAGTCTGGAATCTTTCTTAGACTATTCTGTATGCTGCTCACCAAACTGGTGAGACCCTTTCCTGCTGTGATGGTTAATACCTCAATTGTGTCACTCAAAATGAGAACCAATGTTAATGACAAAGATCAGAATATATAGGTAGGCCCTGGTGGTGTATTCTTTCTTTAATCAGATTTGAATTTTCTTCCTCTTGTATTGTTACCAGTGGAGCTGTAAATCAGTTTGGCTTAAACTGTATCTTTTCAAACTTAAATCAGCATTTTTTCATATTTATAATTAGGAGAGCTTAGGAAAATGAGAGGCTTGATGGTATATTTTTAATACTATCAGTTATCACTACAATAGTTCTCAATGCAGATTAGAGGGTTCTGCTTCCCTTCCCCAAGTCATTAAGGCTGGCATTTTGGAAATGTTTGGTCTATGAACCCACTGCATGAAATTATTTCTCCTGTGTAAAGTCACGTGGTCTCTCTGTTTGGGCTGTGCCTCACAAGGCTTAGGTAGAACAGAGCTGCTCTGTCTAGGGGTGCTTATCTGAGCAAGACCAATGATATAATTTGCATCTGACAGCAGGGAGTGACTGCAGTGCCTGGTCTTGGAACTACTGCCCACTTTTTACCTAGACATTTGTAGGCAGGCTGGCTGAATCTTACTTCAGAGAGAGCTGGATGCATAACCAGCTTCACCAGACTGTTTTTCCCAGTACAATACTCTACTTAGCTGTATGGAGGGGGAAGGGTTATGAGAATAGCAGGGCCCGGATGAGACTGTGCAAATGGCTGGGTTGGGAGCAGAAGCTTTTCCAGTCAGCAGCAGGACTCCTAGGGAAGTGTCCCTAAGAAACCCACTTGCCTGGCACAGTCCCACGCAGCCCCCTCTGGGCTGGCTGCCAGAGAATGGTGGGGAGTGGGGAAATCTGGCCCAGTCTGGATTGAACTTTTGTTAGTTCAAGGGAAGCTCTTGCATGCCGTTACCAACTGTTTAAATAAAACTGCTGGAAAAGAAGTCATGTGAGGGTTTTCTGGGTGTGTTTTTAAGATGCAGCCTAATGCCTTGGCTTCACCCCCTTCCCTGCCAGGCTTTGACCTCAGTTCCTGTGGCCCCGGCTGACCGCACACATCCTCCTGCTGAGGAAGGCTTGCAGGGGCTGGCTCTGAGCGTGGTGACTGCTGTGCACTTTGTGTCCCTGTTCCCCTCCCCAGCTCCACATGGAACTCCTGCAGCTGGGGAGGCAAAGGTCTGGTGTGGGGTGGTGCTGTGCTTGGCTGAGGGTGACACAGCTGTGAGTGGCCAGGAGAGGAGTTCTTGTTAGCTTGGGGGTAGATGCTCCTGATGGACAAGAGGATGAAGCAGGACAGGAGAAAGCACGTCTGTGTGATGTGGGGAATGATCTTGAAGTGCTGGTCTGCAAAGCAGCTTTCACAGCTTCTTCAGGCTACTGTTGGTCTGTAGTTCATGAGCAGTGAGACCAAGTTCTGTTTCAATGCCTGGGCCAGAATGGCCTTCTAAGTGTATTTATTTTTTTGAAGTGTATGGTGTCTTTAAATTTTTTCATTGTTGCCTAAGCTATTCCAATTGCTTTCCAGACAATTTCTCACTTTTTGAATCTTTTAAATGTTTTCTTTCTGATGGAAAGCTGCTGTTGTTAGCAAAGGACATGGGAGTAGCTGGTATCTATCCATAGGCAGGGCACGGTACGCTGGAGCCTGATATAACTGCATTTATTTGAGGTGCCTGCAGTGAAGTCTACCTCAAGTCCTATAGGGCTTCTGTGGAAAAAAAATAGATCTCTTTTGGCCATAGATATTGTATATTGTGGCTTTCCACAGCTATTCCCAGTGCATAAAATTCTGTAGTGAATGCTTTTTCTCTTTTGTGTCACTGCAAAAATATGGTCAGGTGAAAACTGTTCCCTGATACACACGGGGAGAGGTTTTCATTGGGAAAGGAGGAGTGTGGAGGGTGTGGGGTGAGACACACGTGATGCAATGTTCAGGAAAGCTCTTCCTTTACTGCTATATGGCTCAATGTATAGACACTTCTTTTTCAGTGTACTCACCTTTTTTTGCAGATGCTGGTTAAGAAGCTTTGCTCCTTAAAAATGCCTATTATTTGAGGAGCTGACTTGTCTAATTAAAAAAATAACCCCAGCCTCCCAAGAAAAACTGAAGGGCTGTTGCACAGCTGGCAACAGAAGAAACATGCGGGTCTCAGAGCAGCAGTTGAATCTCCAGGCAGCACCGACCAAAAGAGTTCTGCCCTTCTTTCTTTTCCTATTTTTATATGTTTCTAAAGACAATCAAGGACTGGTGAAAAGGGTCAACACCCCTGAAGGTTTACAGGACAAAGACATGGTCAATCATCTTTCTCCACCTCAGGGAAAGGAATGAAAAACAATTTCACAAGTGCAAAACAATTCTGGCCGGTTAAGAAAAACAAGGACCATGTTTACAGAAAAAGCATGGGAAACTACAGCTACAGTGTTACAACTTATGGGGCCCTGTAAAACCAGGGTGACAAAGGGCTGTGGCCCATAGGGGCTTTTCCGGAGAACAGGAACAAATAAGTGCTCTGATTAGAGGTTAAATGCAAATTCTCCCTGGGTGAATTAAGGTCTGATTTCAAATGAAACCTCAAAAATAGAGCTTGCAACATGTAGTTTAATAATTTATAGAGTTAGTCTTGACTTTTGGTCGAATATCTTTGTTACTTAAGTAGCTTTGCTGCCAACTAAATATATCAGTGCTGCAGCGAGGACCTAGTTGAGGTTTTTGAGGTGGTCTGATGCCAAAATGCCAACCCTAGATGACATTTTAGAGCACGTTGGAGAATTTGACAGGTTCCAGAAGCAAACCTTTTTTGTCCTGTGTTTGTTATCTGCTTCCTTCACCCCGGTGTACGTGGGGGTCGTCTTCTTCGGGTTCATCCCTGAGCATCGTTGCTCCAGCCCCGGGGTGGCTGAGCTGAGCCAGCGGTGTGGCTGGAGCCTGGAGGAGCAGCTGAACCACACGGTGCCCGAGTGGGATGGCCACGGGGGCAGCTTCGGCAGCCGCTGCAGGAGGTACGAGGTGGACTGGAACGCCACAGGGATCAGCTGCACCGACCCCCTGGGCAGCCTGGTGGGCAGCGGGAGCAGCGTCCCCCTCGGACCCTGCCGGGATGGCTGGCTCTACGACTCCCCTGGCAGCTCTCTCGTCACAGAGGTAAAAACAGCCCCCCTCTGCCCTGTCCCCTCTGTTACAGACAGGGTGAGGGGTGGGGAGAGGGTCGGTGGAGTCTTGGCTGTGTTAAAATATCCCCTGCTTACCTGGAGAAGGGATTGTCTCTCACTGTGAACTTGCACTGCGGGCTTTACAAGTCATCTTCCCTCTGTGCTTGCTGTGAAGTGTTGCCTTGGCTGCTCAGGAGGCTTATATCTCCAGCTGGGGAGCAAAGCATATTTCAGCAAATAAATGCCCAGGTAGATAAAGTCCAGTTCTCAATGAAATTCCTGTCACATGAGAGGTCTGATTGGTGAAGGTGTGTAAACAGTGCAGCTTGCAGTGCTGCAAACAAAACTGGCCAATGCAAAGGTCTAAATTTCTTTCCCCCACTTCTTCTTTTCTTTTTTTCCTTTTTCTTCTTTTTCTTTTTTTTTTTAATGAAAAAAGTATTTTAAAGTTGATTTTAAATAAAAATGAATGGCAGTCATTGTGGGGAAGGGTATTGCCTCCCACAATTAAACAGCTTAAGTCAGGAATAAACTGTAGAAAAGCCAATGCCTTTTGTGTTCTCAGGAGTGTGAATAAAGTGAAAGTGGTACTTAAACTACTAGGTGTATTTTAGCAGTTTAGGTGCTTTAAAATTAAACCAGTAACTAGGATGACAAGCTCGATTTCATTGTAGAAAGTTCTGCCAAATATTTAGAGGTGGTGGTAGTCAGGATTCTTTCCCCCGTATGCCTAAAAAACACAGGAGCAGGTAAAATCTGTGCTCTAGCAACTTCAGCATTTGTAGTTTTATAAGAGATTGGAACCAGATATAAGGGGGTGCACAGTGTATGTACTTCTTTCATAGTTATGGGCTATGAGGTATGGAAGTGAGGCACCTCAAATGCAGGGTGACCCAGGCCTTCTACACAGTAGCAGCTCAGCAGCACATCTCACTGGAAAAGACTCCAGCTGATCCTGTGGTCCAGACGCCCCCACCATCATCCCCTGAGGCTGTGGGAAGCTGAGCACTTGCAGTCTGTGGATTCATACAGTCATGCTCTCACATCAGCTCTCTCCCCTTTCCTGCTGAAGGGGGTGCAAGGCCAGACCCATAGGCTGCTTCCTTCACGGGATAACCAGATTATGTCACATAACTCTGTTTTTGTCAATAAGTTCCTGGTTGTGATTGTTGCTGTGAAACTTCTCTGGCTCTGTTATGTGGTCCCCTGCTTTGACCCCTAAGGCAAGGAAAGGATAGTGCAGTGTAAACCATGTTATTTCAGAGGAAAAGTCTGCATATGGAAGAATATCCTCATGGGAAGTTCAATAGAGCATCAGAAGAAATATTTTGGATTGTGTTGATGACGGACACATAGATCAATTAAACCCAGCAACCGGTAGGAACAAGGTAGTTGAGCTAAAGACCAGAGCAGAGAGAAAATGCTGTGGCCTCAGGGCAGATGCAGATACTTCCACCTTCCTCCAGGAGGCCAGTGCTCCATGGGAAGTGGGACAAGGCAGGCTTCTGAAGGTATCCAGGATGCTTTTAGTAAAGGCATCACACTTAGTCCTGAGTGGCTCGTGGGGACTGCTGTGCCATGCCAGGGTATGGGGCAACAAGAACTGCTTAGAAATGTTCACCATCAGCCACAAAAAAAAGCATTTGAAAAACTCAGGGTAACCATCAGCTCCATGCTGACTTGATCAGTAAGGGCCAACACAGGTTAGGGTGCCAGTTTTGACAGATAATAACTCATGCTCTTTCCAGTAGAGAGAGACGGGACATGAATGGGAAATGCCAGTGAGCTGCTGAAGGGATTGTTCCAGTTTTTAATTTTGGACAATTAGTTAGGTTAGCAGGATTTCTGTGTCCTGACAAAACAGGCGCTGACCCAGAACCAAGTTTAAATCTTTAACTGGAGTGGAGTTGTGGATGTGAGCCAGCTCCTCATTTCCCTCTTTTTGTCTCTGACTATGGTTGCTCCTTTAGTTTGACCTGGTGTGTGAGGACTCCTGGAAGTTGGATCTCTTTCAGTCTGCTGTGAATGCTGGGTTTTTTGTTGGCTCCATAAACATTGGCTACATTGCTGACAGGTATGTGTGGGCTGACAGTAAAACCCTCTTACCTCCCTTATCAATGTTCAGCAGCCAAACTTAGATAAAAGGTTGTGCAACTGATATCATCTCTGCCCTTCTGAAAATAAGGTCATCCCCCTGGGTGTTCAGTCACAGTGTGAGCCAGTATCCTGCCTTTTAGGTTATACCTGGTGTTTAGCACAGATCTGCTCAGCGAGTCCTGAAGAGCCCATGAGGACTGTTTTAGATATGTACACCCCAAAACTCCTATTGTGCCACATCAGAGCGCTGATGTTAAGGTGTTAACCAAAGCCAGAAAATGTTGGTCTGGATCTCCCACTTAATCTGTTTGCTTCTTTTGGAGAAGCTTAGAAATAGTTGGCACAGATTGCCAGATGTGTACAGCAGCAGTCACTGTGAAAAAGCAGATAATCCCTTTAGCTCCCTGGTCAGAGCCAGCAGAGTCACATGGCTCAGGCACCTGGGGTTAAAGAGAAACAAATGCCAGTACCTGAGGGTCCACTTTCACCCTTGCTTTCCTCCTGCCTGGCACTGTTAGTACAGCAGGCTCTGAGTTGCTCTAGTTGTGAAATGCAGCCCATTCACAAGGAGATCCATACATTACCAGCATTTTAAAGGTTAAGGTTGTGGCAAATAAAACCATTATAAACCTGGTGCATGTGGAAATATCAGACACATAATATTACCCATACTTATCTTTCACTCCCAATGTAATATATGTAAATATGGGACTATTCTTTTTTTTTGTCTGAAAGTTTTTGTGGAATTGCAGAGCAACTGGCACAGTAACTCTTCATGGAATAGAAAAGCAGATAAGTGAGTAATGGGTGAAGAATAAAAGCACCTCTGTATTTTGCATTGCAGAATTGGATTTTTTCCCCCAAAGATACACAAAGCTCTTACTAATTTAAAATGCTTCCATGACTAGTGGCTTGCTTCATGCCTGTTATTTTCCAATCCAGGTTTGGCCGTAAATTTTGCCTTTTAACAACAATTCTTGCAAACATTGTGTGTGGAATCCTTCTGGTCTTCGTGCCCAGCTACCTGTGGATAGTCATCATCCGGTTCTTGCAAGGGCTGGTTGGCAAGGGCTGCTGGACTGCAGGCTACATCCTGGGTGAGTTCAGGACCTTCTCCCAGGAGCAAGACTAGCTGCAGTTTCTTAAGGGAAAAAACTCAACTCCAAAAAGATGGAAAAAAAGCCATTTAAAAATGCCTCCCATGGTGTTTTATTAAGGAATTTTCTCCCTCTTTGAGTTCTCAGGATGTTTTCAAGCACTGTCATTAGGGATAAACAACAGTAGCATTAAAAGCTCAAGCAAGTGGTGGTATATTATGGCTCTTATCTCGAGATAGGCTTTCCCCTATGGTACAGCTCACCTTCGCAGATCTGTCTGGGCCTCATGGCTCTTCTTCCTCCCATCAGGCTCTGGCTGGGGAAGGTGACCAGGCAGACCACAGCCCCTCCAGCCCCGGCACAGACAGGATGGTGACAGAGAAGGCCATTAAAGAAGCAGTCAGAGGATGGGGAAAACTTGAGGCATTTTTATGACATAAAGA
Source organism: Drymodes brunneopygia (assembly GCA_013400955.1). NCBI lineage: Eukaryota > Metazoa > Chordata > Aves > Passeriformes > Petroicidae > Drymodes > Drymodes brunneopygia. The sequence continues at coordinate 292,148 of VZTZ01007241.1, read as the reverse complement.
GCATTAAAGGGCAAGCAGAGGCTTCAGAACCTAAAAATAACTGGAGAACAGCACGTACTTGCTGGTAAAAAGACAAGGTGTTTGTGTACCTGTGTGTATCCACTGGTCAGAGCAGAGGCCAAGCCATGGAGGTGTTCTAGGGAACTTTCAGCCATTTTAGAGCAGGAGGTCCTTTTCAGGACAATGATTTGCCCTATCCTGACATTTTCTCTGTTACATCTCGTTACTCCTGGATTCTCTTGAAACACTCACACGAAAAAGATGCTATCCAGAAGCAGCCCCAAAACTCCATTAAACTTTCATCTTTTCCCTAAGGGTGGCCAATACTGAATGTCTAGGAAAGGATACGAGGACAGAACAGCTTTGTTATCCTGCTCTGCTGGGGCACTTGCCTACCCTTCAGCTGCTTCTGGCTCAGTCCTACTGAGCCTGAGGAGATGTCATTGCGCATCATTTGGCTGAGCAGCATTAACTAATGCTGGTTCCAAAACTCAGCAGTTCATTTGGCTGCTAATTACTTCCTTACTGTTCTATTCCTAATGAGTTTGCTTTCTTGAAATCACACAACTGGATGCAAAATGTTGAGTGTGCTTGTGCCTGCCTGCTGGAATAGTTACTTTTAACTCTGTACCAACCAGACTTAATGTGTGGGCCTATGCTGTGGAGTTGCAAAGGGCAGATGAACAGAGATTCCACCCTGGCCTGGTAGCTCTGTGCTGTCCTGTGATACAGGCTTTCCTTATGTACTTGGAGTGAGATGCAGGCTGAAATGCTGCACTTTGGAAACCAAACATTCAGCTTTGTTGTTGGGTTGGAGACATTATGTGTGTCAGCATCAGATTTCACAACAAAATCCGTCTGTGTGCTTTGACAAATGCTTGATTTACTCTGAGATCTCCACAGCAGAGGACATTACTGGATGTCTTAGGCCAGTGCACAGCCAGCAGCAGTGTTTCCTTCCTTGCTGGAGTTTGGGTGCCAGAAAATCAAACCAGGGGGTTTAGTCTGGAGGCGTTATGCTGGGAAAGCCATCATTACCAAGGTTCCTCCAAGGTGTTACCATAGCACTGATCTTCCAGCACCGCCCCTAGCAGGTTTGTGCTGCATGGGGCAGCCAGGGCGCTCAGCTGTCCCTGTGCACATTTGCAGTGACAGAAGTGGTGGGCCCAGAGTACCGCAGGACGGTGGGGATCCTCTACCAGACGGCTTTCTCCGTCGGGCTCCTGGTCTTCGACGCCATCGCGTATGCCATCCCTCACTGGCGCTGGCTGCAGCTCACTGTCACCCTGCCCACCTGCTTCCTCCTGCTCTACTACTGGTAAGTGCCCTTCTGTTGTACCCAAAACAACCCAGCTTCCCAAGGCTTGGTACTGAGAGAGGCTGGGCACTCCTTTCTGGTCGTGCATACCTCTTGGTACAAAAAGGAGGTTCCCTGCCAAAAGGAGAGGGAAATAGCACCCCTCAGCACCTGAGATCTTGCTGAATCCTAGTTTGTGCACCTCACCTGACCTTGTGTTTAAAAAGCAGACAACTTTGAAAAACACTGGGGGGAAAAGTGGATTAGTATAATTTATTATTTCCTTTAAGCGATGAATAAAAGAAAATAGGTGCCTTGGCATAATTTAGTTGGTCTTACACTGCAAATATGGTTATTGAGAGATCATCTAATGCTAACATAACTGCAACAGGTTGTTAGCATGTTCTTTGAAGGAAAAAAGTTGCAGTTTTTTGTGGTCCAGCCAAAATAGTGCACTTGGGCACTCCTTCATTTTAGTTTCTCTCCTCTCTTTTTAATTGACATTTTTTGGTTTGAGTGCTTTGGATTTGAGAAATTGTCTGGATAGGTCAAGAGGTTAGGAATAGTAGAAAGAAATTTGTTGCCTTCCTTCTTCCATATTTTTGGATTGGTAAGCCAGTTCTAACTTGTTTAGTACTTCTTAACCTGTAATGGCAGAAATGAAAAATGGCTCCTTAAGAGGAGCTGATTTGTGGTGAATGGGCTGGATAAGATGAGAGAGCTACTCTCACTCAAAGCCCCTCCCTGATTTATCTTTAGTAAACTCCTCTTTGCCCAAAGCCACCACCTCAATTGTTCTTCTTCCAATCTCAGCCATGGGATTTACTGCTTTTCCTTACTACTTTTCCTTATATTCCCAGGGGATTGGGAAGTAGCACATGAAACCCACCTAACAACAACAACAACAACAAAAATCCACCTGCCTCTATTTAATCCTTCCAAAGTTTCCATGCATGGGAGAATAGGTAGGCTTTATGTTTTGTTGCATAATGGCATCCACTCGCATTGTAGGTGCCTCCCTGAGTCTCCCAGGTGGCTGATATCTCAAGGAAAAAATGACAAAGCTATGAAAATTGTCAGTGATATGGCTAAAAAAAATCGGAAAAAGATGCCTTCCCATTTCAAGGTGAGCTCAGAGTTTGCTTGTGCATGTAAGTAAGCATCACAACAGTACCTTCCATCAGTTCCTCCCAGAGAAATTTAATGCACTATGTACTGGCTCTTCCATAGGATATTCAGTTCGAAGAAGAAGAAGATTGTGGAAAGCAGAATCCCTCACTGATGGACCTTTTCAGGACACCACAGATAAGAAAAAACACGCTCATTTTGATGTACATGTGGTAAGAATATAATGCTAGAGAGCTGGTTCTGGACCTCTGGATTTGAAGACTCCCTCAGGATACAGATCTCTGTTCTCTCACCGACTAATGAATCCAGGATGCTTTTCTCTGCCCAGGTTCACGAGCTCCGTCCTCTACCAGGGGCTCATCATGCACATGGGGATGGCTGCTGAGAACATGTATCTGGATTTCCTCTACTCTGCACTTGTTGAGTTCCCAGCTGCCTTCATCATCATCGTCAGCATTGACCGTGTCGGGCGGCGCTACCCCTGGGCCCTGTCCAACCTGGTGGCTGGGGCTGCCTGCCTTGCCACAGCCCTCATCCCAGAGGGTAAGTCACCTGGAGGAAGGGCTTCCCACTCTGCCCTCTGGAACCCCCATGCTGCTTTGTGAGGGTCCCTCTGCTGCTGCTCCTGCAGTGCTCACTGTTCCCCTTCCCTCACTCACATGGGTGAAACAAAGTCCCTTAAAAACCATCAACTGGTATGGGATCAGAGGTCCTACAAAATAACACTATTGTATTAACTGACACCTGCTAAATCACTGGGATGCTTTTGAACATGTTGAATGTATTTTCTCTGCAGACATACATTGGTTAAAAGTGACTGCTGCTTGCATTGGGAGAATGGGCATTACAATGGCTTTTGAAATGGTTTGCTTTGTAAATACTGAACTGTATCCAACTTATATCAGGTAGGTACATCCTCTGTCCAGTTGGCATTTGGCCTGGAAATAAATAGTTGAGGCTGATGTGCATGTTATATTTTATGCTAAATTATGTTATCCTCAAATGTGTCAGAGCTACACAGGTATTGCTGAACACAAAGTAGGTGAAGCACGATTAAAGTATTTTAAAAAGATAGCTTAATAAAGAAAAAATGTGTACTTTTAGACAAGGGGAAACTCACATGACTGAAATAAAGGCAAAATTTGGGAGAGCTAGGGTGGGTAAGGGATCTGAAAAGCCACACAGTGCCTGGATCTGTCTTCTGCAAGGGTGAGAGTTGTGATCCATCCCCTTCCAACTGCAGTGCTCTGACACTAACCTGATCCCTTTGCTGCCAAACCAGGAATCTCGGGGTGATGGTTTGCTCCTCTTTGTGTGATATTGGTGGAGTCATCGTCCCATTCATTGTCTACAGACTGGTGGAAATCTGGCACGATCTGCCACTGATTGTCTTCAGTAAGTGCCACCTTACCTCCTTGCTGGCCACTCCCAGGGTGCAGCAGGGGATCCCAAGTTCCAAAGGGAGGGAAAAGCCACCAAAGCAGCTGCTGTAAGTTCAGCAGAAGCCCCTTGCTCTCCACAAGGCCTTAGCCTTCAGTTTATGACAAGCTGGAACATGTTTATGCATTCATGTCTCCCTTGCCCCTGTGATTTCTCCTTGCATTTTAAAGGAAGTTAGAGTTGAATAGACGTTTGACAGGTGGCAAAGAGCTCAGAAAAATCTTGATGAGATTAATATTTGATGGATTTAAGGCTGATTTGTTGCTCTTCTCTGAGTTATATTGTCTCCGTCCAGCAGCCAAACCCTAGAATTTCACATAATTTCCTATTTAATGGAGTACAAGTACGGCTGTTATGCTTCAGCTTTCTGAAGCTCTTCTCCAGCTGTTTGGAAGGTGACTGGTAAATAAATGCAAGACAAGTTTTGCAGGCTAGTGACCTCAGATCAGGGCCTGCAATGCTTTTATGAATCTTTAGGTCAGCGCATTATTTATAGAAAAATACCTTGAATGGCAATATGCAGACTTTAACAGACAGGATATCTAGAAGGGTGCTTAGTAGACCAAAAATATTTATATCAAATATGTACAAACTGGATGAAAGAAATTACCAGTGGAGAAGTTAATTACATTGTTTAGGAGATAATACATTCTGTATACGTTTCCTAATCTTATGTGAATAGCATAAAAATGGAATGTGTTTCCTGGCCTGCTCTAGCACTAAAGAGTTCTTTTCTCTATAAAAGAAGGATTGTCTGCCCTGTTTGAGGTGTCCTAGTTCAGTGCATAACTCACAAGAACACTTGGTGCTGCCTCCACAGGGCAGGCACTTCCTCCACTTTTGCACCAGCATGGCAGCTTTGCACATAGAGCCTCAAGGTGCACATCTTGTATGAGGAACAAAATAAAATGCCATTGACAAGTCTGTTCTCTCTGGCAGTAGAAAGTGGTTGATAAATGCTTACAAACTCTTTGTGCCTCTGTTTTGAAGCTGTTCTTGGTTTGATTGCGGGTGGATTGGTGCTGCTTCTGCCTGAAACGAAAGGAAGGGTTTTGCCTGAGACTGTGGAGGATGTTGAAAACTTTCACAAGTGAGTCATGATGATGAACTTTTAGCAGCTTTCACTTGAAATTGGACAAAACCCCTGTCCAGAGAGAAGCCCAGGGGTTACTTGGGTGCCTTGTTTTTTCCAAGACATTGCTGGGTGATGTCCAGACTCTCACTGGACACATTCTGGACTCCTTTTACTACATGTCTACCTACCTGCTGAGGAGCCAGAGCAAACCTAAAGGATTATATGATCATTTTCCTGGGGCCAAGGCAGAGCAGGTGAAGAAATTAGGTGCTCCCTGAACACCTTCATTCCTTGGCTGATGTTCATTTCTTGTTACTCTTGCAGGCAAAGTGCTCCAATGGCCAAAAAAATCTATGTCCATGTCCAAGGATCAGAAGTAGCACGTGGCTGAAGAAGGCATAACTCCTGCTGGGTAGTCTGCTTTAGGGCAGTACCACAGAAATGCCACTTGGAATAAACACCCTCTCAAAAGTCTTGCCTCTCTTATTTCAACTTCTCCACATATCCTTTATTTATAATGTTTAGGGTTTTCTGATGGGATTGTCCCTATTGCTGCATAGCTGCCTCCCTATCTGTATATTAAGAGAAACACATTTTAAGGCTGGGAAATTTTTGTACCACCTGTGTGGACTTCAATGTGGACTTCAAGAGATCTTAACTTGAGTATGGTGGAATCCATCCCAACAAAACTTTGTAAGCCTCCATAAAGTCTGGCTTTGTTGATTTTTCTTAAGAAGAGGCAGCATAATATAAGAGATCTATCTCCGTTGTAGAATCAAGGTAACTACAAACCTGGTTCAATCATGTGACAACTTGCACAGAGTTTTTTTAAAATTTATTTTATTTTCTCCTATTTTATTGGCTACTCACAAGGATGGATACTTACAAGGATGGGCATGTGGCAACTCCAGAGCAGGAAAAACAGTGCATAGGAGAAACACTCATAATCCTTCATAAGGTAATAGCATTATACATGTGCCCTGCAGGGGCATTCCTTTGAAGTGAGCTGGGATCAGGCTTGAGGACTTGCAGGACCCTGACCAAGGGTCCTGTGCCTCAGGGAGCATCAGGGACAGAGCTGAGTCTTCCAGGAAATATCCAGCACCTTCACAAATTTCCTAGTCCATCCTGTTGAGCAACTCTAACAGGCTTGTAGTTGCAGGGCAAAACAGGGACAGTGGTTCTGTGGCTCCCCTTCCCTGTGTGTATTGCTGGTTCCTATCTGCTGGAAAACACTGGTTTTCCATAAGGATACTGCAAGCAGGGTACAAGATACCTCTGCCCATTGATAATCAGCTGTAGGGAGAGAACTCCCAGCTAAGCAAGGCACTGCTGGACTCCAGCAGGCAGGGTGAAATTCCCCCAGGATTGCATCCCAGTGACCTTGCACCTGCTTTCAGCTGACCTGAGCCTCAGTTAATATTCAGTGTTGCTGTGAGGGCCTCCAAGGCAGGGAAGCATGTTGTCCAGTCAGGCAGGGCCATGGCAAAGTTGCCCTGAGAAGAGTAGGAATAGATCAGGAATGACATGACTTTGGCCTGGGCAGTTGCAAAACTAGTATTTGCTTCAGGGTCAGAGGGGAACAAGCTTGTCCTGAGAGGACATGAGGAACAGGGGGGTGTAATTATCTGTCTGGTAGAGCTGTTATCCTGCTGTGATTGCAGACATGTCTCTGCTCTGCATTAAAAGAACTTCTGACTTACAGTTCTTTGACATAAAACCTGTTGAAAACTGCAGATGGAAAATGGGGGTGGTAGCAAAAAGTCAAGCAAAGCAAATACTGAGATGAACAAATGAGTAACTAAAAAAGCAGAGTCCCAAGACCCTTACCCATCACACTGTTATTTATTTCCATAAGCATTACTACTGCCGCAGCAGGAGCTACAGCAGTGGCAGGCTCTGGTGTGCCTTTGCTTTCCAGCCACCTACAAGTGACAGTGGCATCTGCTTCTGGTGGCAGCTTAATAAACACAAGGGCAAGTGTCCTTCACTGATTTCCTTACTGGTGACTTTTGTCCATTCATGGATTGCTTCCTGGAGCTGGGAAGTCAAAGAGATGTAAAAGCTGGTGCAGCTGCACATGGAGTAGCAGCACTGTGTCCTGGGGGGGTGGCAGGAGTGTGTCACCCCCAGGCTCTGAGTGACGCTCACATCCTGCCCCAGGTAACACAGTCTGACTCTTAAGTCTTCCCCTTAAGAGCAGCTGAAGCCTGTCTGCTCCCGGGGCTGCTGGAGTATAACCAGCCCAGGGCTGTTCCTGGGGCTTGGGAAGGAGCACTTCAGGACCTAGCACCATCTGCCTGTGGCAAGGAGCCTGGGTCAATAAAAGGTTGATGAAAGGACCAGGTTAATGAAAGTGGGTCCTGGCCCCTTAAGACAACCCTGTCCCTCACCTAATTACTTAAACCTGGGCTTTATATCAACTGTGCCTGAGGAGAACATAAAAGCTCCATTTTTGGGATATCCACCAACTGGGTTTTGGGAAGAATTGCTGTTTACTTTTACCAAGTTTCTGGTGTTCTCTGTGGCATTATCTGATGGGCAGATGATCTTCTGGCCAAGGGCTGCACCTTTCTAAGCATTGCTCTTGTCCTCTGCTGCTGCTGTCAGCACCTAAATCCAAATGCCAATGTTGCAAGCATGGCTGTTGTTTGGACACCTCTGTGCTTCTCTACAGCACAGTGTCATCCTACATCCTTAATATTTTAAAATATTAATAAATTGGGCCTTTTCCCACAACTAAGAATGTTCAGGAGGCAAACTCAAATCCAGAGAACAAATACAAGTTGATGAATATGATGTGAATCACAGTTTCCCAAGAGCTGTGGGGAGGACTCTTCAGCCTTCAAAGGCATTATAGCAGTGATTTTCCACCATGGTATGGAGGGAAAACTACTTTAAAAGCCATACCCTTTTTTGGCTTATATTTTGCCTGTCTCAGTCCTTATTTCTGACAGATGTTTGGGAGTTGTCCATGTAAATAATCAAGCTCAGGGTGTTAAGGAAAACATTATGCATAAACACAAACTTTAATATGCTTTAATCTATCGGGCAGAGTGCCCTGTTATTGTTTGTACTGGTCCCAGGGGTGTCTGTGATGAGGTTTTCCACCCCTTTCCCAGCACTGATCCCAAATATTGATGCAGTTGTACATGGCCCACCAGGTCCTGGGGCTTCACTGCTTCCAACTCCTCATTTTCCTCCTTTTAATTTTCCAGCTTGCCTAATATCCAGTCAAATTCTGGAATGCCAAATCTTAAAAGCCAGCCTGGGCTTAGAAGTGCTTCGTTTTTGCATTTATTTCTCTGGAGGAAGACGAGCAAAAGTAGGAGGGAAAAGGGGCTTGTGGATGCCTGGGGCTTCTGCAGTGGGCTCTACAGAGGCAGTGCTCACTGCTAGGTGGTGGGAGCTGAATCACAAAGCTGATCTGCTGGGCAGCAGGAGCCAAAGACCAACCAACAGCACCAAGATTTTAAGGGATGTAGAGGGAATTGTAACAGTAAATCAGATATTGGCTATATGTTACTTTTGTGCAGGGTCAGGTGTAGCTTGGAGGAAGTGAGTTGGGCTCATGATTGCACTCCTGCTTGCTACAGAAATGAGCTGTGAGTGAGCAGCTCAAAGAGATTTTTAGTTTTATAAGAAGCAGAAGAAAGTGGTCATTCATGAATTTCCGACTTATGCCACATGAGTTGCAGATGCTCTGGGACACCAGAAACATGAAAGTGTTCAGGAGACAAATCGAAAAAAATTGCAGCATGGTCCATGAGGGAGCGAAACAGAAATGCTTCTGGCTCAGGAAGTCCCCCAGCCTCAGAGAGTGCTGGCAGCTGGGGGAGTCCAACAGGGAAAGATCAGCACAGTGGGATGGCTCATCCCCTGCATGAGGGGTGAGGTCTGGGCTTGTGCCTGCTTTGCTGTTCCCCTTCTGCCTCCCTGCCCCAACAAAGGCAGATCCAGGGTAAAATGGGCCTTACTTGGGGGCAGCTTCAGAAGTCAGAACATGAAGATAAATGTTTTTCTCTTTACTTCTCTCCTGCCTGTGGAAGGAAAGAGGAAAAGACAGGTGATGCTCCTGGTGCCTAAACAGCACGATCCACCAAATGATTCATATGCTTACACTCATTCAATAAAACTAGGTTTTACTGATATCTTTTCACTGGTAATTGTTCAAATGAGGTTAGATTGTTTTGAAGGGCAGCTGAATAAGGATTAAATGGGAGACTTTCTGTGGCCTCACTGCAACTGTGCTGCTGTCTGGAAATCATATTCCAATGGTACCTTTAGAAACTTTAATTCTGGCATTTCCTACTGTAAAAGCACTTATTCTAAGTGGTTTCTAAAGTAACATCTGGGTGTGTGGTTGCATGTATGATTTTCCTAATGTTTCCTAGAGACAAGTTCTCCCTGCTCTACGCTGTGCTGCATTGCCATCTCTTTCTGGCCATGTGAGGTCCATTTTTTCTCCATGCCCAGTTTTTCACCAGGCCAAGTATTTTTTGGCTTCACAGGAGCTCCAGCAAATTAAAGCAACCCTTACAGTGTTTGTGGAGCTCTACCCTCTCTCTGGGAGGTGCTCCAGAAGCTCTGGGTTGAGCCAAAAGGCAAAAGCACAGAAACCACAGGACATTCACTGCATTGCTTCCTAAATTTAAAACCACATCTCAGCCAGATTTGTCCTTGTCAAGTGAGAGTATCTCTGGAGATATCAACAGTCCTCTCAGTGACCAGTGTTTTTCAGATAGCCCATGGAACCACCCTTCACACCTTCTCCCAATGTCTGGCTTACATATAAGGTGTTTGTGGATTCCAGTCAGATCATACAGGAGAGCCCCAAGCCTGATATTGCTGCCAGGGATGGGTCACCCAGCAGCCACCCACTGTATTTATATGGGTACAACAAAGCCCAACAAATCCCCAGGTATGCACAATAAATGAAGATTTAAAAGCAGATTTTACAGGTGTAAAGGTGAGTTGCTGTAGAGGACATTGCTTAATGCCATACCTGTGCAGGTTTTCAGCATCTTCTATGGTCTCAGGCAGAGCCTTTCCCTTCATTTCAGGTAGGAGCAAAACTAAGCCACTGTCGATTAGAACAATCACAGCTGCAAGCACAGAGCAAGGATCACAAAGGCAGTGCAATGGTCATGCCTATGTTTAATTCCACATCATTAATTAACACAATAGACAGACAATGTCTGCCCCAATGACAGAATAAGGGCACCTCAAAGTGATAATAATCCTTGGATTTTTATCTACATGACTCTTACTTGTCAGAGTAATTGCTGACATTTCTGAGGTGCATCCAAGCCCTGGAAAGCCGTACCAGGGCACAGACCCAGAGGGAGCCTGGCTTCCTTGCTTTGGGCACTCAGTGCAAAGGAAGCAGGTTTTGCCTCTGGTTGTCCAGCTAGCATGGGATTCAGGTGACACTGGCTGGCTGTCATCTCTACTTTTGGCTAGATTAGGACATGCATGAAAGGTTACTACCAGTCCACCTGGCCAATTTCACCTTCTGATTAGTTTTAGACCCATCCAGGACCATACTGAGGGCAGATAATTCATGCAGGCACACAGGTTTGAATATGTGCAGCAGCTGACATTCAAGGCAGCCCTTTTTCAGGATAGCAACCTTAACATTAGGGCTGATATGCTCCTTTTGCCATCCTAAATTGCCAGGGCATCTTTGACAGACTGGTCACTATAAGGTGGAGTGTCACTTTTCTGCAGGGAGACAAGGCTGTGCTGCTGGGACTGCAGGTCAGGTAACCATGCTGCCTGTGAGAGGGACAGAACCCAAAGTTTTTCCTCCCTTAGGAAAGGCTTAGCAGGAAAAAGTCAAAGCTTGAAAGAGCTGTCCCAAAAGCATGGGGTCCTCTTCACTGCAGAAGGAGCTAAGGGGTGACTTTGCTACCACTTCCAAACACCCAGATGGAACAGACTCACCAAGTTGTGTCTTACAAATGTACACATTTATGCATCTCTCCATGGATTTTTTTAAAGACAGGAAATAAATTACCAAGCTAATTAATCTCAGCTTTGGCCGAGCAACCCTCTTGCAACTCTTACCAAAGATGACCAGGGGCAGTTCATGCCAGAGGTCTGCCAGTCTGTACACAAGGAAAGGTGTTATGATCCCTCCAAGGTCACACAGGGAGGAGCAGACAAGGACTCCCAGGTTCCTGCAGTGCAAATACATACACACACATCACCAGCTCTGCCTGGGGCTGCCTTGTCCAGGTCTGCACCCCACTGCCCTCCCAGGACACACACGGGTTCACCCAGCCCTGCTGCCAGATGAGCAGGCCAGGACTCTGTCCAGGATTTGCAGCTGATTGGAAGAGATGGGCTGTGAGCCCCAGGCAGGAGAGGACAGATAACACCCTGGGGCTTAGGAAGAGACTTGGAAAGGCCTGGCCCCTGTCTTGGTGAATATAATCAAAAGAGAGCACAAGCAGAGCATTCTCACACGAAGAATTGGGTGAGGGGAGGAGAGTTAATTGACATGAGACATTAAGGTTAGCCCTGTATTGGAGAGGTCAGTGAGCATTTGACTTCTACTGGTTCACTGAGCTGCACTGCATAGGGAGCCTGAAGGGTGTCTGGGAAGGTTTCTCACACATCCAGAAAACTGCTGCCTCAGTGCTGGACTCAGAAACGGGGAAGGGGTTTTGGCCACGGAAGGAGGTGGGTTTCTGCTGCCCCACTCAGCATCTCTCCTCTATTTCAAGGTGTGTTTTATAAAAGCAAATTCCTCTTCCATGGCAGTACCTCCTCAACTGTGAGCCAGCCTCTTGGTCTGTCACAGAGAAACACCCAGTGCTTTTGCCTGCTGACAGAAGGTGGTGCACTTACCTGAGAAATGTCGGATACAGCTCAGGATTTACCACACATATAATTTCATAGCACATGGTAATTCCCATCCTGCCCAAGCAAGCTGCAGTCATCTTAAGCCAATAAAGAGCTGGAAAGACATTGTGCACATTGAGGTAGGAATACAAAATTATGGTTTTCTTCTGCTATTGACATAAAAGAGCATTAAATATTTAATTTCAGGAAACAGTAAATCATGATGGTGTTGTTTCACTCAACAAAGAATTTATAATGCAATTCTCTTTTGATTCAAGCAAATAACCAAGTCTTAAGACTTTGTTAGGTTGCTGTCACAATGAGGAGAAATCTATGACACAAAGTAGTTTGGGTTATCCAGTGCATTAATTAAAAGCTTGCACAGGACACCACTTGCTGCTTGCAAGAAAACAGAGGGCAGCTGCATCATTTGGTAGTTGAAATCTGCATGTCAGAAAGGTACTCTGTACTTTTGCACTGAGGCTTGTGATGGCTTTCAAGCTGGGACAAGTTTGTGTTTGCCTCCCCACCTCTTCAGCATGTGATCTATAGTTGCTTTCACACCTGGAGCTACAGACGTCTGCTGCAAATAAATGAGTATCCTAGCTCTACACAGAGAGTCAGCCCAGAACACCTCTATCTGCCACCAGGGGCTTTAGGTCCCAAATTGTCCACACCTGTCCCCAGAGTGAGGCACTTTCTCAGGCATTACTGTGCCCCATGCCCTGGCACAGGCAGCAGCTGTGAGGCCACAGGACTCCCACTCCTGCACTTCCCCAGCAGGGCCCAGTTGCACCTTGCAGAGTTACTGCCCTCCCCGGTTGCTTTGTAAAACGGTTTTTCATTGTCTAGAAACTCTGGGGGATTTGCATATAAGCTGTAATATTTTGTGTGTTTGTTCTTGTACCTCCAGTGAACTCCTAGTTGTGTGGCACTGTAAGGTCTGTAGTTCCACGCATATTCCATAAAACAAAAGGAAAGGAATTAAATTTGGTGGCCCTTAAGTGGTGCACTGTTTTAAGACAATGACCTTGGAGCAAGTGCTCAGCTAAACCAAAGCTATGCCTCTGTCACTGGTTGTTTGACATCCAACATTCATGGCAGCAGCACTGATGGCAGAAAGCACTTACTGTACCCAGACATTGTTTAAATGTGTGTGTGTGCGCCTATACATTTTTCCTTTTTAGAAACAGAAAATGTGGGGATTTTTGGACAAAACCCCTGAATTGTGCATTAAAATACAAACTTTTGACCAGATAAAATTGTGAACCAAACATGGCATTCTTCATGATGTAGCACCTGCAGACTTATGACCTGATTTGATGCCATTTTGGAAACCTGATTCACCTGATTTCTCCAGCCTCTCGTTAGCAGGCATAAATGCTTCTGCTGGGACATAAATGATCTTTTATGGTATTTAATGCACTGCACCACAGTACTGATATAGGCCAGGTTTTCAAGGATCATTTTCTATTTTCCAGGGCAACAAGCAAGAGATGGGGAGGGAATTCCTTGACGGAGGAGGGTTGCAGAACTCACTGTCTGGCAGGAATGCTGTAAGGAGGCAAGCAGCCCCTGTCATCACACTGGCTGCAGCCCAGGTGTAGCGACGGCCGACTCTGTCCAGAGTCAGCATCAGGATGAAGGCAGCTGGGAACTCGACAAGAGCAGAGTAGAGGAAATCCAGGTACATGTTCCCAGCGGCTATTCCCATGTGCATGATGAGCCCCTGGTAGAGGACGGAGCTCGTGAACCTGGGCAGAGAAGAGGGTGCAAATGAAGCTGACCCCCCAGCAGAGAGTTTATGCAAAGAACTGAGATTTGCAGCTAGTCAGGAGCAAATCAATGACAATGATTTAATGGCACCAAATCACACACCTCCATTTGGGCTGCAAAAGCCTTCCCATCCTTACCAACTGTACATCAAAATGAATGTGTATTTTCTGATCTGAGGTGTCCTGACCAGGTCCAAGAATGAAGGTTTCAACTTTTCTCCATCTTCATCTTCGGAGTTGAAGTCCTGGGAACATAAGTGACAGGGTAAGAGGGTACAGTGGGAGGGTGAAAAGGTGGTGAGCACTGCAATGAATATTTTCCTTTAGATTCATAGGAGGATGAGGGTTTTTATTGGCCAGTTAAGTAACCAAGGGCAAAATAACTTCTCCAGAATACTTTGCGTAAAGGAAATATGAAAATTTATACAGACAGTCTTCATATCTGTTTTAATTGTGTATGGCATGAAGCAGCACTTTAAAAAAATGAATAAGGATGCTCTGGAATTTAAAGTAATGAGTTTTCCCAAATATGCTGTGAGGGTCCTAGGCAGTAAAAGAGAACTCACTTGCTTTTGCTTTAGGAAACTGCAGTGATTTTGACCACCAAACTGCTTCCTACTCTAAACCAAACACAATCCTAAGCTCATAATATTATTTGTCTTGAAGCTGGCACATAAGCAGCAAATGCAGTGCAGTCACCTGGAAAGAAAGAGGCAGCTTCTTCCTATTCCCCTTGGCGATACGCTTAATGACTTCCACAGCTTTATCATTCTGCTTTTGAGCTATCAGCCACCTGGGAGACTCAGGCAGACACCTGCAACACACATAAGCATGACAGCTACAGGGACGGAACATGCACATCACTGGTACCCGGAAAATGAAAATGCAACTGAGTTGTGCAGGCTAGGATCCTTTGGTGCTTTGAGGATTCACGGCTGGAATTGAACTCAGTGGTAGCTGTGGCTGCCAGCAATTGCATTCTGGTTAGTGCTCCATTTGAGTGGCTAGGTAGCCTAAATTTATTTATTTATTTTTAAAACCTAAACCCATTTTATTATAGTTTGGAAACTTTAGTCTGAGATAAATTCTCTTGACAAGTTTTAGAAATAGGTAATATTCTGTGAATATAAAGAAGAATAGCTCTAAACCCAATCCTTAATTTCTACCATGTTAAAAATAGCCTTTCCAAAAAAAATCACATCTCAGTCCTTTCCCCTGATCTAGTTACATTCTAAGAAGCATTTTTAATCAATTAAAAAACCCAAACAACCCCGTGGTGATTGCATTAGAAAAACCAAACAACCAAAACCAGTTATAATCAACAATTAGAAAACTCCTTTCTCACAGTAGCTCAAGGATTGGTCAAGAAATAATGACGTATTATTTTGTGATGTGTGGCAAGGACTCCAAACACAAAAGCATTACACCATGTTGCAGGCAGCCCCTTGCTCTTAGGTGAGTCAGAGTAAACCTTTGGGCAGAGGGAACAGAAAAATGCCAGATCTTATCGATATCATCTTGGAAATCCTACGTGTAGCACTATAGCAAATCAATCTCTCTGGAGAGTCTTCGGCTCTCAGCCACTGTCCCCTGACTTTGTCAGTGTGGTGTGTCCCATTATATCCTGGGAGCTGCAAGAGCAGCCACTTACCAATAGTAGAGCAGGAGAAGGAAACTGGGCAGTGTGACTGCAAGCTGGAGCCACCTCCAGTGTGGAAGTGCATAAGCCAGGGTGGTGAGGATGAGGAGTCCCAGGGTGAAGGCAAGCTGGTAAATGATGCCTGTTGCCCTCCGGTAATCTGAGCCAACAAGTTCTGCAACTGCAAAGACAAGTTTTATGAGCAAACACAGATGGGTTTGGAGAGCCAGGGGAACACAACTCCTGCCAGCCGAGACCACATGTAGCCCCTGTGCTTAGCTGTGTCCTTGGATCATGGCACATGGGCGTGGGTTTGGATGGGAGAGCAGAGCTGGGCTCGGTCACAGGGCAAACCCCAGCCCTGGTCAACTGTGGACTTTGCCCCTTCCTGTGAGTGTGTCAGGCCCTCACCCATCAACGCAGGGTAAAGGCTGCTTTCTTCAACCCACTCCTTCAAGCTAAGAACTAAATAGCAAAATAAGATAGACAGGTGTGACTTGTTTGCCTCCATCTCCCTCCTCCCATATGGCTTAGGTACAGAGCCTCCCTACCCACCAAGAAGGTGAAGCAGCACAGCAAAAATCATTTTGGCACCAAGGCTGTGAAACACAAGCGTTATCTTTCACATCACCGCTTGCTGCCTTTCCCAGAAAGGTGCTACACACCTTCACAGTATTTCCAATTTGTCTGTGCCTCTAGACCTTGCCTTTTATTTTGGCATGTGCTCTCCAGGTGTGAACACTTCCTAGTTTTCAGAGCTGCCTCCTAATTACTCCATTTATGTCTAGGAGCTGGTGCAAGCTCAGGTCACAAGCACCTGCATTTAAGCAAAGAGGTGCAGTTTGGCAGTAAATAGCACAGTGGCACTTGTAAATAGCACAGTCTGCTCTTGTTGCACACAGTGCTTTGAAAATCAGGTGGTGCCAGTGGGGGTCAGCCCTGCTGCTGAACAGGGGTCCCTGCCCCGAGGATGCAATTGCAAACTGCATAACTGAGGACGTAGCCCGTGAGCCAGCCTCCCTTGCTGACCAGCCCCTGGAGCAGGCGGAATGTCACTGTCCAGCTGTAGCTCGGAGCAAAGGCCATCAGAACCCCTGACACTGCGTTGATGAGGATTGTGACCAGAAGGCAGAGTTTGCGCCCAAATCTGCGGAGGGAAAACGAGAGAAGAAAGAGGCTCAGCTCCTGGGAGGGTAGGGTGGCAAACCAAAGGGTTTAAAGAGGCTGGAGAGGGTATCTGGTCATTTTGAATAGGACTCTATATCTGCTCTTCCCTTTGCAACATTTACCATCTCTATGGAAGTTCAAGGGACTCCCTCGTCTTGTGTTTTCAGGTCATTGCTCACTTTTGGTTAATGATGTGGCCAATGAATTCAAGATTGCTCTGATATGGCTCCCCAGCCCATCTTTCAAAGATGCCATAGCTTTTTAACAGGAATTTATTTCCTAACTCTGATCTTTACATATTTTATCAACCTTGGCTGACTACTGAGCTCTTCTTGAACAGGATTTTGTACATCCTTGCCATTTGTCACTCCCTTTATCACCATGACTCACTGATAGTCAGAAATAGAAGGTTTTCAATAGAAACAAGCTGACTGGAACACTGGAAAGGCATTTGATTTCTAGCTGACAGAGATACATATTCAGTTAGAAGTATGAATTATAAAAGCCATTGAATTAGTCAACATCCACTAACAAAAATAGCATGATCATAAATTCCAGACAAAATAAGTGCATTTTGTTCTCCACAGTAACATCAGCAGATCCCATCATTCAAACTTCCTCCTCTCATGAGCCCAACACACAGACATTTTTGACTTGCCTTAAAGTTCAGCCCAAGAGAGCCTCATCAGACCACATTTGAGACTTCTGGTTTTGTTTTTACCCTGAGCACAATACATTTTGGTTATGGTACTTTGTGTTGCTCTTGGATGCTCTCAGTGCAGGAGCAGCAGTGAGCTGGGACGGGGTGGTATGAACAGAGTGAAGACTCTTTTACACTCTGACATAGACATGTTTTATCTTAGGAGGAATTATATCCTACTCCCACATGTCTTTTCATACTCCTGCTTCACAAAAATCCTTTTTACAAAGATCCTTTGGTATTTTGACAAAGTGAGAGAGCATTTCAGGTATAAATGGCTATGAGTTCGGAAGCTCTGGTTTTTGTTTGCATCTCACAAAATGCCTTTGCTAGTGAACATGATTGCTTAATCCACCTCTGTGCTGGAAAGGTGACCTGAGGAGTGGTGCTTCTAATGCTCATGGAATTTGCTCTCTGCTATTTCATGTCCTGTTATGCCTGGATGAGGGTGCATCACCATCCAAGCCTCAGTTCTGGGAAAAAGGATGGAACGCTTTCAAATTTACTAGGTGATTAGTCAGAAAACAAGAACTTGGATTTAAGGGAAAGAGAGGATGAGGGAGGCAACAAATGTTTCTGATTAAAAAACAAACAATTATCTTCCAAAATGCATGTGAAGAAAAGTTGAAATTGTCATAAGTCTGTCCACTTCTGTCCTTAAAAATGAGACAGAGGGCTACATCCTAGGATGGAAGACTGGATGTAGGATTTTTGTAGTACTGCTGTAGCCATTTGATGTCTTTCAGCTGAGAATTTCTTTCACCAAAGGTGTAGCCACAAAGGGTTACTTCAGTAAATCACTACCTACTGATGAAAAAGCTATTTAAGCAGACAGCTTATAAAAATGCTGGTCTGGTTCACTGGCAGTAAGGTAATGGTTTCATGAGGATGGGAAAGTAATCTGTCCAATCTATGCATGGATGAGCTTCTTCATGAGCAGATTTCTCTGCACCGCCTAACTGATGGTGTGTTTGCCTCCACTGAAACTAGGGAGACAAACACAGTCCCATCCTAATTTTGTGACACTGCAGAAGTACTACAGGGGGTGGCTGTGCCCCTTCCCACAGACCTTCCCCCTTGGAGAGGTGATCAGCTACAAAGCACTAAATTTGTTCAGAGTCTAACCTAAAAAGAAACAACCCACTGGGCAGATATATGGCACAATGATCATTGTGATGGAAAAAAGGAAATGAGGGACAATAAGGTCTAGAACTTGCTAAATACAGACTCAGCTGAAAAAAAAGGAGGATCAAATAAAATTTAGGAAGAAACAACTGCTTCTATTTCTGTATCTGAGAAAAACTCTCCTATTTTGAAAGCAATTTACAGTCATCTGGATACTGTTAAAATTAATGGGAAACAAATTTATCGCAAAGATGACCAAGTAGTTCTTGGTGCAAGAGTTAGAATTTCTTCTTGGACTCTGAGCTTGCATTGCAGTTTGCACCTGTGAGAGAAAACAAAATCTCTTCACTTGTGTGAATTCCTCAGGGATGTAAAAGTGGAGTGATACCTTGGCATTTCTGTGGCTTCTTGGGTCACAACAGCCTTTGAAAGCAGGACCTTGGAAACCACCAGCCCCCTCCCTTAAAGTTACACACAGACCTTTTCAATCAGGTTTTGGCTGCATTCTTTCTCTATCTGAATTGTGAATGTTGTACAACAACATCAGAAAGCAAATAACCAGAGGAAAGAGTTCATCTCATACCTACTTACACACCACTCACCTGTCTGCTATGTAGCCAATGCTCATGGAGCCAAGAAAAAACCCGGCATTCACACAGGACTGGAAGAGGTCCAGCTTCCAGGAGTCCTCACACACCAGATTAAACTGTAAGGGCAAATACAGTTAAAAACACAGGGGCACTCCCCACAAACCACGGCTGTTTGAGAAGGAAGGAAACCAATGGCATCCATGAGAAAACAAAGGGAAAGAAACCCTGTAATCTCTTAAGCTGACATCTGCAATGCATCTTGTTTGGATTTTCCCCAACCTTGTGAAAAAGTTACACCCCAGAAAATGATTGCAAAATGATGCATAAGGAGAGTGAGAAAGGGAGGAAAACTCTGAAAGAACAAATAAAAAAGTTCAGAAAAATCTCATCCTCTTGTCCTCACCCACCTACTTGAAATTTGGAGGACACTTGGAGCACTGTCTTCTTCCCAGATGCCAAGACCTATCTCAAACCACGTATTTCCTTGCTGCAAAAGCAGTGCTGGGTAAGAGAAATGGAGGTGCTGCCACAAGCCCTGCTGGGGTGGAGCCAGCACCTGGGGCGTCCCCCACCTCATTAGAACTGGCAAAAGACCCAGGATTTGGCTGGCTTTTCTCTGAAGTGAATGGGAACTTGCTTTTGATTTACAATGAACAGGTTGTCAGGGCATGCCCAATAAAGGGAGGAGGGCAAATTGGTAGTAACTTCTCCACAGCTGGAAATATTCACTCAAGTGTAATTAGCCTTCAGCCCAGAATGAAGCATGAATGTATTTGGCTCCTTATTTAATCTTTTTCTAACCCAGACGAGTTTGCTGGGGCCATACCAAACAGCTCAGCTCGGTTTCCCTGGTGTGGACAGCTAGAGTGCTCTTCTCTGCCCTGGCCCATCTGTCCCAAGGGAAAATGAGATGGACTTGCTTTGTAACAGTGATGATAAGTGAAGCAAGGAAATATGAACGCCCTATCCATGGAAGCTGTGAAGTATCCAGTTATGCACTTTTTAAAGATCGAGTTACAAAACATCTGCTGGGCACGGTTTAGGTGTAGCTAATACAGATTTGGCAATGGAGGGGATGCAGAAGAGATCTGTTTGGAGGTCATTCCTATACTTCAGGTCTCTACATGGCTTTAAGACTATTAGTACTGGTTTGCATTGGTGTTATATTCTAGATTGTCTGGTTTGGATACTGGATTGAGATAAAGGAGCACTGCTGTTGCTAAAGCATTATGTGAGAAATGTAGCCCTATCCTCTGCTTCTTGTTCATTGCAGATGAGTATTTGGATTATCACCCAAAAGTGCAGTTTCTCAGTTTGGGCTATGGGGTGCTACCCTCAGTTTGGTGATGGAAATAATAATTATAAGAATAGCAATTGGTGAAAAGGTTGCAGTATTATGCTGCCAGGAAAAGCAATCATTACCCATCGTTTATGTATATGAATCTTTGCTCCAAGTGCCCAGTGTTTATCAGCAGTCAGACTCAGTACACCAAAAGCAAACTCCATTAATCCAGCGTATTCTATCTTTAAGCTGTGCAGACAGGAGTGATTTTTCTGGACAAGCTGTTTTTACCTCTGTGACGAGAGAGCTGCCAGGGGAGTCGTAGAGCCAGCCATCCCGGCAGGGTCCGAGGGGGACGCTGCTCCCGCTGCCCACCAGGCTGCCCAGGGGGTCGGTGCAGCTGATCCCTGTGGCGTTCCAGTCCACCTCGTACCTCCTGCAGCGGCTGCCGAAGCTGCCCCCGTGGCCATCCCACTCGGGCACCGTGTGGTTCAGCTGCTCCTCCAGGCTCCAGCCACACCGCTGGCTCAGCTCAGCCACCCCGGGGCTGGAGCAGCGATGCTCAGGGATGAATCCCAGGAAAAAAATCCCCACATAAATGGGAGCAAAAGTAGCAGAAAGCAGGCATAAGACAAAGAGGGCTTTCTTCTGAAAGAAGTCAAATTCTCCAATCTGCTCTAAAATATCATCCAGGGTTGGCATCTTTGTGTGTCACAAATCATGAAAGTATCTAACTCACTTGCTTTCCAGAGCTTTGTCTTTCACTGCTCGCTTAAATAAGAGCTGAAGTGTTTGCTTTAAACTCACAAACAAATAATTAACTTTGTCAATTGTCAAGCCATGCATCGCAACCTTTGTTTCTTAAATGCTGTTTCTAAACACATTTTGGCTCTTCTTTTTGGCTTCTGTTATTGATTTTTTTTTATATATATATGACATACTCAAAATGCATGATCTCTTATCTTAAATTATGGCCTTTTCAGTCTGTCACTGAGAGTTTGTCAGTGCACAGTATGGGGCAGGTGAAAATTCCTCTGTCCAGTATTTTCAGAGGCCATAAATACTATGAAAGCAATATGATCCTTTTCCTTACACACATACACACATATACAACTGTAGAGTCTTAAAATTACAGTGGACATAGATGACTGCTTGTGCTCTTTTGAGAGAATAGAAGAAAACAATACAGCAAAACCACAACAGGGCAGATTTCTTTTAGGCACTTAATGGTTAAAGAATAGTGATGTGCCTCAAATGGGAAGCAGACCAGTCACTGTAGTGTGAGTTGGGACCTCTGAGTCAAAGGTGACCAAACTGAACTTGCAAGGGTTCACATGCTGCTGACCCACACAGGGAACTGAGAGTGGCCCTGAGATTGGTCACCAGCCCTTGTATGCCCATCCTGCCCTCTGCCTCCTGCCCTGCACCCTGGGGAGCCAGAGGGTAGAGGCTGCTGCAAGATACAGCCCCATCTCATGAACAGTTTGCAGCTATTTAATGAGAATTTATTAGACAATGGTAAAGTGTAAATGTGTGATTAAGCAATGGAGACATCTTCAGCCTCTTTTACTTGAGGGGGTGATTAATGTTGTGTTCCCACAGTCATGATTGCATAAGGTCCTTTCATGTTGTTCCCCATTTCCTCCAATGATCGAGGACTGGAAGGGGTTCAGAGCAGCTGAACATCAAAAGTGCGGATTTGGACAAAAAATCTATGGGCAATGATATTTGCCTGAAAAATTCCTACCATCTTCCTGTCATCTGCAAATCTTCCTGTAGCTTGGTTAGTGCTTCTGAAGGGAACCTCTGAGCAGGCTGCTGTCCCTGGGTTAATTTTCTCCTGAGGAGCACTCAGTGATCTCTCTGAGTTTTATGAAGCACTAAACTAAATAATGAGGAAAGTAGAGGTGATAAGTAATGTCGTATTTTAAAGGGCTATTAAAACAAGCACTCTTGAGCTGCAATGACTGGCATTTCTAGGAAATGTCATGAATCACAAACGGGACTGCTCCTTTGCAATAAACACCTTCTGCAGCTAAGAAAAGACCAGCCCTTTGACCATGTACAGCTGAAGAGTTTACCTATCTCTGTACAGTCTGGCTAGAAGCAGAGAATGGACTATTCCCCCTGTTAATGCTCAAGGAGCTCACTGCACCAGCAGATTTTACACCTTGCACCCTCCTGCACACAGATTACTCAGCAGGGCATTTATTTGATGCAGTGGTTAACAGCTAAAGCCTGTCTCAGCCAAAACTGAATTAAGTGCAACAAGAAATGCATAGACTTTAGAAATATCCCTTTTCTGATTCTGCCTACTGTAGTTTCATGCTGAAGAAAGCAAGAAGAGACCTGCCAGTATGGTGTTCACATGCCAATTATGCTGGAAGAAGGTTGTATCTCTGATTATGATTAATGTTATTTCTTCTGGAAAACCTTCACTGTCCTGTGAGTATTCTCTTTTACCACCAGGAAGCAAAGTGTTGTCCTACAGTGGGAGTGACCACGAGTAGCTTTACATATTGCATGATGTCCAGAGGTTTTGGCTACTGTCATCCAAGCTGTCCTTGAATAATCCTGACCAGACTCTCTCCTGTGTATGGTCTCACCAGTTTTCAGGGAACTGAGTGGTCCATCCCACTAAGAGAAAGGCAGGTGACTCTTGTCACATGGACATCCCTGAATATGATGTCTTTAAGATGTTTTTAGCATGGTTTTCTTCCACTTTGCTGGGTACAGAGCAGGCAGTGAGCATGCCTGCAGTTCTGCTGGTGGATCTGAGTGTGTGTGAATGGAGGCAGCATGAGAGCCTGCCAGGGTGACGTCTGTACTGGAAAACTAAACATGACTGTGTATGGGCTCAAGCATTGTCCCACAGCCACAGTGCTTCATCTTTACCACCCTCCTCAGTACTGTTTTTGCCTGATTCCTGTTAGCACCTCACAACACCCAGGCAGGTCTGGGGAGCTGATGTCAAGCACGCTGTTGCTGGCAGTCAGGAGGGGGAAGATCACCCTGACTGGGGATGGTGTATACAGAGGTGAGCCAGTGCCTCCAGCCTACCCATTTATCAGCATAGATGCAACACAGCATCAATCAGCACAGAGCAGGTAATTCAGCCAGATGAGCAAAGGGACAGCAAGCCAGAGCAGCTCTGTGAGCACAGGGCATCTGTGCCCCTGACTGAAGACCCGTATCACTCTTCAGTGGCAGGTTCATGAAACAGTGTCAAGTGTGGCAGGTTTGCTGGGTATAATCAGTAATCCCTACAGTCTGCAGTGGTGAAGCATTACCATGACTGCTTTAAAACACATCAGCCTTCAAAAGCTGGGTAAACGTTCCTGTACTCTGACCTTCCTGAGCTCTAGATGCAGGCTCAAAGGGTCTGTGAAATGTGGACAAAGCCAAGCCTACCACACTGCTGTAAAAAAATTACATACTGATAATGATTGTATAAACAGCTGTTGGCTGCCAAACAATAGCCCCAATTCAAAGATCTGAAAGCATCCTGTCATGAAATCACTCACGAAGACTGAGAAACTGAGGCAGAGAGATCTAGCAGGTTAGCTCTTCAGAGAAACTGGTTTCCAGATCTTTGAGAATTCAGGCCAAAACAGTTTGCTAGAGGTGCCTTAGACAGACTTTCCCATTCAGGTGCTTCCTGATGTGTTGTCCTACAAAGCATGAGTAAGCACTTCTGCATTGATTTCCTTCCTTTCCTTCCTTTCATTCTTTCATCCTTTCATCCTAGCCACTTAGTGATGATTTTGGTTCAGTACTTACCTGTGTATTTGGATCTTATCATAGCTCTGTTTCCTGTGAATATGTCTAGAACATAGATTTTTAACAGGGAGCTCTGAGCATGCTGTCTATCCTAATCACATGCTACTATGTACCTGAGCAGGACATGCTTGAATCAGAGGAATGTGATGGAGAATCACTGGAAACATCCATGCAAACAGCCAATCATGCACCCACTGAGATGCACTGCCAGTGCACTGGGGTGCAGGTACTTCAGCCAGGCTGGGCCAGTCTGGTTTCTTGGTGTAAAGGCCTCATCCCCTTTCCTACAGCCTGTTGTGGCACTTGTTAGTCCTGTACACCATGAATGAGTCAACTTTCTAAGTAAGCAGAGGCCAATCCTATCTGCAGTAGTCAGCTGTAGGGGCTCAGTGAAGAGCTGTGGAAAATTCAGCGCAAAGGAAGGCACAGGACCACATGGCTCAAGCTGCTGGGAGAGGAAAGCTGGAAGAAAGAGGGAAGAAGCAGGGTGTTCCTGTGCTGATGGAAAGACCATCCCTCCTGTAGTTTATGGTGGGGTTTCACCTGGGCTGATGTCAGCCATGTAAAAGCTGAACATGCAGCGTCTGGTTACCTCTGGATATATATCCATACGTGGAGCAGGAGCCTACAGTGGTGCTTAATGGCAAATCTGTGTACCCAGAGCTGCTAATAGCAGCTGGAGCTTGGGTCATGGGATCTCAGCTCTTCAGATCAGCACTGAGAGCTAGATATCTAAGAACTGACTGTAGAGGGAGCTGATGCACCCTGTTTTTAGTCTGCTCAAGTTATTTCAAAAAGCTCATGTTTGCACTTGGTATTTATTTGCACCATGAGAACTTATTTTACAACTGAGAGAAACAAAGTGTACTTTATGGTTGGCTCATATACTACTAACACATTTTTCTTGGATGATAATCACACTATATTTGGCAAAACCCTCCAGTTTTATGATTATTTGCACCTAGATCCAAAAGTCACAGCTTGAGCTAATTTCTTCCTTGCACATTAATTACCACTTAGTATTGTGCAACCTGGGAATATCTCCCTTGGTGACAAAGACAGCTCAGTGCACAGTTCTTGTTCCACAGCTTTTGCTGTGGCACAGAGCATGACATGTTCATGGAGTTTGTCCTCTGAAGGTTTCATTTCTGCAGTCATGAGATGGCAGGGCTTTTGCCAAGACCAGGAGCATGCTGAGCTCCTGTACCACTGTCATTTGGCCTCATGGGCTGCTGGAGTGCTGTGTGAGCACTCTTTGGGCCAGGGTGAGGATGCTTGTGCTGCCCAGGGAGAGGGAATTTGCCCTGGGACAGTCTGGCTTGTTGTGAACCTGTGCCATGGTTCCTAGGGTCCTGTTGCTTTGTTCTGACTTGCCAAGGAGATGGCAAGGTCACCCCACAATGTGTTTGGGGTTTGTAGAGCCGCTCTTATCAGAGGGTGCACTGATAACAGGTTACCAAAGTGAGCAAAGGAGTCCTGGCAGCCCTGTAACTACTGGCACAGAGCCTGGAAGGTGTGCAAGGCACTTCAGGAAAAACACACAGGTTTTTTTAAATGCTGATCAGAGAATTCGCCTGAGCCCACCCACCCATCCACCTCACAAAACTCCTCCAAGAGCTTTCTGGAAGGGCTAGCTACATCTATCAGCAGAGTCAAGGGTGGAGCTGGGCAGACCAGCCTTCCCAGCTCTGGGATGTCACAGCACAGGTACAGCATATGCTATCCATGGTTATCCCTGTGTCTCGACCCAGCCTGACTCCACAGCCACCCGGAATGGGAAGCCCATGGCTCCCAGGACTTTAGCTTCCTGTTGAGCAGCCCTGTGTGAAACAAGCCCCATCCCCAAAGAGCTGGCAGTCTAAGCCTTAGGTTTATTATTTCTTTTGCACAGTTGAAGTGCTGATAGCTGCTGTAAAGGTAGCAGGACCTACTGAGACAAGCAGGGCAAACAGTGTGGGTATTACAGGGCTCAGTCCTGCTCAGAGGACTTGATAAACAACAGAGGCTGGGGTGAACTGAGGACTGAGGCTGCATCACAGCATTCATTTCTGCTGGTGGTGAAGGCAGGCTTTGCTGTCACAACACACCGGGTAACTGCACCGAAAGCTGCCTGTCAGGGGTTGAGGTGGTGCCTATTTCACTGTTCTCAGCCTCGGTGTGGTCACTCCTAAGTTGGTTTAAACGCATTGACTCCTTCTGTCCCATGTGTAGAGGCTTCTTTTCGACCACCAACTCTGCAGGAGTGGGAGCTGCTTCATGCCTGGATAAGAAGGAAGAGTCAAGTTAAGTAGGTTTCATGTGAAGCACAGCTCAAAGAAAGCTTGTGAATTCGAAAGGGAAGAAAGAAAAAAGTATAGGCGAGAGCAAACCGGCAAGTAGTGAGCAGGTTTGCAGTTTGGAACTGGCCCTGTTCCAAGACTCTAAAATGTAGTTATTTACAAGCATTTCATTTTGCAGTAAGGTCTTGGGAGTGTGATTGCTTAATAAGTTCCTAGATTACACATGTCAATCACATACTTACTGCCGTGCTCAGACAGGGTATCACAGCTGCCCAGCAGGATGTGAGGCATGGGGCCATCCCTGGCACCTCACCAGGCTCAGAGCAGGAACAGAAGTGGAGACAGGGATTGAGGTTGTCCTGCCTGCAGGGATCAGAGCAGAGGTGTCCTCTTCCCAGCTCTGTAGGTCTCTGCTCCTGGTGCTGCTGCTCTGAGCAGCTTGAGAGGAGTGAAGGTGACAAGAGAGCAGCACATCTTATAACCATTTCCATCATCGGGGGCTCCAGATCCCTGCTTTCTGTCCTGGCCCACTTTCCTCCACCTCCACAGTGAGATTGGCAGCTATCCAGAAGTGTCCCACTGGGAGGGGGAGAAAAAGATGCTTCTCTGAGGTGTGGGTGGCTGTCTGAAGAAGTGGTGACTCTGTCTCATCAGACAAGACTACTCTGGGACAAGGTGTCCTGGGCATGGGAAGATGGACAGGAACAGGAGGGCATGACAAGAGGCTGCTCTTGTTCTTCGAGACCAATTGCTCCCCTTCAAAGTTCCCTAACTCACCCCTCTGCCTTGCCTCAATCTGTTCCATTTGATACCTCCTGCCACCCCTGTTTTTGGCCCAACCCCTTCAGCAGCAAAATGCCATTACCCAGAGGACTGGGTTGTCTAAACCCAGTCCTGATAGAATAGAAGGTGGTATAACATTATGAGAACTGATTTTTCTGAATTTCTGACAGCCTTGCTCCTTGCACATCACCATGCAGCTGTTAGGATCACTGGTGTGGATGTGGTCTAATGAGAGACACACAACGACAGAATGCCCCCCACTACAGCTTGTCAGAAAACTTCAACTTCAGTGTCATTATGAACAATATTCTTGACTTTTCCATATGGTCTTCAGCTAAATCATTCTAGCACTTCTGTGCAATAAGTAAACACACCTATATCTCCTGGCGTCATAAATTGCATTTTAAATGACAGAAGGCTTGGAATCAAACACACAGCACTTATTAAAAACAACAATAAAGCAGTTAATACTGACCTAGGAAAATTGTAATTGGGGATCAACCCAAATTAAGCAACAAATTTAAGGAAAGGCTTCTTGACTCTGGGTTTGAGTATTTTTTTTCTGAATGCAAAAGGAGTTCAAATATATTTCGCAAGCTTGAAATCTTTGGGGAGTTAAGTATCATAAGAACACAGCTGTGATGTAGTTTGTCAGTATTTGTTTACACAGTTGTTATTAGTCTGAACATTTTTGTTTCTAAAAGGGCTTTCTGCTCAGCAAGAAATGAAACTATCTCTTCTGCTCAAATTGCTTTAAAAACCAGTCCTTTTGTAGCTGAGAAACAGCACATTGGTCCGTGAGATTTCGTGTTCAAGCCTGATGCCTCTGACATCCAAGGTGCTTGGAAGCACTGTGCTGCCCCACTAGCAGAGCAGGTATCCAACACTACTTCTCATGGCAGGTGCTCCAAAGTCTTCCCTTCAGGACAAGTTAAGAGCTCCTGCTCTCAAGTTTTATTTCCATTTCTTAGCTTGTGTTGTGAATGTTTGGGTTTTGGTATCTTGTAATTCGGTTTTGTGAACATTAGGGCATCTGTCTACACTTCTGAGAGATAATGAGATATCCTGATGACACAAATGCACTTGCAGCTACAAGTGGGGTAATACAAACACAATAAACACAGTTTCTCAGGGTCTTCAAGGGTAAAGGAAACCATCAAGGAGCAACGGCAAAGAAGGCATCAGTAGTTTGAGTTCAAAGGGAATATACAGACCCAACATTCATACACAAGCAGTCAGCCTTTGGTAGAGAATTTGGGCTGAGCTCCACCAACCAATCATGAATGCGGAGAGCCCTGCTTCACTTTAGCCGCAGGACTGCTGAAATTTCGGTGGGACTAGCTAGAAGCACACTGAAAGAGGCTGGACAGAGAAGTGGGGTGAGTCAAGAATGAGGACACTAGCTAGCAGGCAAGTTTGAAGCCAAATGCACGCCCTGTGAAATAGGAAACAGAGAGCAATATTTTCTGGTTGAGTCTTCCCATGCTAATTGCCCATCTGTACTGCCCAGTGGGCTTTGGTGCTTCCCTCCCTGCTGCAGTAAGTGCCTTCATCACGGCCTCCAGTGCAAGAAATGAGGCAGTGGGTGGACACTGGTGGTGGAAGAAGCAATGAGACAGTGACAGTCGCCATCAGATATCCTGTTTGGGGCAGTGGGAGATGAATGGAAGCTGCCCATGTGCTTTAGTGAGATGTGACCCTTGAGCATCGTAGGGTTGGTCGGCTCTTCAACAAGCTGCTTTTGAAGTGAAACATCCAGGGGAAAACTGAGCCATTTTATAGCTAAGGGAGTGGGTGGAATGAGATCATTGAACTTGGCACTTTGTACGGATGAAAGATAAACCCAGCACTGGGACACTGCTGAGCCAGAGCAGGTCCACTTCTGACTTGGGAGGAATTGGCTAAGTAGAGGCAGGGGAGCTCCCTGTGGAAGAGCCATTCTCAGTGGACTGAAACTAAGGCATGAATTCAAGCAAGCTAATGGACTGCTGAAACTCAGTCTGTTAATCAGATCAAAATAAAAACAGGTACAAAGTGTAGGCAGCATTCACAGAAGGAGTCACAAATTCAAACAGTAGAACAGCAGCACATTCCTCTGTGTGTGTACATGGGGGCAGTGTGTGTGCAGGGGGGGCTTGCATCACCCAGCAGGTGATGGGCCAAACAGGCTCCCTGTGACCTCTGGGTCAGCCATGGCCAGCCATGCCAACAGCACTGGTCCCACTCTGCTTTCCTGAGACTGAGGCTGCAGAGCCAGCATCACAGGCAGGTTTACAACGCACAGGCTGTTCTCAAGGGAGGTATTTTGGACTGAGTGACCTTGTAAAATGCATGTCCTGACTCTCCTATGGAGCAAGCTGCCCATTCAGTATAAGAGATTACTGATAACTTCTGAATTACTGGGCTGCTCCCATAAATATAATAGTAAGTGGACTATGAGTGTACCAGGAAATTGTGAGCCTAAGATGTCATTAAATTATCTCTCTGAGTCCCTAAGGTTGGAAGTGGGTGGGCAGGGTGGTTGGTCATACTTGTGGAGACCACCCAGGTGAGTGGCTATTGTCAGACACACATGCAATGAACTATGTAATACACAATGTATGTAATACATTTACATAACACACAATGCATGTAACACTGTTGGGCCAGGTCACAGCTGTATTACAACAGTGTTAATATTTAACTGCATCTGCCCCTTGGTTAGAGCAGAAGATACTGTGATCTCAGCTTTCCCCCCTAATTTCAGAGCATGTTTCCTCTGTGACCTGCAGCAGAATTGTCCCGCACCAGTGACACCAGTGCTGGTTCCTGGTTCAGACAGCATTCAAAACTGGCCTGGAGCCCAACTCAAGTTTCTGTTGAATGAGCGCACATGACATAGGATCTATGCTAACTCTGCTTTTACATCAGTTTTAAGGCCAGCCCCAGCATGACAGGTCATACCCAGCCCACAGATAGGGAGGGACCCCAACCAGCACAGATACTGTCAGGTCTCTTCAATACTTTCTGGATAAACCATAATCAGCTGAGCACAGTTATGTATCATTTTTACCCATCACTAGGAGCCTGACAGCTGTGGTGACCAGACACTCTGTGCCTGATATTGCTGCTGGTAGTGCATGGACACTCCTGTGCATCAGGCACTTCTGGTGTGTGGGATATGTGTGGCTTCACTTCTCATTCTCTTGAATGCCACAGGTCAGAGGGAGCACCAGATAGAAACACAGCCATCAAGGACAGTACCCAGCAGGAGTTTCAGTGAGGATGTACTTTGCAGTGCTTCACACACAGGGGCTCTGTTGGGCTGATCCGTGCTTCCAACAGGCAGCAGAGCCTTACCCAATGCAAAATAAATCTGACAGCTACTGAGCAGGGAGAAATACACTGCAGACTCCCAGACTCTGACCTTATCAAGAACATCCTGTAACACTTTTGTGTGCTCGAGATAATTACAGGTGGCAATAGTTAAGAGGAAAGCTTTCAAGTAAGTCATATGATAGCATGCAACAACTTTGTTTAAACTTCAGTTTGCACACTGCTTTTTTTTGAGTTCCTAGGAACAGTGAAATCTATGAAAAAATAATCTTGAAAAGATAATCTAGGTCTGCTAAATGAAACTGCTGCATAGCAAGTAAGAAGCTGTAACCTGTCTGAAAATTTTCAGAAGCTCCAAAGAATGAGCCAAGGTTTTCTAAGCAGGCACCAGGAGTGATCAGAGACACAGGCTGAATGAGAGGGTGCAGGAATGCCACATTCCTATGGATGACATACAGAGGTGGTGGAAGTATTAATTCTGCTGTAACAGTCATCAACGCTGAGTTTCAATGTTATTTATCTGTACCTGAAAGTGACAGCCACTGGATGAGCAATTGTGCTTCCCACCACTTCTGTGACCTCCTTAGTCCCTTCCTCGGGACAAGACTTCCCTGCTCCTGTGGCAGCTGGCCAGGAACCTGTGCTCAGATGGTACCCACGACACCACGGTGACACCTGGTGATGCAAACCCCTGCTCTGACCCTCACAGCTCCTTGTGAGTTCAGTGTGATGTGGTGAAGGTTATGTTTGCTATTAGAAAGACGTGACTCTGTGCCAGTTTGGCTGATGCCTGTGTGCACGTGAACTCTCACAGGGTTTTCTGTCCATCCCTGCATGCCCTTGTTTTGCTCCTTGATCCCAGGGTTACACTGCTCACAGGTTGTGTCCCCATAAAAGCTCATTGCATTCCTGCTTCTTCTGCAAACACTCCTCACGACTGAGAGTTTTTCTGTTCAGCGGCCTTTGCATCAGGTCTCCACATAAAAACCATCACCTCAGCTGCTCCTTGGGAGCAGATTGTGCCACCTTGTCTGTCTGCTGCCATTGTCTGCTGCCAGTGCCAGCTAACAGTGTGGCATCACTGAGCCAAAACAAGCCTCAGCCAAAGGCAGGCACACCCAGCCACACACACACCCCCACTGCATACAGTGCTCTTTCCTCTGAGAAAAATGAATGATAAGGGGAGGCCCACTTCTGCCAGGAGAGCACCAGCTGTATGCCTGACCTCAATCAGTGTGTCCTGGGCACCACAGCAGATGTGGTGTAAGTAGGATGCTGGTACAGCTTCTCTGTCATGCTTTGGATGACATTATCCCCTGCACAGGAGACCAACTTCTGAAATACTGCCCACAGGGACAGTGCTTGGGAGGCCTCATGGGTACTCATGGCTTTTGTGAAGACAGATTTTTTCTGCCCCAGGGTCCTGGCTTGGCATTACAAAGCTGACAGTCAGAGCTGCTTGCTGACCTGTTCACAGGGAGGAGCAAGAAACCAGGACACCTCCTGCCTCGTTAGCCCATCAGGAAGCCCTTTTCCTCTCATGCCGTTTGGTGAGGGTCTAACCCAGGCTCCCCTTTTGCTAGGAGCCTTTAGAGGTAGCTGCAAACCTCGCTCAGCTTCTCTGTAGTTACTCTATGGCTGAAAAACGTGGGAGGAGTTGAAGACTGCAGCAGCAGGGAAAAGGATGCCTGGACACCAGTGTGAGCCATCTGTGGCTGCCAGGGTTCTGGGGAAGCTGGCACAGTGGTGCCTCTGCCATCAGGAGGAGGTGGAAGAGATCAATGCAGAGCCAGGCATGGCCAGCATTCCACAGAAACTATCACCTTCTCCTCTGCCCCCTGACTTGTCCCAGCTCTTCCATGTCTCCTCAGGGACTGCAGAGCTGTGGGCCCACCAGAGGAGCTCAGCAGCTCTCCCGTGGGCACCTGGCCCTGCACTGTCATTAACGTGTTCCCTCTGTGCCTGCTGCCTACTTTGCACATCTTTCCCTTTGACCAGCTCACACGGATGCACAGTGTTTTAAGCAAGTCTTTGCTCCACAAGCTGCTCTTTGATCTCAGCAAGGCCAAACCCACCTGCAGGCAGGGAGGGAAGCAGAGGCAGCAGCAAATACCAGCCTGGGGCAAGAAGAAACCAAGGAGCCCTGGTGAGAGTGAGCAGAGCCAGCCGGACACCCTGCAGCAGAGCAAACAGGCAGCAGGCAACACTGTCCTCCTATGCCCTTTTCCTTAACCATCTTCATTCCCTTCCAAACAGGCTGTCCTGTTTGCTCTTAACCCCTGACCCCAGTTTTGCTGGTTTTACAGTGGTATCTGGAGTCTGTGCTATGACAGCACCGAGTACAGCCTCTGCACTTTCTAGCTGGGTCATCAATTCCTTTAAACTACTGCTTCCCTTTCACCAAACTCTTCTCTTTTATGCCATTTCTCATGCTGCTACTTCACAATTTCTCCTGCAGTTATTTTGTTTGTGTAGGTTCAGGTTAGAGCTGGCTTTTGCCAGCATGCCCAAACAGAGCAAGCTGTGATGGGTTAGCAAGGCCAGGCAGGATGAGGCTCTGAGCAACCTGGTGACACCCCCACCCATGGCAGGGAGGCTGGAACTAGGTGATCTTCAGTCCCTTCCAACCCAAGCCATTGTATGATTCCATGATTTTGGGACAGCCTGGAGGTGAGCAAAGGTTTGTCCGTCTCAGCTATGAGTGTGACAATCTCTGTGGGCACCGTGGGGTTAAACCTTCTGCCTGGTGAAAAAATCTGGTGTGGCACCACCACAGCATGCAGACAACAGGAATAATTTTGCTGTTTGGCACTCCTGCACTTTTTGTTGCACACACACAGTATTTTCTGACAAAAGCATAAGAAAGCAGAGGTGAAGTCAGAGAAACCCAGCTTGCCTTTCCAGGGTAATGGCTTAGCACAGGTAACATAGGCTACTGTTGCTTGGAGCTTTGCAGGGAAAAAGAAACAGAATCATCACAGAATGGCTGAAGTTTGAAGGCACTTCTGAAGATCACCTGCTCCAGCCCCACCTGCTCAAGCAGGGCCACCTGAAACAGGTTGCCCAGGATCACTCCCAGATGGCTTTTGAGTATCTCCAAGGATGGAGACTCCATAACCTCTCTGGGCCACTTTTTCCAGTGCTCAGTCACCCTCCCTCTAGAAAGATGTATCCTGGTATTCAAAGGGAACATCCTGTGGTTCAGCCTGTGCCCAGTGCCTCTTAAAACGTTCTTTTTAAGAATGTGCTTTAATCTCCTCCTGGCAAAAATTCTGCAGTCTCTGTACACAGAAGTCTGGACACAGCCCGAGTCAATGAATCTCTAGAAAATCTTGGCACAGTATCAGGGATCACAGCTGGGTCTGTGATTGCAAGGCCTGAGGTCTCCTTATGTTGGGCACAGGGCTAGAGTTTCCTCCTGGACTGTTGGCTTTATGGAACAGGAGAGCAATGGGAGGAGGGATTTCTCATATTGCACACAGAGGTTTTCAAGTTTGTGGTTTTGTCCAGAAGCAAACAGGACTTTCCTGAAAGGTTCATTCTCAGAGGGAGGAAAATGGAAGTAGAGCAAAATAATATGAAAACAAAACATTATGTGATGGGAAAACCAAGAGAGAAACTTCCCTGGGTATAGAAAAATCAGTGAAGGATTGGCTGGGAACACCTTAGACTTCCAGAAGGTGAACAAGGATCTTCCTTGTTGAAAGCTGACTGATTGCTTAGCAGTGCCACCTCTCTGAGCAAAAGCTGCTACCAGGAAGAATGTGAATGAGGCATTCCTGGTACTTTAGTATAAATTGTCATTTTAATCATGCTGCTGAAAGGAAGGAAGAAGAATGATTTTGAAGAGGAAGGAGGTTGGTGAAATTGCCTTTAAAGCTCCCCCAAGCTGGGATGAAGGCTGGGAGAGTGACAGGCAGGACCTGCCAAGCATGAGGTGTGTGGACAGCCAGCCTTCCTCGGCTGCACAGGCTGCTCCAACATGTGTATCACTTTGCACCCCTGCTCTGCCAGCCTGTGCTGGACGGGCAGTGAGTCTGGGATAGGCTCTGCTCCCCCTCACCCCATAGGAAGGTGGTGAGGTCTGCAGTCCTACTGCAGATGAGGAGAGATGAGGGCCATGCTTGTGCCTGTTTGCTGTGTTGGAACATAAACGTCTCCTTGGCTCCGCTGGCCCAGGAGCACAGTAATTTGAGGGGTCAGGATGGTGCCAGCTGCTGTACTGATGCATATATGGAAATTATATGCTAACATTGCTCTTTTCATTTATTAAACAAACCCAAAGTAAATCCTTTTTGCTTTCCTTCAACTATCATTTTGCTAAAAATACCATATGAACTAATCCTCTAAATAATATTTTCATAAAGTTCATCTCTGAATCAGTCTCTTAAATCTAAGTTTCAAGGATCTGGCAGTTAGTCCAGGAACTTCTTGTTTACTGAAACTGGTCCATTCCCCATCTCCTTATCTCAGTGCAGAGGAGCAGATATGTGGGACTGGAAATACTGACTCCCCTGAAGGATGGATGGTGGGCCTGCACCCAAGGAGTGCTACCCACCCTGGCAGCAAATGGCACCATCCCAGACTTTACAAGATCTTCCACATTCCCCATTCCACTGCAGCTGGCCAGCACGGAGCTGGGGCAGCAGCAGTCACGTCCCTTGTCTGCGGTTGATAATGTCCCTGCACTGTCCTATGCACCTACTGCATGGCTGCAAGGGCTGGGCCAAGGGTTGCACTCCTTCTGCTGGGACCAGCTGCCAGTGGGAGCAACCTTGCAGCAGGAAGAACAGTCTTTGGCAGACAATGCCTTCCAGTTCTTGCTGCCCCGGGCTTTCTGCCCGCTGCATCGTGGTGACACTGCCAGGGACTGCCTCTCCGAGTTTCCTGGCCACTGCACTCCCCTTACACATCATCCTCTGTCAAGGCCTGGGTTTGGTGACTGAAAGCTCAGCCTAGAAATACAGAATTCATCTCAGGGACTTCCTTTGCCACCTGCATTATTTCACCTAGGCCAGCTCCCCATGATCCAGGTGTTACACTTTCCATCTAGTCACTGCATAATTGTTTCATGGGAAAATGGATACAACTGGTGCACCCTTTTCAGATACACTCAGCTTAAGTGGCCTTTGTTTCAGTTCATCTATTTGCTCAGGATCTGGGTATCTCAGAGCATTGTAAACAATTCTTTCGTTTTTGAATTTGTTGAATCGTTCTGGCTTTGCATCTCCACATCAGATATTTACATCTTTATGTTTTTTTCTTAAATACACTCAAATACACTCAGGAACATTCACTAGGGAAGGGAAAATACAATAAATCCAGTGTAATAAATATACTGACATTTAAAATCAAATAAATGTTAAAACAACTGAGCAACTGAAGCACCCTGTGGTAGGGCCATATACCCAAAAATGCCCATTTTAAGTAGTGTGCTAAGAGCTGGATCATGAACAGAAAGCATGTTCATCCAGCTAAGCAGCCTGATGAGATTAGTCTGGTCCCTCTTCCTATTAATAAAGCAAGCTAATAAAGCAGGAGGTGAGAACCCAGCTGTGAAGAATTCCTTTGGGTTGGTATTGTGCAGTCAGGACAAAGGACACGATGTTATAGCAGAGATAAACTACAAAAACAGAGTGAACTATAAATAGATTGTAACTGCTAAGGGTTTCCAAAAACGATGACAGGGGGATTACCAGTTCCCATCCATCCCTCCAGAATGACTTGAACTTTCCCTGGTCCATTTGAAGTGTGCTGGGTCTCTGCTGCTGCTCTGAACTCACCCTGATCCTGCAGCTTTTTTTAGTTTCTGCAGAGCTGTTTCTCAATTCTTTTTCAGTGGCATTAAAAATAATTTGCCATTGTCTTGGAAAGACAGAAACAAGAAATCTGTTGAGATTAGATCATTTTTCACATAAATATGAAACATATATTAATTCTCCCATGTGGACTTTGATCAACTAAATGTTAAGGCTCATGGGGTATTTTGAACCTGAATTCTCTTCTACATCAGATCACACTGCTTCTACCCAAAGCTTCCCATAAGATGGACAGTAGTGGTCTAGGGGAATTTCTCTGTTACTTTCTTCGCATATGTATGAATGCTGGCATTTTTGTTACACTGGCCACCTTAGTGGTCTTTTTACATTCCTGAGAGTTCTCAGCAAAAAAAAAGAAAGGCTACAAAAAAAGGCTTGTTAGGAATACTGAATATAAAAGTAAAACTGAGAAACAGTATGAAAGTAGATAATAGAGTCTAATGTTAAAAACCCTGCAAGGGGGTTCATGTGGGGGTTTTTTTTTCCTTTTTTTAAAAATAGAATTCCCTCTTCAGAAATAGCTAGGGAAGTATATAGCTAGAGAGGGGCATTCTCAGAACTCTTCATTGCGCTGACACCATCATTGATAAGATTTAAATGTTTCATCTTCATTCTCCTAAAATGGATCTAGAAACTTAAATGCAAAGTCCTTTTCTTAGTATTTAGAAATGCTGGCTTCCAAGCTTGATGGAAACTGAGTCATAAGGGAGGGATGCACAACTATGAGAAATCATAAACAGAACTGATGTGATTTTTTCTGACTTTCCAAGCAGAATTTGAGGCACATGCAGCTGAGAGAGGAAGCAACCTTGTGATTTACACCTGTCTGATAACACAAGTGGGAACATTTTCATTTTGTTAGGCCTTTACACCCATCTCTGGAGATATACCTTGTTTGTTCCATTGTGTAAAATATCCTCTGGTGAACTTGACTTCTCTTATGGCTGAAATGCTTGCTTATTCTGAGTCATTAGCAAGGCTCATGATAAACATGCTGTGAAATTATGGCATATTTATCTGAACAGGAAGGTAGAGTCTGGTGTAACCTCTTCACTGGCCTCAAGGGTGAAAAGAAAAATGATGAGGGAAGCCAGATATAGACTGTGAAAATGGGTGTGTAGGAATCCTTTTTCCTCTGACTGCCTTTCCTTCAGCTGGCCTTGAGGAAGCTGGTGAGCCTTTTTGGTTCCTGAGCCTGTCTCAGGTCCTGAGCTGAAATCCTGGCAAGCAGGTGTTCCCACACATGCGTGCAGACACATTTCTGCTGCTTTCCCTCAGAATGCTGAGAGTCAGTCAGGAAGGCTGTCATCTGCAAGTACCCAAATGTGAGGTACCTGGTCTGCTCCAACAGGCAAAGATGAGCAGTGTGCAACCACCGTGGGGGTGGAACAGCCCTGGGTTTGGGTAATAAAACACAGGCCCAGCAGGATCCTATTTGCCTTGAGCAGAGACTGCTTCACCCCAAGAAAGAGCCTCTGCAAGGGAAGGGGAGGGGTGTCAGGGAGGGAGAGCTGGTGACTGCAGAGGGGATGAGCCTGGGGGAGCCCTAGGGGCTGTTGGCACTTCAACCCCATGTGACCCCCACCTTCTGCACCTTGGCAGCGGGAGGAAAAGCTGAGAATGAGCACACATTGCAGATTTAGGATGGCTTCCTCAAAATGACAGATATAGGTTGTCTACAAAGATCACAACTGGTCTGATTTTTCCTATCCTGTGAGGAGAGAAACAGGAACCTCTTTGCTACTGTTTTGCTTTTCCTTTCACTCTCCCTGTTTTTTTTTCCCCGTTTTGATTTTCTCTTCTTTCCCCATGTCTCTATTTTCCTTTGCTGTTTCAGCTGCTGTCTTAGCAATGAGTACAGATTCCCCTCGTTGTTGTATTCTACAGTTCCAAGTACTACATCTATTTATATTTGTTCCTGGGATCAAGATGCTAAAAATAGCTTACAGTCCATGGAAATAGTGAGGGAGGGGAGTATAATGTATTGTGCATTGCTTTAATGGATTGCCAAAAGGTGGAAACCCTGTTGATTGGAATTGACTTTTCCCATGTCTCAAAATCAGCCTACAGCTCACTAAGTTGATCTGGAGGCCTGGGAAAGGACATATTTCATTGAGTATATTTGCCACCTTTTAGAAAAAAAAGGAGGAAATCTGGAAGAAGAGGAAGAGGGAGATAAAAGAAGAAGATGAAAATGGGTGTGGGAGGAAGAAGTAAGATTAATAAAGTGAAGGGAAAAAAGCCAACAGCAACAAAAGAAAAAATATGGGAACTGTCAGAGAAAAAGCTACTTGGAATGTAATAGTCCCATGTGTGGGAGAGGGGAGCCTCAGCATCTCTAACTGCCCCATAAAGTGGTCTCAGTCTGATCTTTAAAAATCCACTCTTTATTTAATCTTGAAAACTGAGCTCTGATATCCTTTCTAATTCTTGCCATCTTCTGGTGTGAACCAAGCCTTGCCATTGACATCTGTGCTATGCACTTTGAGCTGCTGCTGCCTGGCTCCCTGTTGCAGTCTCTGCTGTGGGGTCTCCAGTGAGCAGAGGCTCAGGTAGTCCCCAAATGCAGGGCTGTGGAGATCCTCACCCCTTCTCCTGGCACGGAGAGTGGAAAAGGCTGGTGTAGGCAGTCTCCTGGCCCTAGGTGTGAAGCTGACTGGCTTGCACTCCTGCTGCCTAGGGCTGTCTAGTCTTAGCAGTTTTGTCTGGGGGACAAATATTTGGTACAATATG
Organism: Drymodes brunneopygia; assembly: GCA_013400955.1. NCBI lineage: Eukaryota > Metazoa > Chordata > Aves > Passeriformes > Petroicidae > Drymodes > Drymodes brunneopygia. Next base: position 253,372 of record VZTZ01007241.1, on the reverse strand, counting down.
AAGCTGCATCAAGTGAGACAACAAGCAGGGTGGATGATTGCTGCCCAAGCTTGGTTCACAGGCACGTTTTTATTTAGCAAGAGGCATGTGTCTGTATGGATCTTAAACCTAGGTTGTGGTTTTCTGCAGAACTTTATCATGGAACTGCATAACTTTATCAGTGCTGTTATGTAAGGTGGTGCCCTCAAGAACCTGCAAACTGAGTGATGTCACTGCCCCACTGCTGACAGTGTTCCAAGAAGGACTCAGGTTTTTAAGTGATTATCTGATGCACTAGCAGAGGTTATCCAGGGTGTTGCAGTAAAGTTTTAGCTTTCCAGGATTCAGTCAGAGTAGGTGTTGATCAAAATGTCTCTTGCTGTCATCCAGGCATGTATAAAAGGTAGTCTAGTGCCACATGTGTACAGGAAGTGTATGTGCCTTCCTCTCTAGGCTACATAGTTTTCATTCCGTGTCCGAAATAGCTGTGACATTTGGGCTGCTAAACAGAGCTCCAAGTGAAGATGCCTGTGATTGTAATTTAGTTGTACTTCTATATCTCTTTTTTCTCTGCTCCCCTTTCATCACCTCTTCTGCATATTCTCTTCTCTTGGCTTGCTGCCTTTACATTCTTGCCCCTCCTTCCTTCTGTCCTCCACACCTATTTTTACCGCTTCTGCTCTTCTCATCAGTCAACATCTTCCTTGGCTTTTCCCAGTGTCAAAGAGCATAATTTTTTACCATATGCATAAGATAGAGTGTTTAAAATGATGACCCAGAGATCTGTTCTCAAAGATTTAATGGCATTCTTTCATGAAGTTATAGTTACAGGATTTGTGTACAAATCCATCATCTTCCTGTCCTTAGATATGCTCAGCTCTCACAGCACATGAAGCGGAAGTTCCAGGAAAAGAATGCAGATGCTAGGAATTGCTTGCTGTAGAATAAATGCACTAATGCACACTCTCATGCATCTGTCACTGGGGTATTTTAGATTTCTTTGACAAACTGGAGTCTTGCAGTACACTGATTTGGTGGCAAATACTGATAAGCTGTTTTACAACAGAGAACTTAAAATACAGGTTAACACTGAGAAACCAAGGTTGCTATGACACCATGTATACCAGGCAGTGGGAATGATTTTGCTGAATGAATATTTGCCTGTATGACCAGCAGTGTAGCTGCAGGGAATGCTAGGGAGAATCCCAGGTGTCCTCTGCTGTGACCTCAGCCATCTCTCTCAGACTTTCTTGCTTCTGGTCTGACAGATTGCAATGCACGTGTTGTCCATGACCAGAGCATAATGGACAGGGATGCGTGAAGTTTTGACAATCGGCTACTAGACCATGCTTTCTTTTAGGAAAGGAAGTAACCCCAGAAGCAAGGTTGAAACAGTGGTCTGAACTCTCCCTCAAATGAATCTGGTCTAGCTCTACTGATTAGCAAAGAGGTGGCGGCAGTAATTACACCAATGGAATTCTGAAACAGGTGGAATGCTGGGCACAGCTACGTTGGTGCATGGCATGCAGGGACTAACCCACATGATTCAGACTTCAGCTAATATTCTCTAGTGTAATAGTGGAAGGTGTCCCTGCCCATGGCAGCAGGGTTGGAACTAAATGATCTCCAAGGTCCCTTCCCACCCAAACCTTTCTATGATTCTATGGTAATATTCAACAGGGATAAAACCAATATTTTTTTATTGGGATAAGGCTTGAAGAACAGTGGGTGTTTAATACACCCTTTATCAGATCTGTGAGAGCAGCACACAGTTTGATTATCAGGCTCTGTCCCTATTTCTTATCTTTATGGTGTTCCCTACAAGACAATCTCCTCCCCAGCCACTGGAAGCTGTTGGAATAAACATTATCACCTTTGACATCTCAGCATGACTGACTTCCCTGTTAGCCTTGTTGGGATAAAAGGACTTCCCTTGTTTGAAACCAGCCATCAAAGTGTTCCCCATCTCCACCTGGACCCAAAGGTGATACATTCATGGCCTCTAAGCTTGGGTATTACAAAATAATAATAATAATAAAAATAAAATAATAATCAGGCATCAAACCAAATTCCCTCAAAAGCATGTTCTGATGCAAGCACAGGAGTGCACCTACCTAGAAATCTGCATCTTTGCTGAGCTCACACCACAGCATCAGTGTTCATGCCAGATAGCCTGTATAGTAATCAAAGCCTTCCTTGATTTGCACCTGTTTTTTAAAATTTTGCTTTGTTTCAAAACTGTAGACACCCATAATCAAAGCTGTAGGTAACCAGACAGGGGATTGCAGAAGACATCTTTGATAGATGCTGTCTCTCTGCTCCCTCTCTCAAGAGAATAGAGTTGCCATGGACCTCATGATCCTGAGACTCAAAAACCCCACTATTGAATCTCTGATTTGATTAATGATGTTCTGCACAAGATATGCTCACATGCACACAAAATGCACCCTGGTCCTGGCTCCCTCTTCCCTTGTCCCCCCTCCTCAAACAGCTGAGTAGAAAAGTGACATAACTTGTTTTCCATTCATTTTTTGAGAAAGAAACACTGTCATTTTTCTTTTAAATACTTGGGAGATTTTGTGGAATTAAATTTGACAAGGTCCTATAAAAGCCTTCTTGAACAGGTGGATCAAACTTTAAGACAAAAACAGTGGATTTTGGTCTGTTGCAGTTTGTGACCCTCACTTTATTTATGCTACAGAAGGAAAAGGCCAATGTAAATTAGGTGTATACAGATGCTGAAGCAGTGCCTTGGAGAAGTAATTAAATTTCGCCAGAGTATTAATTTCTATTTGTGGAAGGAAAGACTATGGGTCTTTTGAAACAAGTTTCTTTCTGCCCCTGCTATCCTGCAGAGAGCCTGCATCACTCACTGATGCCTTCTGCAAAAACTTCTGTGCTCTTTCCCATTTAACTCCCCTTTATCCTTGCACCTATTAACTTATCGCAGCTGCTGCAGGAGTGGCCTTTGCGGCCCGCCCGTCCCGAAGGAGTTAACCGGGTTTATTACATAAGCTGTTTAACATTCGGGATGAATAGGAAACGCACGCCCCTCGTCTCCTACAATCTGTTTGTTCGCTTGGGCTCGCAGCCCTCCCCGGCCGTGTGTGAGCCCGGTGCCCCGTGTCATGCCCTGAGTGTCCCGGTGTGTGCCCGGGTGCGCGCCCGCATGTCCGCCCGCAGCCCTGCCCCGCTCTGGCTCCGCTCATGCCGCAGCCGCCGTGTCTCCGTGTCCGTCCGTCTGTCTGTCTGTGTGTGCACATGACAGGAGAGGAGCGAGGGGAGGCGAGACCGTCGCGTTTGTAGGAAGTGCCGGCAGCCGATGCGAAGTGTGAAAGAAAACTCTGCCATCTCTCGGGCTGCTGCAAGTGGACAGACCACCTCACGCAATGCCATCTTTTGATGAGGTTTTGAAGGAGGCTGGGGAATTTGGAAGATTTCAAAAGAGGGTCTTTTTCCTTCTTAGCCAGACAGGCATAACTTTTTCTTCCCTCTTCGCCAGCGTAGTTTTCCTTGGGCGGGCACCAGATAACTTCTGGTGCAGGATCCCTGGGGCAGCTGAGTTAAGTGAACGATGTGGCTGGACGCTGGAAGAGGAGCGAAACTTCACGGTACTGCCCCTGCACCTGGGGAACGAGTCTATCAGCGGGGAGTGCAAGAGGCTGGATGTCACTTGGGACTCCTCTGCCAGCTGCACCAGCCCGCTCGCCCCCTATGGCAATCACAGCACGGGCAGCCTGCCACTCGCCCCTTGCCAGGGCAGCTGGGTCTATGAACAGCCCCACTCATCTATCGTCAGCGAGGTAAGGAGAACACCTGCCCTCTGATCAGTGGGGTCTATCCTGGTGTGGGACTGCAGCAGTAAAATGGGATTGCCAATGCAAGGGTTATTGCTTTGCTGGCTGGTTTTCCTTTCCAGATTTATTTGATTTTGTGTCACAAGCAAATCTGGACAATGAGTATGATCAAGTGCTAGCACCAGGCTTTTAGGGAAAGGTGAGCTGATATGAAGGTTCAAAGCCAAGAGCCCACACAAAGTCAAATACCCTGCAGAGATATTGCTCTGTCTGTAGGGGAATGTCAGATTAAAAGGAAGAGTTAAGTCCTTGCAGCTGAGGCTTCTGGTGCTCAGTTTCTGGCCAGCAACTTTGGTGGTGTCAACTCCAGGTGTACTCTATGACCTGGATCGATGTAGATTATCTAGTCTCTGTATTTCCAGTATTGAATATGTAAGTTTGCAGGTAATAAAAAACAACAGGTGGCAGACTGCCTATCTGAGATCTGGCAGGAGTCAGCAGAAGTGATTGTGCTTACTAAAGAAAAAAACAAAACACACACACATTTTTGTCCAAAGCTAACATTCAGCTTTTCCTGAATATCAGTGTCAGAGAACAGCAGCCTATTATCACTAGTGGTAAGCACTGGCAAATGCAGTGCTTTTTAATGAGGCTGCAAAAGGCCAGTGAGGATGCTTTCCTAGGAGATCCTCTGTGTAATCTGTCATTGTGCCATGGATGTGCTGTGGTCTGGCTCCTAAATACAGTCTGCACACTAGGAGTGTGTATTTTAGGGTCATTCTGACAGCAATTTTGCTCATGCAGCGATGAAAAATACAAAGTGTGCTTAGAGGGATTGGCTCTGAAATAATCAAGGTGCACAGCAAAATGTGTCAGCACAGCTGAGGGCTCTGGTTCCTCTCTGTCTCATGTGCCTCCTGCTGTGCTTTTTAATTGGGTGCTTGCACTGGAGCTGTGTCCTCCGAGACACAGAGCAGGGCACAGCAGGCAAAGCCCTGAGCAAGCACTGAAAAGAGATGCTTATCCCATCCTTCCAGTCACCATCCTTCTCCCATCCAGTTGGGACTGCTGTATCCACTTGCAGGCCTCAGGCTGTCCAGAGCAGCAGCTTTGTTCCCTGAGCGCTGCAGACAACCTGAGCAGCTTTAGCCAGGACCTAGGCTCAGGAGAAGAGAAATCAGATCACCTGACTGCCCCTAGAGCAAAGGTTCAGAACTGGCTTTCATGATCGGTGAAATCAAGGCTGCTCAGAGGCTGCAAATGACATGCAGGGAGTTGGTGTCAACTTTGGTCCCTAATTATGACGCATCTCTGCCCACATTGGCAGTGCAAGGCAGGGCTGTGTGGGCAGGGGGACAAATGGTGCCTGGGAGCTGCAGCCTGGCTCTGGAACAATCCATGGGACGTGGATGTGGTGAAAAGTTTATACTGCTGCCTCCAAGGTACCTCTGCTGGGGGACTGTGAGGAGTTAGACTTTGAAAATAAAAATATAGAGATTCCTTTTCTGTTGCTGTCCCTTTTTTTCCCCCTTCAGCCTTGCTATAGGTGAAAGCATGTAGGTCGTGTCCATAAGGTTGTGCTCAGAGTCCATTTATGGCAGCACTTTGTGTATCTAACAGAGCCACTGTGATTATCCAGCAGCCATGGGTACAGCCATGGGAAAAGGAAACCAGAATTTGTCTTGCAGCAGTAAATGGGAGTGAAAGCTTCTATGTGCTCGGGCAAATACCTCATCCATCTTCATTTTCTTCCTCTTCTCTGCTGGGGAGACCCTTCAGGGACAGGGAAGGGAGGAGGAATGAAGGGATGCTTGGGCAAGCACTCCTACCTGTGGTCCCAAAGGTGCATATTGGGAAAACCATGGAGCACCAGTCTGCAAGGTTGGGACTGTCTCTCCCCTGTGCTAGGGCAGCAGGTCCCACCATTGGTGTCACTGTGACTCCTAGAGGCACTCTTGCTGGCCAGGTCCACCTCGGATGGAGGTTGCTGGGCTGTGACCTGTGCCACTTGGAACCTCTTCCCAGTTTTGCAATGTGTTCTGGATAAATCATATCCCACGAGGCTCGATTTCTTCATCTAAAAAGGAAGCTTGTGGCATGCATGTCCTGACTCAATTGCTCTGAGGTCAGCTACTAAAAGGATCTTGATATCTTATTGACGAGTTATATCCAGCAAAGACAATTTAAATCCCAGATTTCATTTAGTCTCTGTTCGCCCAGCTGAGTCTCTTAACAAACCATGATTCAATTTAGGCTTTGTTTAATTAGATTACCAAAGACTTCTTTTCTACACATCTACTTGTAAAGGCTTTGTTTTGTCCATGTGTGCAGAAATGTTTGTTTCAGCTAAAGATTTCTGGCATGTCTTGTTGAATCAACAGTGGAAGTGACCAGGGAGACAAAGTTATAAGGATGAGTTACAAAACAGTCTCAGGATGCATGTTCAGGGAGAAAGAGAGAGAAGAGGGGGAAAAAGGCAGTGTACTGAAGTAGTTCTTCCTGCAGCAACCTTCCTTCTGAGCACCCTTCAGATGCTAAATCATGTGGCTGGATGGACTGATTTGTGAGGAGTTGTGAAATTAATGGCTTTGTGGTACCTGACTTCACTGCTTGTGTTGCTCACTGGCCATTCTCTCATCTTAGATAGTTGTCTTATGCAAAGGTATTCACAGTGGCATCAGCAGAAGGAAGCAAAGGATAAAAGGGGAGTGTGGACTGATAAAAAGCACACACTTCTTTGTAAGTACTACTTGGGGTGCCTGCTGCATGACCTGCTCCTGCAGGATTCCCAAGTCTCAGTGCTGGGGTACAGTGGGGTTCTGGGAGAACCTACAGGACTTTGCTCCTTCAGCATTTGAAGAGAAGAGCAAATTGTATTAAGAAATCATCACAGGAGCAACACATGGCAAAGCCAGTTACATTGTTCTAGTGATGGGCAACACAGTATTGCTAAAGATTCCCTCTTAAGATGTTTTGGTGTCCAACAGGCTCTGAGAATAGGTCCCTGCCTCTGCAGTGACATGGCCAGGGGTCTCTGTGCTCTATTGCTTTAGGTCAGGCTTCTCTGTGAGGGCAATTCAGATTAGAGAAAGTTGTCACTGGTGCTGCACACACAGATCTGCACTGTGTTAGAGCTGAACAAATAAGACCTGGGTTGACATAAAGGTTTTGAGGTATCGTTTTGAGACACAGCTGTGTCGAGGTGGTGGATCTGTACAGAGGACCTTGGCCCAGTGCAATCAGCTCTGGTTTAACTGAGTGTGTCTTGTCTCTCTGTGAATCTGTGTCCACAGCAGGATGGGAATGCAATGGCTTCTCAGATTTTTCTTGGAGAGGGGAAGCTGACAGGGTAAATTATCAAGGTAAATCAATTCCTGACTCATGCCAGCTGGTGCCATCTGGAATGATGCTGGTGCCAGCAGATGGCTGGCACTGCTTAGGAGGGAGGGCTGGTGACAGCAGCAGCTCTTTTAGTGGGAAGGAGGGAAGAGTCATGTCTCTGTGCAGCAGATGGAGGTGGAGAAACAACAGGCATGCTGGGAGGCTGCACTGGACTGGGGGGCCACAACCTCATGCTCTGGCCTAGTGGTCTGGAGGGGAGCCCAAGTCACCCCCTGAGCTCTGTAGCACTTGAAACAGAAAGTGTTCTGCCTTCCAAGTCCTGCTGGGTGAGCCTTGTGAAGGATCCATGTATCCAGGATAAACTGAAGTCAATAAACCTAACTTTTCCAGGAAACTGTGCTGAAGATGGGGTCATTGATCCTTGATGCTTCTGGGCTTTGGCACTATGTACTATTATTAATAAGGAGACAAATCTAGCACTTTGTGACAAGGTGGCTGGAAATAGTGTGCAAAGGGAGAACCATTCTCTTCAGACATTTTTGTCATTGGTGACTCCTCAAGGCATGGGCATGAGTTACAATTTCAGCTTCAGTGAAATGGCCTGAGGTGGTGGTGGAAAGGAAGAGGGAGAGCTATGTGGTCATCAGCAGCTACAGCACAGATTGGGATATTTTAGGCAGCATTTATTTCAGCCCTTGTTGGCAAGAGTTGAGCAGAAGGGACAGATTCTAATATGTCCTGTCTGCACTAAATCTTCACGCTGTACATGATGTCATTTTGAGACCTAACAATATTTTGTTGCCGAAGTGTGTGAAGTCTGAGGTGGACAAATGATCATCTGAACACAGCCTATTGCACCTGCTGGGAATCAGTCTTCTTACTTCTTGGCTCACCAGCCGTCTCAGAAAATACCAGTCATTTTGCAGAGAAACCTGTGAGGAAACATATAATGTTTGTCTCATGGTTTTTGCAGTCCCTCAGACAAGGAGATAACATGTCAGTCAAACTCAGGGTGGAGAAAGCACAGCTGGTCCTTCTGCTGTCCTCCTCCAAGGGAATAAACAACTCAATTTACCCTCAAATTGTTGATCTAGTGTGACTGTTGTTATTGGCATGGCAGTGTATCCTGTCTTATTTTCACTGTCACGGTGGGATTAATATTAATTAGGGGAGGGAAAAGGGAGAAGGGCACACAGAGAGCAGAGGGAGCAGCAACTGCTGAATTTCTTATGAAACTGACTAAGATTTCTCTGTGTAGGAGGGGCTGGGGCAGTTTCTTGCAGGGGTTATGCCAGTGGGGCTCTATTTCTTCCACTGCCATCAAACCCATTGGTACTAGCTGTGGGTTCAATGTTTTTCTTATTATTTTGAGGACAACTGCTGCTTTTCCCCTGTTAGGAAAGGAAGAGTTTCTCTACCTCCCTCTTGCTTTGGCCCTGAAGAGACAAAGGAGAAGGACAGAACAGGTCTTTTGTCCCAGGATACTCAATGAATGAGGTGATCTGAGTGTCAGCAACACAAAGGTCATGGGCCTTTGGTCATGCACAGGAGGGAAACTTACTCACTGAACCATTTATCACTGGGAGTGAAAGGGTAAACCAAACTCTTTTTGGTCATTGGTATGAATGTCATTTAAAACATGTGTCTGGGCTCTGGACATCCTGCTGCAATTGGGCTGGGGCATCACTGCAAAATTCTTTATTGACCATAGAGTTTAATCCATTGTTTTGTCACTTAATTGTAACAGGCAGTAAAGCTCTTCAAAACTCCTACTCAAGGTTGCTACATTTTGAGGAGCTTTTAATGGCGTGTTGTGATTTAAAGCAATATATTTCTACAGGGATATGTGTGCTGAAGTGAATAAAGGTCTCTCTAGTACTAGGAATTACAAGTCTGTGGTTAGTCTATAGGTCAAACTGAAATGGAAAATGTTTCCCTTGTTCCAAAGCTACGAAGATATGAGAAGTTGCCACAGCCCCATATTTTCCAGTCATTAGTCATGTAGAAGCTCATTCGGTTGCCACTCCTTCTTACAGTGATTACATCACTAATGAGCTACACGGAGCCAGTGCAAAGCCTCTTCCTTCTCCCTGAGAGATCTCACTCAGGTGATTTGCTGCTCCTTTATAGATCAGTGAAGCACCCAGTGATATTCCTTCTGGTCACACCACTGCTTCTGTAACTCTGAGCATCTCGTTGGTGTCCAAGCCTCAGCAGGTATTCAAATGTTCATCACAGGGATGTATTTCCACCCAGCTGTGGATGGCTGCATGGACTGCAAGGCTGGCAGGGAGGACAGAAGTGTTTTTCCCATCTGTTAAGGACACTATAGAGGAATGTCTGGAAAGAGCTGATTCCTGCTGCCTGTCTGTGACGGCAGCACCTCGTTTCTACTTACAGTGGCAGCTCGTTGTCAAGGCTGAGAGAAAAGGAGCGAGGAAGTGGATTGTTTCCCAATTTGGGCAGTTTTTAATCAGCTCCCTGAATGGAAAGGGTCTGTGTTCAGGTGCACAGGGGTTTGTGTCCTACAGTGGATAGAAATCCTGCAGGTGGGGACAGGACTGCATGCAGAGGTGAGTTGCAGGGCTGTGCTGGGTGCCTGCACTAGTGCAGTGAGAGGCTTGGCTGAGAGCACGGCAATGCCAGGAGGAGGATGTGCCCTTAGGTGGAGCTGGCCAGCTGAGCTAGGTCACCTGCTTGGTGATTACAGTGAGGAGCCAGCTCACTGGCTTCTCACAGGGTCTGTTAAGGTGTAGCCAGCACTGTACAGAACAACAAATAGGCTTAAGATCAGGGGAAGAAAAACCTAAGGCTTTACTTTTTCTTGTCCTTTCCCCCCTATCCCCTGGCACTGCAATAAATACTTGAGCATTTTTAGAAGTGTAAACATCAGCCCGTGCATGGATGGGCACATGAATGTTCAGAAACAGAGAGGAGGCACCATGTCACTACCGTTTGTGGAGGCTGCTAGCAAGGAACGTGGGAGGTGTTTGGGAGGGGTGTCATACAGGAGGACTAACTGGAGGCAATCTGAAAACGTGGGTGAACTGTTGCAGATGATTTTTGTCCAAGAGATGCATATAGGAATAACTTTCAGGCACAACCAAACCAGGTCACAGCTGAAGCAGTGAAGTGGGTCTGACAGTCGGCTTGGATAAAGAAAAGGTCTCTGCGGGGTGTTCAATTCTCTTTTAAAGGTTACATTCCCCTCTAAAGGTTATGTTTGCAAATGAAAAACAAGACATTAGCAGGGTGATGACTTCAATGCTAGGTGCTACGTCAAGCAAACAGAAGTGCTTATCTTTATCAGAATTGATTTAAATACTTAGAAAATTACTAACTTAGGAGAACAGTTAGTGTATTGTCAGTAATCTTGAGAAAGAGCCCGTAGCTCCTTAGAAGTCTCCTGTATGTTACTATTGCCCAGAATATATACAATATTTGACACTACTGTTAGTGTAGAGATAGTTTCATCTACTGCATAAATCATGGGAAATTGCTGTACAGATGAAAGAATCCTCCCCATTAAGGATACTTTCCCCTTCCTTTCTGGCACACATTTGCTCTCTGGCTTTCTTTCATGATAGTTTATTCTTTGCTTGTTTACAGTAAAGAGAGATCAAATAATTAAAAAATAAATACAGTTTTTGAAAAGGGGTCAAGGAAAGTCCCAACTTCTGGCATCAGCACCGGCAATTGCATTGTGTTTTAAAAATCTTGTTTAAATGGTCATTCTCATAAATCCCCACTGTTTGCCAAAGATGCATCTTTTGATACTATTTGCTAGCATTGTCATAGCTTCAAAAAGCAAGAGGTTGAGCAGCATTTGAAATCTGAAAGTGCTGCTCCATGTTCAGGCTCTTTTAGGAAAGCATTGCAATTGCCCTTGAATATGATAACTGAGAGCAGGTTTCATTCCTCTCCGAGGTTTCTGTACCTCTTGCTCAAGACTTACAGAAGTGGAAGCCAGGTGTTCATAGGTTGACATGGCTGAAAGGTGGCCAGTCAGGCTCCCTGGAGCAATGGGGTTGATATCAAACCCTTGACTGTTTAAAAGTCAGTGGAGGTGGGATATCTATCAGGTTGGAGACCTATGGGGTGTCCCTTGTATGTCCTGTGTAGGCATCTCTGAGATCTCAGGCCCAGATGATACTCTGGGCATTACAGCATGCCAATGGGCTGAGATGGAGCTCGGGCACGCCACACAAAATTTTAGGGTCTGGAGAACTGTGAATGGCTAAAGAGGCTGCTATCTCTCCAGCTCACCCTATGGCCACTCTGTTCAAGCACAGTGCTTGAGCACTGGTGTTGTGCTGGTGAGTACAACTGTGGCTCACTGTGTGTGTTTCAGCAACCAGCATCTTCTTGACAATGAAAAAATTTCTTATAGCTCACATTTGAAAGCAAAAGGGTCTCTCTGGGTAAATGGTGGCAGCTGCTGTTACCTGTGGCGTCCTTTGGTCCTGAGGCCTCATTGTTTCAAAGATTACCCTGGATATGGATTGAAACCTCCCAAATCCCATGTGGTCTGCAGTGGTTAATATTTCTTTATTCTCCAGGAACCTCTAAAGTAGTTTCTCATGCCATGGTGTCTATAGAATTACTTTGTTTTTAGTTTTATTCTAGTTTTAGTTCCTAGTCCCTCCCTTCCTCTCAACCACTTACCCCTTCTCTTTGCCTCCACTCATCCCCATCCCCATCCCTGCTGGTAATGCTAGGGAGTCATGGATGCTGCAGTATAAGGAATAGAAAAGTCTGGGAAAGCTACACCGAGAAAATACTTATTCAATGTGTCTGAAATTGACCTGAGATCTGTTTTCAGTTTCCTCAGAGACTACATGTTTTTGCTTTTATCTAGAAGGCACTAAGAAGAATATCTAAACCATTTCTATAAGATTATGTTTTCACTGGCAATAGCTGTGGACCCTTATTCTGCACCAAACCAAGTCAGGACTTTGCCTTGGCAACATATTTAACAATGTTTGCAGAAGAGCGATTTGCTTTCCAAATCTGGACAGCCGATGTATGAAAGGCAACATCCTTTTGGCAAGGAGGAGCTCTCCCTGTTCATGACCACTTGAAGAGTGCTTGCTACAGGCCCACTGGTGCTCGTTATTGAGCAAGCACATTTGAGCTTCTCCTTCACCTTCTTCTTCCCCTTCCTTTTTCCCTTCCCATGAGGACCTATGCAGTTCTGTAATGTTTTGCCCTGAGGGTGACAAATGACCCCCCTGGGTGTTTATGCCTCTCCCTTGTTCCCACAGTATGATCTGGTGTGTGGCAATGCCTGGATGCTGGATCTCTCACAGGCTATCCTCAATCTGGGGTTCCTGGCTGGTGCATTCATCCTGGGCTATGCTGCTGACAGGTACAGTATGAGCTCTGCTGTCCTTTGGTTTGTTGGGAGGTGAAACCACTCTCAGTATCACCTGCAATAGGCATGTGTCAACATTTTGCAGGTTTAATTCTCTTTGGATAAATATCCCCAAACTGAGTTAACAAAACCCAGCCAATGTAACCTTTGCTTTGATTTGGGCTGGAAACTTTATGCGATCGTACTTACTGGTCCTGTTTGGATCTTAAAATGCCATGGAATGAGCTTTTCTTGTGGTTTCCATTGTTTCCTGTGCACATCTGGACCCAGGAAGGGCAGAAGGACACAGAAACAAAAAGGAAGCATTCAGAGGAGCTTTCTGACTGATGTTTACTGAAGGATGTTTAATAGGCATCATTGATGAAGAAATCTGCTACTTGAGGAAAGAAGGAAGGGGCTCAGTGTGGTAACTCCCTCCATTCACAGGCTGGACTCATGGTTACCTCTGAGGCCATAGCTCCTGCCAGCCAGTCCTCAGCTCTGTGAGAGCTGGATGAAACCAAGAAAAAGTCCCTCTCAAGCTTACCCATTCCGTAATTCTATAAAAAGTTGTGGGCGATAGTCAGACTTGAGTAGCCAATCTGCTCCAGAGTGGGGAGCTCCCATGAACTCTACCTTGGTCTGAGAGTAAAGAAGGGAGCCAAGTTTGTGCTTTGTGCTGCTATTTAACAGAATTCAGCATGTGCATTGGCTGAGAGCACCACTGGTGGTTTCAATGGCAGAGCACTTTTCTTCAGTTTGTAAACTACTTTCTGCCTGGTTTATATTTTCTTTGGTATCTGTAGTAATAATAACAACTTAGAGTATGATTTGTTCATAGGCGAACTTATCTGTAATGTCATCTCAGATAGAAAATTTTGAATTAGCAAACAAAAGTAATTTCAAGGAGAACGTCATCTTTCCAAGGCACATAGTAATAGGGAGAAAAGCAAGGAAAAAGGAGGCCATGGCACTGACTAACTTAAGGTATCTCTGCTCAGTGTCTGGCTGGGCAATTGTGATACTAGCACCTCAAAAGTGTGAAAGAGCAGAGATATCACAACCAATTATTCAAATAAAATAATATGTCCAGGAGTGCATGTGTATTAAGCCTAATGAAACTACTGTACAACTGTGAATGCTGAACATTGACAGCACTGGGGGAATGTGCTGCAGCCAGATCATTTCATTCTAGTCTCCTTGAAAGCACTCACAAGAATGGATCTGGTTGAAAATTACCTGGATTTTGTCCTGCATTAATTCTTTTCATTAATCCCTTTGAACAAAATGAACAAACAAATATTGTTGCAAATACTTTATGGTAATATAAACAGCTATGTAATTTTTCACAGTTTCTTCGTAAAACAACAACAACAACGGAGAAAAATCGAGTTGTGTTCCAAGGACACAATTCCATGAAACTCAGGAAGATTTTTTTTTTAATTATGGCTTGCCTTGGGAACAAAAAGTGCTCTTTTCTTGCTGGGAAGTGAGACTCCTGAATATGTTAGACACATTTTGAAAAGAAGTGATCTAAACCTCAACCAAACCTAGAAAATCGCAGAGTAGTTACAGCAGAAATTACTTTCACAGAACTGGCTGTAATTGTAATTATTGTTAGAAGACTACTTTGTGAGAACAGAAATTCCCAGCAAAAATTGCCATTTTCAAAAACCTGATCAGATCAAACATCTGAACTGGAACATATGGGCCATAGTTTCAGTACAAAAAGGCAAACAGTTTTCTAAAACAGAATATGGGCTGATGAAGACATCACCAGTTTGGAAATTAGTGACATAATGACATAAAGTGATAACTACCACAGGGAAAAGAGTTCCATATCCCATGGGCCAATATTACAGTTTCCAAAAGCCACTTTTTGGAAAAAGGCTGGTCTCAAAAAGGTACTGTCGGATCTAGCATTAAAATGAAATGTTGGGGGGAAAAAAGAAAATTCTTTGTGTCTTTTCATAATTTCCACTTTCTTTTCCTTTTTCAACAGATATGGCAGAATCCTCATCTACCTGCTCTCCTGCCTTGGGGTTGGGATATGTGGTGTCATAGTGGCATTTTCACCAAATTTTACTGTATTTTTGATCTTCCGTTTTCTCCAAGGCATGTTTGGCAAGGGAACCTGGATGACAGCCTACGTGATTGGTGAGAGCTGTTTCCTTATTTTTTTCTTGGTTAGGAAAAGTGAGGGATTTTTGGAGGAGAAAGACTGGCTACATCTGCTTGTCATAATATTTTTTCTAGGGAACAAAGCACTGTCCCTGGAGTCAGCAGTCAAAGAGTAACCCAAGTCCATCCTAGTTAATGCATTGTCCTCCAGTGATTAAGAGGTGAGGGAATGGATTATTCATACACAAAGGTTTTGTTATTATGAAGAAGATCACCAGGATGATAAAAATTTACAGAGCAATCCCCAAATAAACCGGATACAGACAGGGATGTGGTTTATTTTGGCAGAGTCTGAATGTCTTCCACAGATGCTCAGAGGAGGATGCTCAGAGGATGCTGCTTCTCACTGGGAGGACAGCTTGGCTGGCTGCTTTCATTCCTTAGCTGGGAGACTTTGCTTAGTGTCAGGCCAGACAGCAGGGTCCATGTTAGGATTATTATTTTTCTGAAAAGGGAAAAGAAAGGGAAGTTTTGTTATAAATAGCATCAAAACAGCAGGGATACAGAATCTTTGGTAGATTATAATTTATCAGTCTATAGCAATGAAGCTCCTTGCATAGCAAGCTTCCTTTTGACAAGGAAAGGATATTGTTGTGGCATCTTGAATGACTGCCAGGTTCAGTAAGGCATGAAAAAGCCAGACATTGAGGAAGGCATCTTGCAAGAGATGGGATGTCAGATTTACTTAAAAATGAAACCAGCCATTTGATCTACTCTTATAAACCAAAACATAATGATAATATCATTATATAGGGCAAAAGCCTGTATCATTGCTGTTGTCTATGAGCCCTGTGACAACTGTTTAAAATTCCTAGTAGAATTTTGATGAATGGGAATGGAATTGCAAGCAGACATAAACATTAACAATGGGACCTGGGAGAACAGTGGTGATGTATGTGCAAACATACCAGTCTAGCCCTTTTAGCATCTAGAGCCCAGAAGAACTTTGTTTTTCTGGGCTAAGTTACACTGATGTGCAGCTCCTGTCCAAGATCCAGTGAAAGGACCAGAGGCTGCTTTTCCTCTTACTTTCATGCACATGGCTTAATTTTAAACTGAGATCTTATCTTGAAACTTTGGCAAGTGCTCTAGCCAGCAACATGTTTTATGACAGATCCACAGCTTCCTTAAAATGGCCAAGGTTTAACAGAAAGTAATGTTTTTCAATGCTCAAATCAGGCTGCCTGCCTATAGGGAAAGATTCAGAGATCCTGAGATCCTCAGGTACACTGTATTACTGCAGACCTAAGCAAGGTGCCTAACTCTTGGATAGAGTGATTCCTTCTAAATCCCTTCGGGGATCAACTCATCTCCTGGGATCACCTAGAGTATTTGCCAACCTCACATCTTTTAAGAAACATACAGATCATAGGTTTGTTTGCACCAGGAGAGTGGTTGCTATTAATACATTTCCAAAGCTCTTGATCTATGTTTCAGGCTGCCTCAACAACCTCCCTTTGCTTTTACATACAACCCAGCTTTTTTGGGGGCAGTGCTAAGCAGCTACCTTTAGGCAACAGAGTTGCCCCTGAGCTATGCAAATGTGATGAATAGTCAATAAAAATGGTCATAGCATCATATCTCTCTCCATTGCTAGCCAAAACAAACCATTGTTACTTGTAAAATTGTGACTGCTTTAGTTTAATAAGTAAATAAATTTAAAAGAAAGTGTTTTCTCTGTATTGCAAACCAAGGTAAAACCCTCTGCTTTTACTCTGAAGGTGTTGTAGTGGTGACAGTTTTGGAACAAACAGGAGACACTTTTTCATGCATTGCTCACCTGAGTTGTGGCATGGGATATTGCCTGAAAAACTAACATAGGTTTCAGAGCTATTAGACACATTCAGTAAATAGAAAGTCCACCAAATTATTTTAAAAAACCCCAAACAGCAAAAGCTATAATTGTCCTAATAAATAAACAAACCAGACTGGATCATACCTTACCCTCAGAGCAACCAGCATTGTATGGTTAAACTCTCTTCCCCACAGACGCCTTGTCCATATTACCTGCTGGGAGCAGCCCCTGCCTGAAGGATCCTCTGGTCTGGGGCATGTGCCAAAACTGCACCAGGGAGAGTGCTAAGAATTTCCCACCCAGCATGATCACGATGCAATCTCAAACCCTTATTGTGGTCCTATGTTATTTGGTAGCAAACACACAGTCAGAAGCGTGCATGAGTTGATGAGGAGGTGCCACCTGTGTTTGCCCTGCCTCAGTGACATGCCTACACTGCTGAAGACAAGCTGCCTGGCTAGACAGACCTGTGGCTTGATATGGCATAGCCTTCCTGGTATTTCACCTCAAATAATTTTTTTTCAGATTGGGTTTGTTTCTGTTATTTATTTTTGCTTTGTCTCTGCTCAGTGACGGAGATTGTTGGTTCCGATCAGCGGAATGTTGGAATCGTGATTCAGATGTTCTTTACCCTGGGAATTATAATTCTCCCTGGAATTGCATACTTGATTCCCACCTGGCAGGGGATCCAGCTGGCCATTACACTGCCCAACTTCCTCTTCCTGCTCTACTATTGGTAATGTTGCAGTCATTGCTCTTTTCATTATTGTTATTGCTATTTGAGCACCTTGAGGGTCCTGCTGTGGCCCCAAGCCTCCAGAGTGGAAGATGCAGGCTAGGAAGAAGATATTTGCATATTTTTGATTTTGTCATCTTCTTAGTGAATTGGAGATATCCATTACTTTCATTTTTCTCCCCAGAGTTTGCCTCTCTGATCAGCCACAGCTGGCCCTTCACAGAACCCTGCTCTGTTTATAAGGTTAACTTGACCAACGTTTGTTTTCCCATCAGCTGTGAGACCCCACTTCTGCCTCCCATTCCCTACTCAAGTCTGACCTTGCCCTCAGGTCCCCTGAGTGGGGCAGTACAGCTGATGAGAAAGCAGAGCTCTAAGCTGTGGTAAACACCTGTCTCAGTGCAGCCGTCCTGTGGGATGGATCCAAAGAGACTAACCCACGGAGCCACTTCCTGAGCATTGCTTCCTTAAATGCTGACTGCTGTGAACATTCAAAATTGTGATTCATCTTAACCCTAGGCCAGCAGAAACTGAAACACCCATCAGTGGTATTGCTTTGTGTTCAGTTTATAAAAGATGTATACATCTGTGTGTGTATATCTTATAGTGATACAGCCAGAAGCTTCCTGATCTGCCTGTATGTGTTACTCTACATGTTTAGTGTTGGCTCTCATTGTTCCTGTTCTACAGGAACCTTGTTTATTTTTGGTTATACTTTTGACAACCATTGTGCAAATACAAGAGTTAGATTTCTGATTTTTTAGCTTTGCAGAGTATTGATGTAGTCTATTTTCTTCTTTCTTGCCCACTAGGATCTAATATTTTACAGGAGACTGACTGGAAAAGCACTCCTCAAAAGAGTTTTTGTATCCCAAAGACTGAAAAATCAGTGTGTTTTGTGTTAACACAGGGTAAAAGATAAAATACTTCACTTTACTTATGATGTTGCAGGGTAAAAGCCTTTATGGCTTTTGTGTTCTTACAGGGTGGTTCCTGAATCTCCGCGTTGGCTCCTGACACGCAAAAAGGGGGAGAAGGCATTAAAAATCATGCGCAACATTGCAAAGCACAATGGGAAATTTCTCTCACCGCATTACTCAGAGGTACAGTCATATGTTTCAGCTAGAGGTTTCTTCTAAGCTTTCTTAAGCTTTGGAAGATTCAGTGGTGTTAAAACGCATTCTCTTTAAAGGATGGACAACACTCTTGAAGGGTCACACCTGAACAAGGTTGTCAGTCCCACAGCTACTTTTTAACTGTAAGATGGTAAAAGTGAACTGGATGGAAACATACAGGCTGAAAAAAAAAGTTTGTAAAACCAGGAATCGGGTCTTTCTTTTGTAACACTCCTACTATAAAAACTTGTGGGAAATACCAGGAACTAACCTGAGGGGCAATGGTATTTCACAGCAGCTGCCATTTTAACCCACAGAGCAAGTGGAGATGGCAGGATCCACTTTCCTGGCTCTTTTTCTTGAACTTCCTTCTACAACTCAAAGAGAAGATGAAATCAGAATTTAAGTATCAATTTGCCTCCATCCCAACAGCGAGCAAATACATTGCAAAATTCACAATTGAGGAAGCTTGGTCTGAGATCACTATTCACAAAACAGGACAATATGTGTTAGAGGTACAGTCCTTTGGCCAGTGGTCATGACAGAACTTGAAAGGACTGATACATTCCAAATAACATGGTTGTGACATTGCAGCATTTGGCTTGTTCTGTGTTGGTAGCAGTGTCTGGCTCTCAGACTGTGATTACTGCAGCATTGGCCTTATGATTTAGTGACAACAGATGTGGTTAACTGGAGTGATCATTAGGGTCCCTTTCAACCCAAAACATTCTATGATTCCTGTGCTGAGGACCCCAGGGCTGGATGCAGCACTTCAGGTAGGGCCTCACCAGAGCAGAGCAGAGGGGCAGAATCCCCTCCCTCACCCTGCTGGCCATGCTGCTTTTGAGACAGCCCAGGACACAATTGGCTCTCTGGGATCCAAGTGCACATTGCTGGATCATGTCCAGTCTCTCATCCACCAGAACTCCCAAGTCCTTCTCAGCAGGGCTGCTCTCGATCTGTTCATCCCCAGCCTGTGTTGATACCGAGGGCTTCCCGGACCCAGATGCAGCACCTTGTTAAACTTCTTGTTAAACCTCATGAGATTATGGAATTACATAGACCTGTTGGAGTGAGTCCAGAGGAGGGCCGGGAAATGATGGGAGGCCTGGAACACCTCTCCTGTGAGGAAAGGCTGAGAGAGCTGGAGTTGTTCAGCCCAGAGAAGTGAAGTTTCCAGGGAAACCTTAGAGTAGCCTTCCAGTACCTAAAGAGGAGTTACAAGAGACCTGGAAAGGGACTTTTGTCAAGGTCATGAAGTAACAGAATATGGGGGAATGACTTCAGACTGAAAGAAGGCAGTTTTTGATTAGATATAAAGAAGAAATTCTTCACTGTGAGAGTGATGAGGCACTGGAACAGATTTCCCAGAGAAGCTGTAAATGCCCCATCCCAGACTGTGTTCAAGGCCAGGCTGGACAAGGCCTAGTAGACAGTATCCCTGCTCATGGCAAGGGAGCTGGAACTAGATGACCTTTAGTGCCCCTTCCAACCCAAACCATTCTGTGATTCTATGAATTATTGTCTTTTGCTGGGGCATATACACCAGTGAGATTCCCACATCCAGGTCACTACTATGCAGTGTCAAGCATGCCCCAAGTCATGTAGCAGGAAGTTTGTGCTGTTGCAGCTTCCTCTCCACATTCAGCCCTGCATTCCTACACCCACCTCCCTTCTAAACATCAGCATTTTCAAAGCATCATGTCAGAAAGATGCGTCTTTCCTTGCTTTTTGTTTAAAGTTGTATTTAATTTTTTTTTCAAAAGTATCCTTGCTCATGACCTTAAGCCACTCACAGCTGCAACAGATTAACCTCCACACATCCAGATTTGTGCTATATCTGTTCCTGGGACTTTTTAATGTAGAATCTCTGTCATCCTTTGTGCTGTGCCCAGAGGAAAGAGAGCATCTCCAGGAAGCACTTGGGTAATGGATTAAGGGTATTTCTCACATTAACTGATATCAGACTTCTCTTTCATGAAGCAGCTCCAGAATTTCAGACTAAGTGCTGCAGGTGCAGAGGCCCAGGGAGAAGTGAGAGGCATTATCCCTCAATGCACTTGGTCTCAGATTTTCCAGTATGTCTGTATCAATTTCATTGGCCAAGTCCCTTACATGGCTCTGGATGTTGCAGCTTTGGGTTTTTGTTGGCATGCAGAAACCACAGATGACCTTCATATGAAAAAGGATAAACATTTGCTGCTTTTGCTCTGTGAGTTACGACACTGGTTTAGGTCAACTCCAACCAGAACTCATTAAATTAACTGTAAATTATAAACTCTTTTTTCCCAGTTGCTCATATTTATGCTACCATGGAGGGTTTTTTCAAACTAATTTCCTAATTCTTGGTCTCTGTCCAAAACCAGAATGAACTGCAACCCTCTGAGTAGGAGCTACTTCTTAAGAGAATTGTGGATCAAAACCTGTCCCTTTATCTACAGATTTTTCCTACCCTATAGAAATGTCATATCTAGACATATATTGTTCTTGCATACATTAACTTACATATGTATATGTTATATACATCCATGTATGTATAAACCTGCATAGCCCATGCAGAATTAAACACGTGTAGAACTATATACATAAAAATAATTGTGGGGAAAGAGGTATGTAATTTTGCTGGAACATGAAGATACGAGGGAAGTTGTAAAACTTCATCCAGAGTTTTCAGATAGTGTATCTGTGGAAACATGGGCCCTGTCACTGAATTCCTGACCACAGTGGTGTGAATAGCAAAGCTCTCCTCGACTTCAAGGAACAAAAAGAGGATTTTTTTCCCCTGCAAAGTGTTGACTCTCCATAGTGCTTTTTTTCTTGGTCTATGAAAAAGTGTTCAGTCATGCTTGGGGTTACTTTGACTTTATTAAGACATAAAAATACAAGTGGCAGTCATGCTGAATTTATCTTTAGTCCTCTGGAAATCTAAAACCATATTTGCACACAGTCACAACTCATGGCTGGCAGCCTGTTCTTATAAACAACAGACATGGCAGCTTTATAACCATATTATGAGAGAGTCCAAGAGCTGTGCAGGAACCCGGCAACCTCAGCCTGCCTCACTAAGGGCTCTGGCATGCAGCATAAGTGGCAATGCTTTGAAGAAAACTTTTGGCTCTGGTTACAGAGGAAAAGTGAGAGGGAGTAGAAAGAAAGTTCAAACAAATGGGGGATTTCTCTGTCTTACTTACAAAGCTTTGTGTCAGTCAGTTATGAAAAAGTCATGTGTAAATACATCCAGCCAAATCTCACCAGAAGGCAGCTGTGGTACCTAATGATATAACAAAACAAATACAGGGTGAAAGCTTTGGGCTCAGCACTGGCTGAGCTGATGAGACCCTCGGGCAATGCCTTTGGCTTTACCTGTGTTCTCATCATGGAGCATGGTACCTTGAGCTTCTCATCCTTTCACCCCTGTCTCCCCCTGGTCTGGGCTCCTGCACCTGTGTAAGCAGCAGGAGATGTGGTAATAAAGAGGGGTTTGCTCCTCTCTTTGCCCTCTTAGGCCTCCTCTCAGGAGGGGTCAATAATGGAGAGTTAGTGCAGCAAGGCTGCCTAAAATCCTTCTAAAGATGGCATAGCAGGTTTAACCCCATGTTCCCCACAGCTGCTTTGAGGGCTGGTAGCAATCCCCTCTGCTCCTGCCAGTTCTTGGGCAGTATCATGGCTGGTCCCTGCCTAAAACTGCCTCTGCCTTATCTTGTGTGTTCCTCACTTGCCAAATGACCATATGAACAAAGGGTTTCCACCTGGCTTGGACATCGTGGTTAAAAACTGCTGGCCAGGGTTAAAAACAGCCTTTTTGGCCCTGCTAGTATTCTGGCTCTGTAATATCTACAGCAATGAACTTCAACGGGTAAACACAGACTGTATGAAATCCTGCTCTTTTCTGTTCTTGTTAAACCTTGTAACCAGTAATTTCATGGAGGCAGCTGAGAACAGATTTATTATACTTTGTAGGCAGTATGAAGACCATTAATTCACACTTAGCAGGTTATTTTTTACAGGGTAAAAGCCATGTTCAGCACAGTGCATGTGAATTTTAAGGCCCTCTGAATTTCACGAGCTGAATATTTCATAGTATCTAAGCACTGTCACAGATCTGCTCTTTCTCTCACTCTGCTTTTCTTCCTGCTGCCCAGCTGTGCCACCAGTGATGTTCCCAAGCCCACTGCTTGCTGCTCAGCCCCTCTCTCCCTGCTTCCCTCAGCCCATTGCTTTGCCCTGTCTCATCTTCTCTGCCACTCCTGGCAGAAGGCAATTCTGTGCCTGGTGGCTCTGATGTGACAATGACTGCTTACTACCTTCCAAGAAATTCCAGGTCAACAAGGAGGAAATAATTTTTCCATTCTCAAGTTAAGATTGGGGATTTTTAATTGATTTTTGCACAATCATTAAAGAAAGCCCACAGCCATATCCAGTTACTAGCTGTCCCAACACCTGTGCACTGCTCTGGAGTGCTATGAGCAGCAAACTGGCTCATCATCACCTTTGCTCACTAGACTGGAATATTGCTGATCACTGTATTTACACAGAAGCTCTGTCCCAGTGCCTGCCTGACCCCTGACAGCTGCCTACTGCTCACTTGTCTCCTCAGATCACTATCAGCAACGAGGAGGTCAGCAACCCCTCCTTCCTCGACCTGGTGAGGACTCCCCAGATGAGGAAGAACACACTCATCCTGATGTATGCCTGGTGAGTGTCCATATCAGTCCAACTCATTACCAGGATGGTGGGTTTTGAGGAAAGATTCCCTTGTGACTTTTAGGGTCTCTCCAGCTGCTTGCAATCATTTGTTTGCCCTCAACACTTTTATCCCTTTGCTGTTTAGGTTCACCAGTGCCCTGATCTACCAAGGGCTTGTCATGCGCCTGGGAATTATTGGAGGAAACCTCTACCTGGACTTCTTCATCTCAGGAGCTGTGGAGCTGCCTGCTGCTTTCCTGATCATAGTGACAATCGATCGCATTGGCCGGCGCCTGCCCTTTGCCATGAGCAACATTGTGGCAAGCATTGCGTGTCTCATCACTGCCTTCTTGCCCGAGGGTAATTCCCTTCCCTGTGTCAGGCTCTTCAGGCCAATGGCTCCTCTCTGACACCCCCGAGCAAGGGCAGTGAGTCACACAAAGCTGTAGATAAAAGTCAAAGCATCTGGTGATACAGGCAGCACCCAGCCATGGAACAACACACCTTATTTGCATATAGATGGCCCTGGGGTGGAATAGCCATATCTTCGATGTGTTATGAACAGCAGCTGGGGGTGGTCTTAGAGAAAATGTATACAAAGGCCCTGCACTCTCTTTAAAGGCAAATGCAAGGAAAGAATATACAAACATAATGGGAAAATACATTCCCTGGCATGGAACACACTTAGTGATGCAAGAAATCAGTGATTTAGGTGAGTCATCTGGGTAGTCTTTTCCTTTACAAATAAAACAATGCAAACCACAACACAATGTAGGGGCTCTGGTAGACAACACAGAGATTGGTGTCTCGCCCTCACCCTCCCAGGGGTTTGGACAATGCTAAGCGGCTGGAAGAAAGATAAGGCTTTTGATTAAGCCATTCTTAGCTGGTTTCAAGGACAGCTAAGAGGTCTGATACCGCACAAAGGCTTTCCAGCACGTCTCTCCTTTCTTTAAATTGTTTTCCCTACCATGTTTTTTTCGGGTTGGTTTTTTTGTTTTGTTTTGTTTTTTATCCCTAGGGAGGCATTTGGATGTACTTTGAATTGTATATAACCATAGTATCATGCTTTGCCTTACTGTAGTTGGGGACCAGCAGCTCAATGGACATGAGAAAGGCTTATTCCCCCCCAGAACTGTTCCTGTCAAAGTGAGGGACAGTCCTGTCCATCCTAAGAGGTTTAGTTTCTCAAGGTATATCATGGGGCTGCCAACAGCCTTCTCTCAGTAGTGGTGTAATGCTGAGAGGACCCTGCCCAGGAGAGGAGAGGAGAGCCTGAGGATTAAGATACTTACAAATTGGACACTTGAGGTCCAAGTCCTGCTTTAAATAAGTCTGTTTATACAGATGGAAAAAACTGCAGCTTTCAGCTGTGATCCCTATCACACGGTGGTGCTCACACAGTTCGAGTCCCCTGGCAGAGGGAGGATACACATGGACGTCACCATCACCTTGGGAGTCTGATGGACTGAAGGAGTGCCACAGAGATGATGTGGATTTGTTTTGTTCTTTCCATCCTTTGTTTTTCTTATATGTTTGTGAAAACAGAACCCTTCAGGACAAAAGCAGTGTCTTACAACATAGGATGATGTTTGATGGGGGTTTGTTTGGTTGTTTTGGAAGGGAAATAAACCCAAGTGTCTCATTTTTGGTTCAGAGAAAACAGAAATATTTTCTTATTCTTCCTACTGAAGGTTTGAAAAAACACAATCTCTGCCAGAGCCCTCTCCAGTGGCAGAGCTCCCCTTTGTGCCTAGTTCAGGCTTGTTGTTTCACTTGCCTCCCTGTCTGCCTAGTAATGGTTAGACCATGCAGCAGACTGTCCTCTCCCAAGGGCATTGCAGAAGTGCTTGTCACATTCCTTGTGATGGATTTCCAGAAAGTACCAGCTCCCCACAGAGGGGTTGCTTACAACAAGAGGGGCAGCTCTGCCCTGCTGTGTGTGAGTGACCACTGCATCCCTGCTGATGTACAAGGGCTCCCCACTGATGTACTCAGGGCAGTGGCTGCTCACCAGGGCTTGAGTGGAGCTGGGAGAGCTGGGCAGAGCCAACAGGGCAGTGTCAAGTACAGCCTGTGCCAGTCGTGCCACACGTGATGGAAGGGGAAGGGAGGATGATGAGGAGTAACATATTTAGGAGTGTGTCTAATGTGCAGTGGCAAGAAAAATTACAAAGGGTAGGTGGACTGCTCTAGGAGAATTATTTTACTGCAGCCTGCCTGGAGAGGAGATGTGTAGATCTAACATTGCACATTTTTTAAGAGATGTGTAGATGTGGCACTTAAGGACATGGTTTAGTGGTGGAGTGGCAGGGTTGGGTTAATGGTTAGACTCAATGGTCTTAAAAGTCTTTTCTGACCTAAATGATTCTATGATTCTGTGCAGCTTTAGAGGTACCTTCCTTGTGGTTAGAAGGATTTGAGAGGTGATTTAACAGTGCTTCTTACAGTATAACATCCCTTTATAGACAAATGCTCCTTTCTGGAGCACAATTTCGATGTGATCATGGAAGCTTATGATGGTTATTCTCCTGCCCATGCTGTTATGCCCCACCAGCATCTTGAGTCCATCAACTCAAGTGATTTCTAATTCTCCAAAGCAGCCTCACATGATGTTCGAAAGCAATAAATGCCAGTACAGATTGATACCTACAGCAATGGCCTTTCAGTCTGATTTACACAGTGTTCCTGTGGTATAACTTCTGCTGACTGGGCCTGGGGCTCTCAGAAATGCTCTGCTGGTGTGGCAGAGCACACTTCACACACAAGTGTTTCTTTTTGTGTGAACAGATATCCCATGGCTCAAAACGACTGTTGCCACGCTGGGAAGACTGAGCATCACTATAGCTTTTGAAGTTGTTTATCTAGTGAACAGTGAATTGTACCCTACGACAGTGAGGTATGTCAAAAACTCCAAGGAATCTTTCAACACTTTCCTGTGCTTTCCCCCATTTCCTGTTTCACTGTCCTTTAGTTAAACTTGTTTTCTCCAGACTTTCCCAGTTGAATAGCCACTGCTTAATGTGGATGGCACATACTGAAGAGATGATTTTGGAGCTAAATCTACATTCTACTCCTTAAACTGCTGGTTATTCTGATTGGTAGCACCTTTCTAATATCTGGTACCTTTTTATCTTTTGCAGAAACTTTGGTGTTTCCCTGTGTTCAAGTCTGTGTGATCTAGGTGGGATCATAGCCCCGTTCCTGCTTTTCCGATTAGCAGCCATTTGGTTGGAGCTACCTCTAATTATTTTCAGTAAGATTTGATTTACAATGTGTCTTGGTTTAAATATCCTTCTCCTAACAGAGCTTTCCTTTTGGGGTAGAAGTAATGTGTGGCCTTATCCCCCTCTCAGACCAGCGCTTCTCCACCTTCATGCCTAGAGCAGAAGGCTGAATGGCAAATGGGTGAAATGTGAGTGATTTCTGTGCAGTGTGGAAGAGCTCAGGTCTGCTTCGGTCACTGGTGAAGGAGCAGGAAAGAAATCACGTGAAGTGCCTTAAGACTGAGAAAGCTTACAGCTATGTTCTGTAATTGCATGGGAGTCTGTGGCTAAGCCAGACTTCTAGGAGACAGATGTGATTGGAAAAATTAAAAATTAAAAGGACAGAATAAGAAGGGAAATTTGCAGCAATGATAACTTTAGTTGAAAATGAAATTGGAAAGATGAAAGACATTTTAAAAGATTACCATTATTTCAAGAAAAGAAAACTACAGTGCTCACATTATCTATTTATTAAAATCTGCTGCTTCTGAAGGACATGTGAATTCCTTCTGTCTTAAGTAACCAGCTGCAACATCAGAGAAGATCAGAGTGAACTGTGCAACAGTCAGGAAACATTTGAGTTTTTGCTCCAGCCCTTCTATTTTTGACTTAATGTATTATGTAAATTATGTCTATGCAGGAAATTATTCCAAAATATCCATTCCTAATTCAGATTGTATCTGAATGCTGTTCCCCAAGGAGAAGCTTTTATTCTGAATCACATAATTTTCTTTGGCCATGGATAAAGGAAGAGAGTATTTCAGGAAAATCTCAGTGGATTCAGGAAACACAGATGCATCTACATGACAGAGCCCTTTGAGAAAAGGCAGATTTGTTCTATATGAGAAATACCATCCTGGTTGCAGTGCCATTTTTATACATTTGCCCATGTGCACTTATCTCAGGTTTTTGACTTCTAAGATCTCCCTTTGGGGAGATCAGGCTGCAAATGGGCTCCTAGCCCTCAAGTGATTTTGTAATAGGCTAAATATATGTAACATAGAAGTATTTGATTAGAGTAGGTTAATCAGAAATAGCTGATGCACTTCAAAAACATCTCACTTCAAACTTAATCTGAATAAACTTTTTTCAGTGGCTAAATACTGAAAACAAAAGAAGTACAATGTTCTTATTGCTTTCATATTTGTTCAATGTCCATTGTAGGTATTCTTGCAGCTGTCTGTGGGCTCCTAGTATTGCTTTTACCAGAGACAAAGGGAATCTCATTACCAGAGACAGTGGAGGATGTGGAGAAGCTTTCAAGGTATGAGCTGTATTTTCTTACATATACTTGGGTGAGGTTTCATAAGAATGTTCTCCTCCGACTTCACCAACTGTCATAAAGTATCGATGTTTACCAAGTGTCAAAGTAAATTTCCTATTAGGTTGATACTACAAGCAGGTGGTATTTTCCTCAACAGAAACCTGAACTTTTCAGTATCACTAAGGAAGGCTATTAAAAAAATGTATGGTGATAAAATCGGTACTTTTCTCATGGAGACACAAAGTTGTCCCATGCATCTCTGGAAGCAGAAAGCAATAGTGTGCAAGAGAGGTGCTGCAAAGCATGGCCAACAACTCTCTGCTCAAGAAAACCAGCCATTAGCTCAGTCAAAGCATTCTGTGAAGTAGGGACTCTTATAATGGAAGCAATCCCGCAATTTGTGAAGTCATGTAAAAGTCACATATGAGATCGATTTATGGCTGAAGTTGTAGGCACAGCTTTCCCACTCCTGGCACACAGCAAGCCAGACTCTTCACTGCCCTGCAGATATGTGGGGAATATTTACACCTTGGCTAAATAA
The DNA here is from genome assembly GCA_013400955.1 of Drymodes brunneopygia. Classification (NCBI taxonomy): domain Eukaryota; kingdom Metazoa; phylum Chordata; class Aves; order Passeriformes; family Petroicidae; genus Drymodes; species Drymodes brunneopygia. Next base: position 225,317 of record VZTZ01007241.1, on the reverse strand, counting down.
TTTGAGGATCTAGGTGCTAAATATGAATGTTTCAAGGAGAGGCTTTGAATATTACATTAACAACTTTTGCTTGATTCAATGTACAAACTAAAGAAAGAGGAAATTTTCCATGCAAAAAAATAATGTTTCAATACTGCAGCTTGGACTACAACTTGAACTATGTATTTTCCTGTTTTTTCACATTTACACTCCTCTACCCTTCTGTTTCAGCAGTCATTTTGGAAAATGTGGCAAGAAACGAAAACACCGGGACACCAACTCTTACATTTGACTTTTAAAGGACAGCACTGAGCTAAGAACTTTGTTCCCATACTGGGAATTTGTTCTCCACCTGCCACCACTTCAAAATTTGCTGCAGAATATGGATTCAACTTCATGTTCTCCTTCTAAGCACAAGGACATTTAATACAAGTAGTGTATTTTTCTATGAATATGGAATAAATACTTTTTTTCTGAGTATGCTGTTTGCAAGAAGGCACTGTGGTTCTTCCTAGAGGACAGAGAAGCTTTAAAAATATGGAATGTCCAGCTCAGTGACATTGTATTTAATTCTTTATCTATTTGAGACGTTTGTTTATTGTTTTGTTAGGATTTACTTTTGTGTGGGAAGGATTTAAATGGTAGTGCTTGTTTAGGATTTAGATGACCTTGAGAAGGAGAGGATGATTATTTTAACCCATAACTATTTAAACTCCTTTGCCCCTGAAGAATCTGGACCAACAGAAGTTATGATGGCTAAAGAAGGAGGGTATGGATGAGGGTGACTCTATCCCTGTTTGGGAGGGTTGGGAATCAGCAGTGTGCATCAGGAGAACTTCTCTCTGGTCTCATTGTCATCCACAGGGAACCCCTTTCAACAAAAGTCCTGCTTCCCTCCTTGTTCAAGGGCTTTCTGAAATGTGGCAGCAGTCCTCCTCACCTTTCCAGGGCTTTATGTAGGTGTCATACCCTGCACAGGGCATCAGCTCTGCAGGACAGATTGTCCTGCTGCCCATCAGTGCCCTTTCCAAGACACAGCTGGGGTTAATGTGACACCCCTCATATCTCCAAGAAAGAGCTTCTCCCCGCTCTCCTCTGTTGAATGCTTTTTAAACACTTCTTTCAAGAGCATCCTGATTTTTCCTTTCCAAATCATGCTCTCTGCCCATCCCTACAAAGCAAATTCCTTCACCCTCACCACTGGTAAGGTGACCTTCAATTTCTGTCTTCTATTCATTATCACTATTTGTCATCTTTCTGTCTTGGGGATAATTTTTTTGGGTTGTTGTCAGAGATGTTAACCTGTCTTGGGCAGGGATGAACGAGGAGCTTTGGTTATGGAGGGAAGTAAGTGTTAATTGGCATTAAGTGAAGATGGCATGTAACAGAATAATTCTCCAGGGACAGACTGCCTTTCCTTTCTCCTGTGTGACCTTTGTAAAGAATTGTCCTGGCTGCTGACTGGTGAACAATACACTCCTTACAGAGAAGGACTTGAAAAGATGTGGCATTCAAAAGGTATCCTATTACATACAGAGAAATAAATAAAAAAAAAGAAAGCCAGTGAGATGTTGTAAAGGGCCTTAAAAGCTTACAAAATAACATATTTGGCATAAGCAAATATAGGACTGAGTTTGGAAGGTTCATATCATAAATCAGTAGCACTATAGTACAGTCAGTGAAAATGAATGACCACTGCTCCAGTCTCACCATCCTAAGAGAACAGGAGGATTTCCTATGGTGAGCAATATACTGTGCTTTTCAAAAATTCCCAGATCTCCCTGCCTTTTCCCAGAAACTGCCCTTATCACCAGCCCTGCTGGAGGAAAACAGGACCTTTAATAATAATCCCAGCCTAATGTTTGCACACTTTAGGCAGTTAGTGATAAAGGCCTGTCTTTCAAGGCGGTTTCTAACTTACTCTGAGGCATAGTAAAGGTCAAAGGTATGCTTAGCAAAAGTCAGTAACGACTTAGAGACGTGAAACCAAATGAACATCTCACAATATATCCAGCTAACGTAGAAGACACCACACAAAACTGGAGCTACTGCTACAAGGAAAAAACTTCTCCTACACCAATGCATTCTTTGGTAGATAGCTGAAGACGATAGCCCAAGGCGGGCTGGCGGAGACCAGCCCTGAACCGGAAGCTCTGGGCTTGCACTGGCTGGGTGCTGTCTCAGTGCAGGGTGGAAAGTGCAGGCCCCCAGCCACAAAACTCAGCCCAGCCAGCCCCCACTGAAGGCACCTTGGAGAACCAGGGGGAAGTGATCTCATGTGATGCTGGAGGAGCTGAACCATTCTCTTGCATTTAGTGTTTCTCCTTTGACATTTTTTTTTAATTAGTGTCTTAAACACTTTAGCAGTTTGAGAAGGATTGCAGAGACCTTTTAAAGCTATGACTTTCCAAATAAATGTGAATAATATTTGCCAGCTTCTTCAGTTTGTGGACAACTAAAATGCGTTGAGAAATAAGACACTCAAAGACTTGTTTCCTCCTTTCAGATTATGCTTTGTTTTACTCAGCAGTATGTGTTGCTTAAAAGATAATGTAAATGATAAATTTTGGTAGGTAAAATGGCTAGGGGCAGTGTCAGAAGTTTGAATATATTTATTTCTTAAAAATTCATTTTGTAAAGGACAGCAGAAAAAAGCCTGTGCATATGTTTTGACTCCTAATCTAGTAGTGCTTAGCAATTTCAGGTGGAGTTTGTATTTGGTAATTGCTGCTGTGCTAACTTTTATCCCTAACAGGGATTTTGTAAGTTGAAAAACCCTCCCACCTCTGTGAGACTTTGTGTTGCCTCCTGAAGGTGTAATGGGTGTGTAACGTGGTGTATGACCACTGGTTTGGTGAGAGTGGGGTTATACTCTTGTGGGAGAGAGAGGACAGATAAGATGGTGGGACCAGACGAAGAACTCCAGTAAGGGAGAACCCCAAGAAAAACCATGGAGGTGGATGCACACCACAAGACAGACTGTTTGTTTAAGAAAAAGTTATTCTAAATTCATATGTGCCTCAAACCACTTCATACTTACAGGAAAGTCCTACAAGCTTCTCAGGAGGCACAGCAGTGTTCTCCTAAGCTGCATGTGTTGGCACTAAAATGGCTGTTGTGACCCAGCTCACTCAGTGAGAGGCACCTTTTAAAGGAGGGCCCGAGCTCTGTCAGCTATAGCTGTCCTGCATGTGTATCCTCCTGAGGCTCAGTGAGAGATGTGAGGGACACAGCAGAAAAAGGGTCCCTGTACCATCACCAAAGGGACAGGAGCAATGTGATCTCAGAAACCCAGCTGTGTTCTTCCTATTGGCAAAGAGGTTTCTTGGACCAACAAACAAATGAAAGCGCTATTTTGGGTCAAATGTGCCACTGCCACCAAATGTGCTGAGTTACTTTATCCAGTCTGTGCGAATGGTTGCCACAAAAAGTGTCAATTTTTATTGCCGCTGAGTCTTGCAGAAGGAAAAGATCACAACTGGCACTCTTTGAGGGGTTATGAGGTGGGACTTTGTGGCCAGTCAGGCATTTCGAGGCATTTCTACCAGTTTGGCAAGGAGAGCAGGGCCAATGGTTTCCCCATCTACAAGCCAGGTATTACTAATGCCTTCAAGAGTTCACATCTGAAGAGCTTATCAAATCAAAGTCCAAGCTGCAACACAGAATTTCTGTTGTCAGAGAAGTATTGTACAAATCTCTTGGCTGGCTTAATGATCAAAGTGGATATAGATGGAAAACATAGGTATTTGTGCTCAGTGAATCCCTCTGACCAGACAGGTGGGTAGGATGTGCTTTATCAGAGCTGCTCCTGCTCAGGAAGGCAACGCCCTGAGATGATTGCATCTCCCAGAATCAGACTCCAGATGTAGAAACTTCAAAAATCACCCTGCCACCTAACTATGCTTAATAGTTGTCATCTCCCCTTAAGGCAATGGGAGAAAAAAACAAAACCAAACTCCTAGGATGCAACATATCCTTTCTGCATGTGCAGGCATACAAAAAAAATAAAGACAATTTAAAAATGACATGCAGCTTGGCTTGTCTGGGAGTGCACCTCTGCCACGCAGGAAATGGACAAGACAAATCCCAAATCCCAGTAAGTAGCTGTGTTACTTGGAGTAGACTCAGCAGACCTTGGGGATGCAGGAAGCACCCCATGCAGAGCTGGACATCCCCAGATGCCTGTGGGGAGCTCCCTGGTTTATATGCAAGAGAGGCAGGGTGTGAGCAGCAGTCCACAGTCAGCAATTTCAATTTGGCAAGCATGAGTCAAGCTTTCCCTGGAAAGCCTTTTGAAAAGTTCAAGCTTACACTCCCTATAACCACATGTGTACATAATCTTTTAGAGAAGAAAAATGTACATCTAACAGTTATGTAGGCAGATAATGTTATACAAAGGAATAAACGGGTACTATGGACAACACAATTTTATAATACGTAGATGCATTGTCACTATTTGTGGTAACTATTGATAGCTATTTTCCTTTCTTTACTAGGGACTAACTTCAGGGTGAGGCTGTTTTTTATTCACTGTTTTATATCTCTGATGCAACATTTATACTTTTGCTGACACATGTATTTCCATGATGATGAAAAACACAAAAAGACAAACCAAATGCATTTGCTTCTTTTTTCCCCATCCTATGTATTTAATGCTATCAGATATATCCAATAAAACTTCACAGGCATGTAAGACAAGTACTGTGAGATTCTTCTTTGGTTTGTAGCATCAAATTGGTAATAGGTTCAGACAACTCACAGAAAATAAAAAGTATTCTCATTTCTTCATATGTTAGAAGCACAACATGTGGCAAATGATGACCTTAGAAGAAAATGTCATTGTTGAGCTAATAAAAAATTAAAATGCAAGTGTCCAGTTACAGTTAAGTTTGGGATTTTCAACATGTATTTCAGAGGTGGGTAAGTGTATTGTCAGACATAGAAAACAAACCATAGAACATATAGAAAGAGGGTAACAGACTGTCAGTCGGGCTTCTTGGCAATAACTATTAATTTATAGCAATTTTAAATGGCTGATCATATTTATTTTGCTTTCTTATGAATGATTGTAGCTCAAATATTGCACTTGGAATCTTGTAGTTCTGACGTGCATACTGCTTTCCAAGAGAGGGCAGTCCATACCCAGGATCAGTTGCTTTTCATCACACTTTTAATCCAAGGAATATAGTTGGAGACTCGAACATAAACACCAGGTTTCATGGGTTGGGCACAGCCAAGGCCCCAAGAAGTGACTCCATGTTGGACAAACTTATCTTGGTCCAGACAGACTAGAGGTCCTCCACTGTCCCCCTAAAGAGAGAAAGAACAGGATGATTCCTTCTTGGACAGACCCATGTGGCCTTCCTACAGGAGGCACAGAAACAGAAGTACCTCCTACATGTGAAGGATGCAGAAGTTATAAGGAAACTCTGGAATTCTAGCAAGGCAAGAGTTCTCTGTGCATGCTGTTGAGCACTTTTGTAAAGCCCTCTTCATGTCACCCAGGCATTACATTTATTTTTGAATCGAGAAAGAATCTGACTGCCTTGTTAACTTAAACTGTGCTTCCTCCCTCAGTCTCATTTCTGTGGTCTTCATGGGCTCTTGTTACTAGATGACCCAGTGGCACTGATACTTGGAAATCATAGTTCCTTTGACCCTTGTTTTGCCTGCCTGGCAGGCTTGACTGCATCCTTCCTTGACTGCTAATTGAGACGTTGTTAACTGACCTAGCTTGGACATTGGAGGTAACCTGGTTGAGGCAAGCAAGGGGGCCTGGGGAAAGAAAGTCCTTTTGTCATTCTAAGTTGGCTTCCATACACCTGACTTGTGCAGCTGTGTGTTACCATGTGCTCTGTATTTCAGACTTATCTGAAAAATTGCCCCTCTCTCCAGCAGCAGAGAAGGGAGCAAGCAAAGAGCAGAATACGTGGGCAATTTTAAGCTCAGATACCACGTGGTGTGGCAACATCCCAAGGATAATTCTGGGCCTCTAAAGCCCGAAAAGCAATGCCCTATTTGATTTGAATGTGCTTACAACCGGCTCTGATGCTCACACACTTTCTCACCTGGCAGGTATCTGTGCCACCGTGAATATTCCCAGCACAGAGCTCGTGCCTTTGGACTCTACCGTTCAAAAATTCAGGGCGGTTGCATATTTTATTCTCAATTACAGGAAAACCAGTTTCCTTTAAGTAGCCATCACCAGGAGTACCTTTTCAAATAAAAATGAAACCAAAAAAGAATGAATGACAAAGGTAATTAACATATTCACAAAACACAAATACCAGGATATGGATAAGCAGTAAAATCAGCAGAGTGTGGACTGTGCGCACACTTCCCAGGCACAATATAAAGATATACCAAAATCAGTAAGCATTATCAGTATCATGATACTTATCACCTTCTACCACCCACCATTGACTTTCCTGTTCTCACAGTAATCCGTGTGGATCCAGTACCCACAGATACCTGTGGGAGTCATTCCTAAGCCATTTTATTTCTCTAGATCTGAATTTTCTGTGGAAGAAATAAGTTAGGAAGCAAACAGTTGAAAATGGCATGATGGGCAAGGTGGCAGAGAAGGTACCAATGCACTTCTCAACCAAGGCAGAGTGGGAGGTTTTGAAAATAAGGGTTGTATTTGTGTGAAATGTGAACCAGTGTGGTTGGGAGGAAGAAACATTCAAGAAAATGAGCAAACTCACATTTATGTGATTAAGAAATAACCTAAATCTAGAAAAACTTTCCATCCAGGTGGGCAAAAGCCCACTTTGGGGAAAAGTATATGGACTGAGAGAGAAGTGACTCCTTAGCTCTGCTTCTCCTCTTGTAGCATTGCTTTAGAGGGTTTCAGTTTACATGGCATTGAACAATTTAGGAGAATCGGTGTCAGAGAGGAACAGTGGAAAGACTGGCAGCACCTGATGAATTTTGATGAAATACAAGTATACATCAGTCTCCAAACATGGAGCTTTTAAATGTGTTAATGCTGTCTCACCTTTTGTATCCCCCCAGCCCGTCACATAACACTCCTCTCTTCCTCCTAACACAGAGTTTTCTTTTGGTAAACAAACTGGGATTACATGATTATTGATGACTGCTGGTCTGAAATGAACAAACAGGAACAATCATTAGCACAATTATACATAATACCACCGTCAGGCTTCTAAAAGGACCTTATATACATTCAGTCTTTTATCATTTAAATCCTTAGTTTCAGTTAAGGTTTTTTTTCTGATGTGCAAAATTGCTTTTTAGGCTCTAAACCCACAGATAGTGATACACAAAAGGGAAAAGTCTGAAATGAAGAATGACATAAAAAGAACCAACATTAATCCAGGAGAATGCTTTGACTCAGGCTAATGCATAGCCAACAGGACCTAATTACAAAACTATTACAAAGGGTATGATTCAGTGGCATCTAACACCTGGCTGTTAGCTTGCTCTGTCTGCATCCAGTCTGATTATAAATCATTTTCTGTCAGGGCACTCAGCACACAGCAGAACCGGAGTCCACCTGACTTGCCTTTGGGTGCAGCTAAAACTCATTTACAAGGCCACATTTTGATGCTGAGCCTGCACTTGTTTTGGATGTGCACTGCAGCCACAGCAATGAAAACCCAAGCACCAGACATCCACAACTGCTTGCAGCTGCATGGACAAATTCCCTCTGATTGCTCAGTTCCACAAAGAGCATTTCTGATGAATGAAAACAGATGCAAAAAGGGCCATACTGGGTATTACATCAAACTCTGACTGCCCACTGGCCAGCCCTGCTGGAAGAGGAAATCTCCCCACCACAGCATGGAAACAGCATGGAGCGACATCATGCTCATATTGCAGGTTTCAATCACCATTACCCTATCAAGGTAGAAGAATGTAGAAACACAGACTGAAAGCTCCTCTAGGCATTACCTCCTCCTATTCTGCTGCCACTGCCTCGCCTTCCAGCAGCTGACACCCAGTGCATTTCCAGCCTGGCTAACTGTCCCTAGTCCTTCTCCCCTCCCAAGGCAGCCTTTCCCTTTCTGAAACCCTGGAACTTCTGCAGAAAGGGAAAAAAGAGAGGGTCTCATATCACTGATTGAACACAGAGTGTGCAGGAACACTCATTTCTACAACACCAGCAAGCACTTTTTAGTGATCTTGTCCTGTCAGAACAAAGGAATGCTTCAGGTAAAAGGTTACCTGCTCAATTTGAGCAGAGCAATATCTGCTCTGCGTGGCTCCTTGACCAACTTCTCTACATTACGTATTTGCACTGATGGCTCTGTTGCTACTTCTTTGTGCAGTCCAAGGTATACTCTATATGCAGCTGGTCGTGAGGACCTGTTGGAAATGATTGCACATGGTGAGCTGATGAATACACAACCAGGAGAGAGACCACTTAAAATGTTATTGAGCATCTTGTTCTATCAAAGCCAGATAGCCAGCTTTGGAGTAAACTTAAACCCTTATAATGGCACATGAGATCAAACTGGCAGAAGTTATTACTGTCACTCTGTTTTATTGAAATTCAAATATCAAATATCAACGTATCAAAATTTGAATATCAAAATTCAGCTTTAATGAACGACAAATAGACTTGGCTCAATTCTCAGCTGCTTGCAAGCTGTTGGCAACAAGCTCAGGCTGGTTATTGGGTCTCTTTTGTTCGTCCTCTTTTTTTCTATCTCATGTAAGAAGTTGCAGACTATAACAGATACTTACTTTTCTAAGCAGTGGGCGGCAGTAAGAACCCACTGAGGATCTATCAGAGTTCCCCCACAGAAATGCAGGCCATAACTGTAATAGAGCAAAAAGGCATGAAAAGGGCAGTGGTTTAAGATGGGGAAGTTAATCCTACTGTAATTTATTAGATAATATTTCTAACACGTGTGCCTTTACAAACTTAAGACATTATTCCACAATTTCATTAACAAATGTTTTGCTTTCCTTGAATAATGTTTCTTACAATGACAGTAGGGTTCTGTGGACATTTTTATGAAGCCTTGTATGAAAACACCTAGATCTTCAGTCTTAGCATTTCTATGACTGGAAAACCCTGTGTGCAGTGAGGTTCACCATTTTAGAGATTCTGACTTTTTCTAGCTCTAATCCCAGTCATAAAGCTCTGCAACTGGTCTTGATTTCTAGTTTTATTAATAATTTTGCCAGTAGGATCAAATACTTACACGGAAGGACTGATCAAGAGGTGTACTGGTCATACTGTTGCTTTTATTCATTGGAAACTGATTTTGTTGTAGAATATAGTGACAGGTTTAAAGTCATTCTGCCTTCTACTGAAAATCTTTTGGAAATTAACAATTTTATTGGTCTTCTCTCTATTTGTCACAAAATAGAGCATTCTTGGCTGTCTAAATGACCTTCTTTCAGAATAGCAGACACAATGTTTAGCCTTGAGCTATTTTGAAATTAAAATCAAGTTTAGAATGCTTAAACCACATCCTATGAGAGGCAAGGTTTCTTTGCATGTAGAGTCTAATGTAATGGGGAATAACCCTACCTGGTACGGAGGCTGATCTGCCAGGGCCAGGAGTGTGGATGTGAAATACACCCTGCCACAATCCTTTGAGCACACAATTTGGGTCTGAACTTGGCTTTTCCACATTCATACTCAGGAGGAGCTTCAAAATAAGAAAAAAATCACTTTAAGGAGCTTTAGTGATTTGCTATACACTCACTATGAACTCAGTAAACTAGAAGGTGAACCTGTTACATTTGTCTCTTCAGCTTCTGGTTCTCTTCAAGTAATTCGATACCATACATCACATATATTTTGTTAGGTTACCTTCATCTGGAACACCTAAAAATACCTAGTAATTTTTTTTTCCACATACAGTTCTCAGTGGCCAGAAAAGTACACATGAGTAGCTCTACAGTCAAATAGAAAAAAAACCCCAAACAAAAACAAAACAGAAGTGGAAGGAGAAGGACAGAGAGAGAAAGAAGAAATAAATTCTCTCAACATTCCTAAATGTAGTCTTATGGATGTAAGCAGTGCAGAAGTTGCACTGGCTGATGTTTTAAACTAATCTTGGTGGTACAGCAGGTGAAATTCAATCACTGTTTCTGGGAAACAAAATTTTGTCCACTCATCTCAGGATCTCTGAGTTGTTAGAAAGGGTAGTTCTTATTTGGCCTTGGTGAACTGATTTTACCAACACAGATTTTAGAATTTGTTGTCCACTAAAAGAGCTAACTGATGAAATTCAAGCCAAAAGCCATGTTTCCCCTGTTCTTCAGATTAACATCTCAACAAAAAAAAGAAGTATTGATTAAAAAAAGAAATCAAATGTATTGATTAAAAAAAGAAATTAAAAAAATCAAAGAGATCATCAAATTGAATATAATAGTAATGTGAAAATGTAATTTTTTTCCCTAAGAGTTCCAGCCCAACAGGTTCAATGCAGTACTTTTACAGCTACAGTGTGTGCAGGTATAGAACAACTTTCTTTTTCTTGTTTGCTCCATTTTTTGAGTTTTCATCTGAGCACATTTTCTCCTGCTCATATCTGAGAGGATAAAGCAGCAAGAAAGACACCCTTCTTTTGAGAGCTACCTCTCTTCCTAGCATAGTTTTTCTTGTTGATAGACATGAAAGGAAACCAAAGTGTTATAAAAATTTCATCATTGTGCTCTTAGTTGCACCACCTCATTCAGAGCTTGATTACTACTAACAAAAACAAAGGGCATCTGGTTGCATATTTAGGGTCAGATGAATGGTACAATATCAGAGGAGGGACAATCTGGTTGTCATCCAGAACAGAACAAGAGCCACGTGAGCAGAGAGTGCAAAAATTTTGCTGGTATAAGAGCATGCCTTGCTCAGCAAGGCCACACACAGAGTTATGCCAGGCGATTAGGCAGGGGCAGGGAGAATTTCTGCTGGAACAGCCCATTTGGAAACACATGGCAAAATCCCCATGAGCTTCAGTGGGCTCCATATCTTGGGGTGCATTTGGGGCTTTCAAGGAAGAGCAGTCTAAAGTCTTCAGACAGAGATCTTGAACATCACTTCACAAGAGCCTTAATTTCTAATCTAAAGCTATTGCACTTAGATCAATCTTTCAGACTGATCTCCAATTATTCTCCAGTTGTTATAAAAAGGTATAGGAAAGGGAGACACGAGTCTTTAAAGGAATAATTACGGCACTTGGGAATGTCACAGTACTCCCAGGCTTTTCTCGGGTCTGTTGTGTAGCACCAAGGTCCATTCACATCTCCATCAGGATTCCTGCAATACTATAAAAAAAGAATAAAGACACTGGCTATTAACCAGGGAATAAAAAGGCCAATCAATTAAAGTTTCAAAATAAGATAAAATTAAATTTGGGCAATTTTTTAAAAATTTCCATTCTTATAAGTGATTTCCAGTGCATTTTGTCAAAATTTGTTTCATTTTTCCATTTACTCTGTGAGTTTGGGAAAGGATAATAAAAATCAGACTTCTTCAACTGTCTACAGACAGTAAGCTTCACTAGGGCAACCTTGGATCTCTGAGGTCACAAAAATTAGATGATCTTGACCTTGGATGAAGCTTTCTAAAGCACAGAAAATATATCTACTCCTGCTTTCCCTGCAGTTAATAGCAGTAGGATCAGTCCTGAGGTCTTTCCACATTCACTCTGGCTTCATGACTCAGGGACAAGTGAGTGTTGTGTAAGCTGTTCTTGCACAACCTCGTGATGCCTGTGGCATGCAGGGCTGCAGAGTTCACCCTCATGCACATGCTGGTTAGCTGAATCAGTCTCTAGGTTTTTCCTGGGCATACTGACTGATCTCTGTTCAGCACAGACACCTCACACAACTGCATGCTACCAGGTATCTTTTCTAGTTCTCTTCCCTATCCTGAAACATATCCCATGTCTCAGAAAAAAGGAGAAAATATATGTTACCAAGAGCCCCTGACAAGTGCAAGAACAAAGAATTTATGGCGGGCAGCTTTTGAGAGGGTGTTTCCCCAGCCTGAGCTGGAATTCAACACAGGGTGTGTGATGCCATCAAAGAACTGACTAAAGCAATTTCTGAAGTCATCTACCTGGCAAAGAAATAGTTCAAGCTGGCATCATCAAACCAGCACTTTGTATCACATACAAAACTTGTCACAAATTAGGCAAGTATTGCATATGGGAAGTTACAAGTCTAAAGAAATGGTCATCAGTACATTTGTTAGATTAGAAAAGGAGATTGCTTTACAGGATGGTCAGGTACATGTATAGCCCAGAATAATGGGCTGTGGCAGAAGCTGGAAGGCTGAAGGGGAATGACTAGGGGATGGGGAGCTACAATCCATCAGCTGTATATCCCAAGGAACTTGCACTGAACATCGGATTCATCACCACCTCACCTGTCCCTGATACTACTGAAACCTATGACCTCAGGTATTGCTTCTGTCAGAGGAGACAGAGGCACTGCACACAGACCAACTCTGGTCAGTCCTCAGTAGTGAGGAGAAGCAAGTGCCCATCTGAAGCCCCTTGGACGTGCTGCAGCAGCATTCCATGGAGCTTCTGGGCAAATTTGTGTCCCCCAGAAGTACTGATTGGTCATGTCAGCAAGAATTATCATGATCAGGTTTTTGGATTGAACTAAGAAATTAACAAAGGCCTGCCACAAAATGCTCACTGAGGGACCCTGAAAAAGACAAGCAAAGCTCAATGACAACAAGTATTAAATGAACAGTTGTTTACATTTTTTTCCAGGCCTGCTCTTGGATGAGTTGTGGGAGTGAAATAGTCGTGGCTATGAGGTCTCTGAGAACTCCACTCTTGACAAGTCCTGCCCCTTGCAGTTTTTGCCACTGTGCCACGGTAGTCTACACCATTTTCAACAATGCAGTCTGTGAAAAGTGAAGGAAAAGAAGTGGTTGTTAGCAGTGAGCTGTTGGGCCATGTCCATACTTGATGGTGGTGAAGCAGAGATAAATTTGAGGAAATACTACTACAATTTACATGTCCTATCTATTATGTGGATGAGGAAAGAAGGGCTACATAGTGTCAATGATGACTAACAAAGATATTTTAATTTCCTTGCATCTTAAAAGTTTTCTTCATGACCACAAAAGTCATAAATCAAAGAAGCTTACATTCAGTCAATTCTTCACGACTCCAGAAATCAGGACTACATGCACTCATAAAATATTTTCCTTGCAGATACTGACATCTGTCCAATGCCACATTTTACAGTAGGTGAAAAGCAGTAACATGTATTCAGCCAAAACTATTAATCTTCTAACCAGTGAAACATGTCATAGAAAAAAAAAATAAAAAAAGAAAGCTGCAGTACTCTAATCATCTACTGCACAACAGAGTTGGATCTGAACTGAATCAAAAAAAGCCAGCTGTCCTCTGATGGGAAATGGAACCCTAGAAATGTGAAAGAATGGCAGAGGAAAAGACTTTTGGAACAGATGCCAGCAAAATGCCACCACTGCTTCATTTTCTCTCATTGCTAGTTGCCCTCCCACAGTAGTGTGGAGACAAGTAGCCACCTGCTTCCTCGTGTTTCCAATATTGCCAGAGGTAGTAGGTAAAAGATGTAATATTAGTCTAAAATCTAATGCAGAAACCCAGCTAAAAAAATTCTACAGAAATGCTCAGAAAATGAAGAGAGTGGATACAATACAATATTAAATTCTGTATTTCATTCCGTATTTAATCCTCATTAAATTCTTGAAGACGTTTCCATAAAAACCAGCTTCCTGGTCTTGAGCATTTCTGGGGAAGCTGAAAGTTTTCTCACCAGCATTTGTTTCCAGTGTTGTCTGAGGAGGCTTAGGTACAGTTGGTACCCCTTGGACATCACACTTCTTCAGGTCACAGTACTCCCACCTCACACTGGGGTCGGTGGTGTAGCACCATGGTCGGCTGTCAGCATCCGGGTTTCTGCAGTAATTTTGGCTCAGACCCCTACAAATGCAAACATATTACATTCCTATCTGTGTCACTGCCCTGGGGAGAGCTCAAAAGAACATTTTAGAGAGCAGATCTGCCACAGAGTTAGCATATATCATATATCATGCCCATTCTGTCATGGCCAGTTGAAATAGTTTTTGCAGCAGAAAGAAATCAGGGCACATATACTGAATATTTAAATATGCCAAATACTTATTTACTGATTAACTCTTATAGTGGAATATAATTTAAAAATCCAAATAAGTAAATGCATACACGTATAGCAAAGATACAATTTATTTTATTTTTTCTAATATGGTAATAGCTTTTGAAAAGGAATAGTTTTTTGCACTTTGGAAAAAATAAGTCATAAATATTAAGAGTAAGAAAACAACCTATCCCTTCCTCAAAGTTTTAATAACTTGCAGACTAGGAAGCAAAGACTTAAACTCATGAATAAATTAATGCATAGAAACAGTTCTTTTCAGCATAAGGGAAAATTTATGATAACTACTAATTGCCTTAGAAACAATGTAGAAACACACAGTTAATTAGTCTAAAGTGTAATAGTGACAACTGGTTTCTTTCAAAATGAGGTTAATAAAAAATGTTTCCATTGTAAAAAAAGAGGAAAAGGAAGGGATTATTTTTATCTAGTACACTCCCTTCCCAGCTCTATAAGCACTGTTGTGCAATGATGATGCAAATCAAAACAAGTCCATGAATGATCACTGTCCAATGAAACCTGGAAATGGGAAACACACATACGCATTTGGGAAGTTCTTTGCCGTTTTGTTGTGCCGGTGAGGCGACATCGAGCTCCAAGCTTGGCATTTCTTTCCCGAGAGAGTGAAAGAAGCTGTACCTCGGTAAGTCACCCCATTGCCCTCATAGCACTCCTCAATAACTTGAGCCTGCTCAGGCACATCAACATCTGTAGTGAACAAGAGAAACCCATCTCTTGCATCTTAATACTTTGTCATTTATACTTGAGCATAGAAAGACAACAGAAAACAACAAGCCTGAGTGTTTCACTGACCACCACAGCACGCTCTCTGTAACAGAATCCTTCTCAGACAGCAGATCAAAAGGAAGATTTCAAAAGATGTTTGCAAAAATTTCATTATATGCTAGATTAAAAGCACTTGTACATAATTTTACTGCCACACACAGGGATTTTTTTCAGCTAACAAGCCAAATAGTTAACATATGGATCAAAATTTTTTCAGGATGGGGGCTGTCTGTGTCTTTGCCCCAGACATATGTGTGGAACAAGACTACCTGGTGTAAGGAGAGTTTTCTTCTCATTGTTTTCTATGGAATCTTGGTTCAGGGCTCTTAAATTATCTTAGGTTTTGCTTCAGATTCAGTTTTTAAGGAACTGGTATGTAAAGCTAACTAACTTTTCCATGGAGCATTTAAAAATATATCAGTGGAGGTAACCACCATTGGGCAAAAGGAAAAGTCTTCTGTTACTGCAATATTTCCTGATATGAGTCAGTGGCTGACTTAAAGCCTTCTGC
Source organism: Drymodes brunneopygia (assembly GCA_013400955.1). Taxonomy (NCBI): domain Eukaryota; kingdom Metazoa; phylum Chordata; class Aves; order Passeriformes; family Petroicidae; genus Drymodes; species Drymodes brunneopygia. Next base: position 209,917 of record VZTZ01007241.1, on the reverse strand, counting down.
ACTTCAGCCACCAGACTGAACACACCAGCCTGGACTCCACATCAGACCCAGGAGTACAAATAGATGTAGCAATGTCAACAGTGACAACAACAATGCAACTGAGAAGAGCCACACAAGATTTTTCAAAATAAACCATGATGACCCTTCACTTCCTGTTGTCCCCTGCACTTACCAGGGGCCTCTGGCTTGGCACTGTCACAGGAGGGGATCTTGCAATATTCCCACCGGGCAGTTGTGTTGGTGGTGTAACACCATGGCATCTTCTCACCATCGGGATTTCTGCAGTAGTTTTCATCTAGGCCTCTAAAACAGAAAACTTGACTGATAAAAGTCCCTCATGGAAATCTGTTAAAGGTTATGAACCAAAGGAGAATCTCTTGCTGCCTAGTTTACTGTTGTATTTCCTGGCAGAAAACTGATGCTCTCATTTACTCATGCCATCTATTACATGAATAATTGCAATTCACTGGTGTTTTGGATATGCTAAACCAGACACCTGCTTGACTGATGGATGAATTAAGAGGTTGTAGCACTATGAGGCCAAGAGCAGCACAGCAGAAAGAATCTAGGGTGAAAGACTCTAGCTCCAAGCAAATATCATAACTGGAGCATTCTTACTCCATATGGTTTCATTGGAGCAACCATACAGTAAAAGGATGAAATGAGGAGGGAATAAGTCAATCAAGCAGAGTTTGAAAGTCAGAAGAGGAGACAGCACTATTCAAGAACAAAGAAGTCAATAAAAAGAAATGTATGAAAAAAATCAAAAATATGAGATCCAGCAGGTGATGAATGCAGGTGTAACTGAACAACTTTGCAATATACATGAAGAAAACTGCAGTAATTTTGGGACTTGGTATTTCTCATGGACACGGAACAACAGAGTTTCACAGTAAGTTTCACTTACTGGCAGGGATAGTTTTCAGGAGTGCGAGCGTGTCTGTGGGGAGTTTGAGAGCTCCAGTGCTGACAGGTATTTCCTGATTCAGTAACAGATATTGTGCCTCGATAGTCTTCTCCTCTTCCTGAGAGACACTGACGTCCTGGTGCAGGAGGTGGTGGGGGTGTTGCTGTTACAGAAAAGGAACTGAAATTGATCAGTGCTTTCTAGATATAGTAAAAAACTAAACCAACAAACTACTCTGAACTTTATAATTAAGTGGACTTTTTAGATTTCTTTGCAGATAAGTTCTAAATATCAAAATATTTGAAAAGTCCAAAAGGCAGGGAAAAGATCTAAAGACGTCTTCCTTAACTTTTCTTTGTCCCATTTTAACTTCTTCACAAGCAGTCAGGCTGCCAGAAGGGCATTTGCATCTGCCCCTTTACAGCAGCCAGGATACAATACAGCATACAAAAGTCAGGATATGAAAATTCTAGCAACCTCATCAGAACAGAGCTAGAAAGTGAGCTAGTGGTAATACTATGAAGAAAACTGGGGTGAAAGTGTCAAGGCCATCAGTGATACATACAGGTGCAGGTGTAAAATAGACATTCTCTAACTGATGAGAGACAGCAAGGATGAGGTCCTGGTGAGAAGTCCCAAGGAAAAGTATAATGGCAAGGACAGGCCTTTAGGGGAAAAGAAAACTGAAAAGGTGGAGAATCGACTTGGAAGAGCAAAATAAAAGCCAAAGGAAGAGTGAAACTGCTTGGCATCACAAGAGAAATATCAGAAGAAACACCAGAAATGCCTGGTCATAGAAAAACACATCAAGGAAGGGAGATGTGCTCCAGACAAAACTATTAAAAATGCCTATGACAGAAATGTCTAGCCTCAAAAAAGCTATCAGAGGCTCATTTCAAAGTGATTAATTTTTTTCTTTGAGATAAAATTCATCTGTCTTTTATAGTTTTCTTTATCTTTGGGACCTCTTCTGTTTTAGATCCTTGCACCACTCTGGCAGGAAGAAGCCTAGAAGTCAGACTCACTACAACGAGGAATGTCACAGTAGTCCCAGCGTTTAGTTGGGCTGGTAGTGAAACACCAGGGCCGAGGTTCACCATCAGGATTACGACAATAATTATTCTTCAGATCCTTCTCTGGAAAACTGAACCAGAAAAATAAGTTTTAAGATATGTTACTAATAGCTGTAACAATTATCCTGTCTGGTGCAGGGTGGTCTTCAGCCCACCATTGATGATAAAGAGACCATCACAGAACCTGACTCACTTTTCCGGGAGGTATCCATGAGAGTGAGGTTCCTGGGAGTCCCAGCGCTGGCACTCAAGCCCAGACACTGTTGTTGCAACTACTCCATGGTAGTTTTCCCCACTGCAGTGCATGCACTCTACTGTAGGAACAAGGCAGAATAATGACAAGAGAGACAGAAAGCCCCTGATGAACTGGTTCGTAAACACTCTCACTCATCTCACACGAAGCTCAAGAGTTTGATCAGAGCACAAGGCTGAAGTAGTCATTTTTTTGGCAAAGTAAAAGCTTATTTTCCTTGGTAAGACAACTTTAACCAGTGGATTACATTTGTAGTATTCCATTAAAAAAACCCAAACCAACATTATAGACTACAGGTTTTAAAAGAGCTAAATTGAATCTATTAAGATATAATTAAAAATCTATGCTGTGCTACTGTCACATTTTATTGACTTTTGCATTAGCACCTGTCATTTGACTCAATTCTAATTTTATGATATGTGAATACACCCATATGACATTTTTTATCTAGGGGAGAAAAAAGACTTTGTATAGCTATTTTCAGAGTCTTTTGATATCTTCCTTGATGTTGAAAATGTTTTGGAAAGTTTCGTGTTGAACTAAATTCAAGTTTGAAACACATGCTCAATTGAAAATAAAAGTATCTGACTAACTTCACATTCTTGAACATATCTATCTTGCAAAAAATGTGTATCCCGACCTTCACACTCAGGGATGTTACAGTAGTCAAATCTGGTATCAGGATCTGTTGTGTAACACCAGGGTCCCTTTTCATCCTCGTCAGGATTTCTGCAGTAGTTTTCCTCCAATCCTGCTTCGGGATATTTTTCAGGTGTGTAACTGGAACAGAATTAAATGGGATTACAGAATAAGGAAAGTGTCCCAATTATTCAGCTGAGGAGTCTAAAGGAGAAATCTTTATCTGAGGACAATTTTGTAGATGTTGGTCTTTAGAGAGCTCCTAATTGTTACTGTGTGCCATTGCTGACCCATTAGAAGCACTACAATGACAGACTTCAGGAAATACAGTGCCTCTACAGCCAGTCATGCCTTTAATACTTTCATTTTCTTTAGCAATTGGTTTCCAGCAACTATTGTTCAGTCAGGGTACCATGTGGCATGTAGTGAACTGTTTCCTCTGGGATATGTTCCCTGAGAGATGCAATGAGAACATATTTGCTGAAATGTGAAAGTCCTCTGTAACCTGAATGCTGTAACTTCTCAATAGAAGGTTCCTAAATAAACACAGTTAGGTTTTTTTTATTAAATACAAGAAATACTACCTTGTTAATTACGAATTCACTGATGAAATGATGCACCTCTATCTCATCTGCCACACGTTATACCTTTGGCCAAGAGAAGAATCTCTTGCTCTGGTGAAATTACTGGAAATTTCTGATTTCAGCAGAACCAGACATTTCCCTGTCTAATATTTTGCTCATGAAAAGACCATAAAATTTAAATGCAACTGCCAAGGTGACAGTGTCTCTATTGATCATGTAGCACCACTTGGAGGTCTTTGAGTAACAACTCAGATTAGAGAATTATCTTATTATAGATAGGTATAGAAAGATATTACATAAGAAGACTTCTAACACCAAAAAATTGCTTACAAGACAAATTAGCACATATATATGGCTCGAAAAAATTTCAGAAAAACATATAAACAGATATGAAAAGACCTTACTTTGGTTTATGTGGGGAATTATCAGCCCACTTCTGGCACCGCACACCTTTCTGAGTTTTGGCTTCTGTTCCTCTGTAATTCACTCCTTTTCCCTCCTTGCATTCTAGAAGATAAACTGAAATGATACATGCCTAATCAGTATCATGATATATCCACTGGAGTCTAACATAAACAAAATCCATTTTCATGCTAACACACTTAATACATTTAGCCATATTTTGACTTTCTTATGTTCTCAAAACTAGACACTTTACATTGTAAAAACCTCCTAGTTAGCTGATGTCTGAGCTGACTTAATTGGGACTGAAAAATGCATGTGAAAGCAAAAAAAGTTCCACACCAGAATTCCAGAGAAATAAGTGCAACACAACCCAGTTATTTTGGGAACATGCCATAGTAGATTCAAATAATAAAATATGTTTTTAACATCTAAATATATACTGTAATAAAACAGAAACACATCTTCTTACCTTCTATGATATTATTATAGTTATGCACAGTAATTAAAATCAAATCTTTAAAGACAGTCACCTGAATTCAGCTGAAGACAAGACAGCTGCAGTTTAGGGACAATCACTGTCAGGCAACGTGACCTCTGGCTCAGAAAACTAAATAGGAAACTCATTTAGCATTTCCCTAGGGAAGAAATCTGTCTTTTAGGTTGTGACCTGGTTTGCCTCAGCGTCTTTAAGTGGTGTCCAAACCAAGTACTTGTAGAGACCCAGTTTTGCAACAGTTTTTCTCAGCATCAAAGTTGTAACAAAGCTGACATACAAGCGGAAAATTAACAGAAATCTGGAGAAATAATGACATTCAACACAGATCTGTCTTGCCCAGTGTGAAAAGGACTAAAATATTGTTCAGCTTTTCTGAGGGCTGATAGTTTAGACCTGAATTTATAGATGCACCTTTAGGCATGCTTTTATTTCAATGTATATATAGAGGCAAGTTTACACTAGAAACTTTAGCTGGAAGCCATTTGGATCCCTCAAACAATTTTGCAATAAAATAACATTAAACCCCTCAATTACTGACATTGAATCAGTCAAGTGCTGACTCTTTTTGTTTGTGGAAACTTTTGACCGTTTATATAACCTTTAGGGCTTTTCTTTCTGATGACAAATGACTAACTTTGATCCCCAAACTCAACCCGTGTCCCTTGGGTTAACTATTTACAAACAGATATCTGGGTAACAATTCCCAAATGCAGTTTAATTCTTATTACTTTTACTATAAGTCAAAGAAGATTAACTTTCTCTTTTATAGCATATACTATAGAAAAATAACTTCTGAAACTGTCAGTTTCATACTAATTGTCATCCTTTTCTTTGAACTCAATGATAAATAGCACTAAGTCTCATTGAGTAATTGCTTCAACTGAAAAAATTACTGCAAATAAAAAGAAGAGCAACACAGACACCGTCTGACACATACACAGTAGGCTGTGTTTGTGTTAGCTATAATACCAAGGTCCATCTTTTGGTTTCTGCAGGAACAGGTGCAATTTTTTGAAACTTTGGCTATGTCAAACAACAGTTTTCACACTTTTAGAAGCATGGTTCTGTTATTTCAAGAAACTAAAACACATGTCTATGGTCTCAAAACATGAAGTAACAAATACCCAACGAGTATTGCAGGAACAGGTTCTAACCTCAGTAAATCCAAGGGATGTCTCAAAAATAAACCAAAATCCGAATCCAGCTCCTGATCACAGTAAGCAAAACCAATACGATTATTTACATATAACTTACTCATTCAGTCTTTTAGCTTTGTTACTTGCTTATTGATCCACTCAATTTTTCTTTTAAATAGGAACTGCAGAAGATTTCTTAGCATTGTATAATGAAAGAGCTAAAGTTCTAAACATTAAATTACCTACAGAAAAAATGCAGCTGGCCAAAGGCTTCAGAAAATATTGGGTTGAAAAGGACCCTCAGTGGTCTTCAGTCCGTAGCCCCAGAAATAGCACATTCAGGTTCTAAGGTGGATGAGACTGCTCAGAGCTGTGTCCAGTCAGTATCTGCAAGGGTGGAGGCTCCACAGTTTCTCTGGGCAATGTGGCCCAGTACTCACTCAACTTTGTGAAAAATTGCTTCCTTATAGCCACAATGCCTGAACAAAATCTCACTTGGATGTTCAGCAGCAGTCCAGCTAAAGCTGTTGAACTGCTGTCTAAAATCCCCTTGCAGCTGCTATACACACAGCATTGTCCTATCCCACAGGGAGGGATAAGGGTAGGTCAGCAGAGAAGTAAAGGTGCAGTTCTCTGGAGCTCATGGGTATTTACTGTCAAGTTATTGAGATTCTTGCCTTTTGCTTAGAAACTGGCCCATTAAAACCACTTCTGGATTTTCACCAGCTGAGAACCTGGTTCATTTTAGCTTTTGATGCACCTTTCTTTCTTGAAGGAGACCAAAGTCTTGAGATAATATAGTTTCCAATTTTGGAATATTTTCAAATGTTCTGAATTTTTTTTCAAAGTTACAAATCAGCAAATGGTCAAACACAACGTTCATGAAGTCATTTAACACAGAACAGAAATAATTCTATTCAGAGTTTACCACATTATCTTATATCTGAATGATCCCTAAGGACACCTGTCTCCCTTATGTATTACTAAAATCAGGGAATAGCACAATGAAATTTATGTTACATTAAAAATCAACCACATTCCTTCTTCCCTGTATATAGCAAGAGCCCCACGCTCGATAATGCAATCCAAAAATAGTCCTAAAACACAATTGTTTCCTTGCATCTGGCATAAGGTGATAATTTTTGAAACAGGATGAAAAACTAGATAGCTGCATTTCTCAGAGACATACTTCCTATTTTCAGAAAGAATTAGAGACCATTTCTGTCAAATAATCCACATCTCTGACAAAAATATTCATAAATAACATATGTACAAAAGGGAAACACAAAAATTCACCATGTCAATTACTTACACCATAAAAATAAGAATAGGATAAAAATGTCACCAAATAATTAACTGAAGAGTACGAACAACATACAACAATATACAATAAAAATAGATAATTTGTTTCTGAAGCACAGTCCAATAATATAAAAAAGACATAGACATACTTCTTTTTTCGTAAAGAACTGCATTTGCTCTTCTGAATATCATTGCTGTTTTGGTGTTCTCAGTCAATGTTAAACACTGCTGGTCTTTACTGGTAAATAAGAAGGCCCTGTTGAAATTAAGAGGAGAGAGCAATGTAAGAAACAATACCGAATATATGCTTATTTTCCTGAAAGCATTCTTGAGTATTCAGTTGTCCTTTTAACAAGCACTATGGTTCAGTGATATTTAAGACTGAGAAATATTTTGAAATCACTGAGCATTGCAGCTCACATTTTCAGTGGTGATTTTCACTTCTAAGTGTTCATACCAAACTTAGGTTGAAAGGGAGGTACGAGAACAAATTATAAAAGGTTTATAACTTGCCAGAGGTTCAAGAGACCATGTTGAAGGGGATATATGCACCTTGTTTCAAAAATATGAGTGGTCATTCAAGGACTGAGACATTTGACAGTACACAGCAGTTACCAAGGAGCAGGTAAAACACAGACCAGGACCTTAAATTACCTTGTGGTAACTCTTCTGAGTGTAAGCAATTTATAGGTCATAGCCTTTTGTCTTTTCAGCAAATGCCTAGGTTGTAAACTGCAAAACTGAAGCAGATGGTGTAGCCTTTACAATAGCATCTAAGGAAACCTTCTGACAGGCTAAGTAATTCCTACAGCTGACTTTTTTGAACCAGAAAAAGAGCAATAGTAGCATGGCATTCAGTGGGTATTTCCACACCAGGAAAGCTGTTACCCCCAATTAAGCAAATTAAGCTGTCAGTAATGTTAAATTTGTAAGTAGGAAAGTAACTGAGAAGGACGACCCAATGCACCTCCAAGGTGGGAAACAAGTCTGAAGTATTGATCTGAACAGATTGGTCTGAAGCTTTAATGTGAGGATGCTGCAGTGCTGGCCTGGTCTTAAAGCTCTGCCTACTATCTACCTTTCTTCCCTCAGATCCTTCCTGCCAGATAGCACCTGCTCTTACTTGATTGTAATAGATCTCACATAATTAATTAAGGAGGCAATAACCTGATGTCATTCCAGTGCCAGGTGATGGTAGGCTTAGACCCTGGGGCAGAAGCAGAAATTATACTGTGCCTGAGTATGTCTCAAAAGAGAACATTAATTCCCTGCAAACTGTAAATATATAATCTGAATATACAGACTTGCCCTCTCTGCCTTCCTCCCTATTCTCTTGAACCATGTGCTATTGCAAAAAAAAAAAAGTTCAGACTGCTGATAAAAAAGGCATATTGTTCCATCACCTGCAATGAAAGACATAAGTGGGAACCAGCGGAAATTACCTGCAAGCAAACTTTTCTTCATTTTCACATTTCTCTGCACATTCTTCTTCACTATTTGCTCTGTAAACTTGCTTCATTGGGTTGAGCAACCAAGCTCCCTCTGTTCTCACATAGCGGTCTAGGATGCTTCCTTGCACTAAAAGGAAAAAGAGAAAAGAGTGAAAATGGGAATGATGATTTTATTTATTTCAAACTCTCATGTTAAATTCTTTGTCACCGAGTTGTGTGACATCATCATTTAATTCCTGGAATAATTGGGTTAAATGGTGACAAAAGATGGGTAAATCTAAAATGCCTTCCTGGTATGGTAAAAGGTAGCATCACTGAAAACCCAATGACAGAAAAACCAGGACAGAGAAATGGCTTAAACAGTATTTTGTATCATACTGAAAGTCATAACAAGTAACACAAACCTATAGTATAAAGTAATGAGAGCACAGAAGACAACCTGAGGAGCAAAAAAATGTGAGGTGTTTCAGAAAGAAAATACTGGCCATGCATACTTTGGACAAAGCGGAGAAATGGGACTCAAGAAAGATGTGAAACAACGTTTGCTCGTTGCTGTCCATCCATCCACATGGAATGACTTCAGATTTATCAGTCACCTCCTTTCAAAGGCTCCTACTCTCAAAAGAAACAACCATCACTGGGGTTGTTCAGTTTGTCATTTTTGTAATAACCCTGTACTGAACTTACTTAATATTCAAGGTAACAGTTGTTGCCCTCCATTGCAATGAATAAACACAAGACACTAAACTGGTAAATAAATTCACTTAATAACCTCTGGGCTACAGCTGTGTGTCAAATACACAGGATAATAAAATGTACAGCTATGTTTAATGGTAAACTCAAAAAATGTTCAAGAACAGTCCTCCTGGTAAAGGACTTTCCCATTTAGTACTTTCCTGTTACAGCTATGCAGTCTCTGAATTAGTGCACAGCACAGTGACTTTCATGACTTCCAGCTGCGGGGTCATGGAGTTGCATGAGTCCTGTGATTTTTACAGTTTCTTTATCAGAGGAGCAGATGATTCTTCTGACAAACACCTGACTCTGGGAGTTACCTGTTCTGTAGGGTTTCAACCCCAAAACTGGCCCCTGGTCATTGCAGGACATTTCGGTCCTGCTCTGTGCTTTTGTGCCTGGCCTTACGCAATCGCTGAACAAAAAGCAGACAGGGGATGAACCAGATCATGACTGGAATCTCGGGAATAACAGCCATGCTGCAGAGAGCAACTTTCTCACTTTCTCTGACCCCTGTCTGTCTCAGCCATGGCCCAATGTCAGCAGGAGGGACAAAAACTCTCCTTGTCCCACTCAAACCCATGGCTTGTGAGTGAGGGTTCCGCTGGGGTATTCAGTGATGTCTTTCCAGCCAAGAAAGGCAGCAGCTCCTCCCTTTCCTGAGTAACACTCTTTAGTGTGAAGTAGGCTCATATGTGTCCTGGTATTAAATTCCTTCACGTGAGAGGCAGCTCAGCCTGCAACTGGGTATTTTCTTAAAGATCATTTTGCATCTACAAGCTGAAGTTGATAAAATAGGGATAAAAGCCAAATTATGCTTCCTCTCCTACAATTTCAAAAGCAGAGAAGTTACTGAAGGGGTATTTCTACATGTAGACAAGGGAAGAGTTCATCCCTAAGGGGATGCATGGAAGAAAAGAATAGCTGCTGGAAAAGTAAAGAATAAGTGAAAAAGAATCCAATGAAATTTCATCTGACAGGCAGAGCAACCATTGATTATGCTAGTTATTTCAAAACAAAAACATTGAGAAGGAATGAGTTTTGAGACAAAACATTGAACAAGGTTAAGAAAATATCACAGGGATGCTGCAATGCTCTCCACAAGGAAAAGAAAAACAAGTAAAGAATTCCTATTATGGTACAGCTTCCATGCAAATTTAACTCTGTTCTGTTTTGACATTTTGCAATAATATTGTCATTATTATTACAACATTTGATTTTAGAAATATTGACAGGGTCATAATTGATTTGGGTCATAAAAATATTTCCCCCTTTTCTATTATATTTACACGGCAGGGCGTAATGTTTTAAGAAAAAAAAAAGGAAAATATGCAATCTGAATAAAAAAGCAGTAAATTTTCATGCTACCATTTTCCCTATGTCTGTGGTGTTTTACAGTCTCAGAAAGATGTATTACTATCTTATTCAGAAACGCAAATGTTTACTACCATGTGATAAAGGTTTTGCAAAAAAAGTATAGTATTTCAGAAAAAAGCCCAAACTGTATATTTTTCTCCCCCATATAAAATCCTTAATTAATTGAGAAAGGTATTTGATTTGACTGAGGCTGTTCTTTTGCAAAAGCAGAGCTTAGAAACTAGACTTTATCTAAGATAAAAATTCTTAGCATTAAATAACAATTAGAGAATTAGATTTTTTTTTTATGCTGGGGCATGTCTCTCATATTTCCAGCTAAAATCTACCCATACATTTCCCTGTTACTTTTTTTTTATGTTTTAAAACTACACATGTAAAATGTTTGTTTATTTTATTGCATCTCTATATATGCATTAACACACAACTGTATTTTTTACTGCAATCACAACTTACTGTGTGGTTATACAGATGACTGCAAGAAGACATGTGGTCTGAATTACACAGTTCATTGGAGGTTAAGGTTTTCAGGACAGAGAATATCCGTATGTATGAAACCCATATAAATATATCTAAAGAGCCCAATTCATTCTTGTGTATTCCAAATTTTTTGTATCATCTTCCACAAAAATATCTTTTCATACCGAAAATGTTGCAGAAACTCACGCTGATCAGATTTGGTCTCCCTACCACATGGATTGAAAAATTCACTTGTGTAGGACAACCTTTCTTTTCCTTTTGGATTCTCTTTTGCACAAGCATTAACAAATTTTAAAGCAATTAAAATAAGGATCACAGTAGCTGGCAATAACATAGAAAAAAACCCCAAACCTAAGAAAAAAGGCGGCTGAAACCAGAGGGAGCCATGCCTCTGTAGAAGCCTTTGCCAGGCTGCTTCCCAAGGGTGCCCCTGTCTCTGGCCATGGGGAATGTTTTCTGGGAGCCATTAGCTACCCATGCAGACACCAAGGCTGTTGCTTTTCTGGGGTCCCTAATGAACACAACCCTGGAGAAATGACAGCTCTCACTCTATTCAAGAGTAGCAGCTCTTGCTGGCCAGCAAGCCCCAAATCCATCATCATCCATGCAAGTTGTGACGCAGAGATTTGGGAACCTACCTTCACCGTGCGGAGCTTGCAAGTGCTTGGCTCCAGTGTCACCTAGACAAGCAGAAGGCAAAGGACTCTTACCTGAGCTGAGAAAGAACAGGAGAAAGACAGCTTTGCTAATCCCCATTTTGGCCCAGCTGGAGGGTGCTGGAAGTTGTGTGTGTCGGTGCTCAAAGTTTTATTGACTCGCACTGGAGTGAGGCAGCATCAAACAAACAAGGCGGGAGGATTAAGTTAATCATTCTCCCATGCTGTTCCCCCCTTGCCGTGGTGCGGCCGTTCAAACAACCTTGAATTGGATGGATTACCAAATCAGATTCAATCATTTCTACTGGATGCTATTAAATGCAAAGGCACTTTCTTGTTTTGCAGGATATGTTTTGTTCTCAAATGGTTAGGTCTTTCTCTACTAGAGAAAAGACAGAAGTAATGTTGCTGGAAAGCATGGGAAATCATGTGTCCAGGCAGGATAGGAATTTCTCTTGACATTATAGTCCCAATAGTAAATTCAGCCACGCATACCTGTATTGATTTACAAGGAGCAACTTCTATTTAATCTCATGGTAAGCATGATTATAAGATTCAGATAATATTAACTCTGTAAAATAGTTTAATTTTACTTCTTTATTAAAGAATTCCTTTACTGCTATCTCTTTGACCTAGAGTTTTATTTTTTTTCTTCTATTTGGGAGTAGGACTTCATTTTAATTTCATTGAAACTTTAGATTTAAGAGGATACTCTAAACCTTAAACATTAGGCTTAAGACCCATAGGCAGCAATCTAGTGTTCTTCCTTACCAGACATTTAACCTCACACTGCAGGCACAAACTCATCCAGCAAGGGTGACAGACTTTGCTCATCTGTGTGTTATCCTGATTTCAACATCACCTCACTCTGCATTTCCCAAGCAGTTTTTACCTTGGAAAACTTGCACTGCAGCACCATTTCATGGCTTCTCTTGCATGTTAACTCTCTGGTGTTGCTTCCAAACAACTTACTGGATCAAATGTGCTAGTGACTCACCAGAGGCAGGAGCGAGATGAATATTTGGATGGGGAGAATTGACTTGAATGGACACTGCTGGATCATGCAATTCAGTCTTCTGCAACTGAAGGCCAAAAGTTTACAGAATCATGAGTTGCTTCTAAAAACAAATGAGGCTACTCCCTTATACGTCATCCTTCTTGCTTTAAGTAGAAGTTACATCGTACTGAGGGCTTGGGATAAAGCCAGGAGTGCAGGAGGAAATATGTGAGAGAGGCATTCTAGCATGAGAACCAGATTAGCTTTGATTTTATTGATTATGTGAAAAATTTAAAGCTGATCCTGCTTGTGGTCCTATGCTATTTTTCTCCTGTAGGGTGGTATAATACCATGCTATTTGGTTGTTTTCTGTGCTTGAATTTGTTTCAATGCAACTTGTGAACAACAGCAAAGCATGGGATATCTGTAGAGGTTTGGGATATCACTGATGTTAGTCCAGGGAAACAAAGTAGATGGGCTGGGGAGAGGAGCCGATCAGAGCTTGAGTTTAGGGAAACATTTGAAGGATGACAGGGAGAATGGGTTGGATATAATGTAATTATATGTGGGATCAAGCTTATCAGGTTTTAGGAACAATGACTCATTGGGAAAGAAGGGTGAAACAAAGGAGCAGAACACCAATTAGGCTTTACTAGCAAGCAGGCTTTTGTGAGCTATTCAAGTCTGGTTTAGCCCCACACATTTTTAACAATCTTAATCCCATTTTCAATTCTAGCTCCAGATCTTGGTTTCTGTCTCTCCTGCTTTATACCCTTTGACTCCCTGGCTACAAACAGCATCTGCTCATCAATCCCTGTGCCTCCTTCCCATCAGATATTATCAGATACTATATTTTCCTCACTCCAATTCAAAGTTTGTTTTCTGCTCAGCCCTGCCCTCTCCAGCATCTTTGGCACCTTCCCCATTTTTCTGTATCCCCTATTCCCACTGAGGTACTCATTGGGTTACTGTGTTATGGTGCATATCTGGTGGTAAAAATCTAAAAAGAAAAGCTGCACAAGTGGGTGAATGCTGCTGTTTCTGCTGCTTGGAGAGCATTGAAAAGCTGTGAGTCTTAACTGAATTTGTAAAACTCATCAATAAATACTATGTGTTAGAGATTTTAATCAGATTAGCTTTTCCCACTGGTTTTCAAAACCAAAGGAGCTAATTGTGGTAGCCACAGATTTGTTAACACATGTCCAGGATAGTTTGGGAAAATTTCCATGCATCAGGTAACCAAATTCTTTTGCAAGCTTTCCTCATGTTAAAGGTCTACATATACTCCTTTACAACCTATACTCCTTCCTTATAGTCTATAGTTGTTGCCACTTTTAGGCTTGGCTCTGGTTCTTCTCTCAATCTCATTGTCTCAAAACTGATTAAAATGCACCTTCATTGGAGTGAATGCTCTGAAGAAAGGAAAGACCAACCATATTGCCATTTAATTCAAAGATGGCAATGCAGATCTGAAAAAATCTTATTAATCTCTGTCTAAAAGAATCTGATCCTAGAAAACTGGACTTGAGAATATTGTCAGCAATTGTTCCTAGTACAAAAATAGTAATTCTATAAGTTTCCCACAAGAAAATGATAAAACAGAGGCGTCTTTCATCTGCCAGACTGCTCCTCACTGTTGTCTTGTGACAAGGATGTGACCCATCAAGGCATTATGTTTGAAAGAATCTCTTGTAAACTGTTGATTTATCCTTTTGTGCATTTCCTTCTTTCCTCTCTTCCCCAATAGATGCACACAGTATCTAAATCTCTTCCCAGTTCTTGCAGTGTTTGTTCTCATTTATTTGATCACTGTGAGGCCCATCCGTAGGTGGAAGTTTATCAGATCTTATTTCAGAGTCAGAGTACATTAGTTAGCATAGTGGTTAAAATATAAACAACAGTAGGAGGCTTTTTAAATAGAAGTTGACCCTTGAAATTGGGTTTACAGTAAGTTCAGAAAAATACCCCCACAAAAGAAATTGGAAACAATGTCAGAACACTGAGCACAATTTTTAAAATAAATTCACTTAAACATAAATTCTCTAAATTTCAGAATCAGAAAATGTCCCAAAATAGACACTTCAATATCACTTACTTGCTAAGAGGAAAGAACCAAAGGAAAAATTTTATCACCTTTAAATATCTTCAAAGTATGGGAAAATTTCAAAAGGCATCCCTAAGGCATTGCACATCCACAAGACTGGGGTGAGCATAAAGTAAAGGAGTTAATGTAATTGCTCCAAAGAGTAATGCCATGACATAGAGCCATGATCAGTTGGGAAATAAGGAAAGTATGTTTACTTTCTTTACAAACACAACCAGAAAAAGTACGAAAAGTAAGACTTATATAGCCCTGATCCACAGAGCCAGAGGGAACTTTGGGCAGCAACCCCAGATGGATAATGTGGATGGCTTCTAAGAGCAGGTGCAGCTGAATGTAAGGTAGGAGGAGTTCGGGAGGGGGAAAGGTAGCCAAGTTAAGAATAAATTCCATCCTTACTCAGCACATGAAAGAACACAGAGGGCAGAACACCTGGTAGAGAAACTCATCTCCATAATTTCTGGCCACAGATGCTAATGGATCAAAGGAAAGGAAAGTGAAAATAAGGAGACACAGACAGGATGTTTTTCCAGTAGTGAAAGCTTCCATCTCTGAAATGTTCATTTGTTCTCTGCTGCCAAATGTAAGAAACCAGCAGAATAAAGTCAGACAAATGAGAAGCTAGGAAGTGAGCAAACTGAGTGCCACCTTTATAGCAGAAAGATCTAAAGAATTATCTACTGAGGTTTCTGCATTTCTGAAAAAGTATCTGGAAATAGAGGGATTGAGCAATTGACTTTATCACTGGTGTGGAGAGCACTGAAGCCATAGAGAATCTGACAGCCAGCTCTTTGCACACAGTGTGCTTCAACTCTTTATACACAAGGGACAACTGCATCATGACACTGCTAGACAAGAGGGTAAAATCATTCTTCATTTCCTAGAAAGAGAACATCAGAGAAACCACAGCTAAGCTAAAGGATTGTGGACAGTACGGTGACCCTATGTGCAGCTTTGAGTCCTGCTTGAGTGCCCCAGCATGTAACATCCAGGGCCAGCACTGCTTTGGGAAGTGGTTCAGCAAAACTGCTGTGGTGATCTACTGTAGCCTACTCCACATTTCTGTTAGGGGAGAACATGTCCTGCACCCAAATTTGTCCTTTTTTGTTATTCTCCTGCTGTACTGCTGTCACCACCCTGCCTAAAGAGTGCTACCCACTCTTTACATGTGGGGCTGCACAACACAAGCAGAGAAACAGCACATAATAGGGCCTAAATTCCATAATGTCTGATTTTCTTTTTAGTTCTGTGCTCTTGGAAGAGTCTGTAAGAAAGTGAGGATCTTTTTGTATTCAGGCTCCTCAAAGACTGGTGCATGCCAGGTCATGGCTGCACTTCTTTGTGTTTAGCAGGCGAGCAGTTCCTGTCTCTTGCTGTTCCAAGTCACAGGACTCAGCTGTGTGCTGTGCTCTGGAGCCCATGCAGAGGGAGGGTTGTTGAACTCTTATCAGCCCTTCCTCTCACACCTAATGGTGCAACTTAACCCTTTGACCACTCTGTTCAAAATGTTTAGAATTACTGGGGAGTCCCTGGATGAGGGTAAGGGCGATTTAGTAGCAGAATGTGGAAGAGAAAATGCAGAAAAGAAGCATAACCATTATTCCACTTCTGGTTAGAAAAGTAGAGGACAGACTGTGTGGAGAGATTTTGGATTTTACCCAACAACTGTCCAAGTGCTTCCAAAGACCCCTGCAAATGCCTCATATTTGTAAGGTGCTGTTCCGGCCTTTTCCTACACTCTTAGGCAGTTATATACAATGATCAGTGCCGCAGTGTTTTGCTAACTGATGGTTCCAGCTAGTGATGAAATCAACTGTCTAGAAATGTCACTGAAATAAGATGAATGTTTATAGTTCCTTACTTCTGTGACAGTTTCAGAAAAGAAGGACCTCCATTTTCCCCACAAAGTGTATATTGAAATTTCCAAGTGAATTTTCTGCCTGTCACTTACATGTAGGTTTATTTCCATGCTTGTTCTTGGCTCATTAACTTGCATAAAAGAGGGATGTTCTAACCAGTTTAATCCTATTGAAACTAAGTGTGAAAAGGGTAAGGCAGAAAATTATGTTAATGTTCCATTCGGGGCTGTTTGGAATGGGATCAGTTCAAGACACTTGAGTCAGTGAGATTTTCAACAATATGTCAGCAAGGTAAGAATTACTACCTTCAGGTTTAGTTTAATATTTTGACAAATTGCATACGTATGTGGGTGTGCACATGTGTGTGAATATAACCTACTATAACACCTTTTTTTATAAACAATTAATAAAAATGTTTATGACAGTTCCAGTTTAATGGATAATGCATAAAACAACTCTATTTTTTAATCATTTTTATGTCCCTATGCAAAAAGACCTTGTCATTATATTCCACAGCTTGCATTTGCTGAAGAAAACATTGGAAAAGTTTCTTGATTCTTTTGTTCCTGACTGTCATGTAGACTCCCAAGTTGAGATCAGGAAGTTCTGCATTAGAAATCATGGCAAATTTGCTGACCATTTGCTCCTATTATACTTTAATTCAAAGTAAATTTCTGAAAGATATGCCATCTACATGTTTTGTGGTCCCAAAGACTGTAGCGTATCATGTTATATTTTTGGCATAGAAAGTGCAGAAATATAAGAGTCATCACAAACAGTGGGGTGGAAGATGAATGAAAGTGGGGTAAAAATTTAAACGGATGATGCTGTCAGCAACTGGAATCATCTTAATAACTTTTTCCAAACTTGTTTTTTGAACTCAGAAACACCTTCCCTAGTTACAGACTACCCATTAGTCTTCTGGCATCTTGTGTAAGACACCTTCTTGGGAAAAAAACGCTTTTCTAGAACTCAGAAAGCTTTGGAGTTTTGCAGTTGTCTACAGGGTTAAGATACAGGAAAACAAAAAAATCCAGTGGTACTACATTTGAAAATGTGACAGAATAAGGACATACAGATCACCCAGGCAGATGAAATGAGGAGGATGGTACTTGTGTGCCAAGGATGCAGAGTCCCATCCAATGACAAGGTGCCGGGGTTATCATCAGAATCAGGCTCCAAGTTCCTACCTTCTATGACAATGTATTGACACAGTCCTAGCAGTAATGACACAGTCCTGGTAGTCAACTGTAAATATGAAAAAAGATTTATTATTTAGGCACATCAAAAGACTGGAAAATGCAGGAAACCTTGCTGGAAGTACCACTATGTGCCTAAATTAGGACATATGACTGATAGGAAATCAAGAATTCCCATGCTGCTAGAGAACAAATAAAACTGCAGCCATTTTCTCAGCTGGAGAAAATAATGCAGTATTTCCAGACTGTATTCTCACAAAAGCGAAAAAAATATCCCAAGTCACAAAATGATACATAGAAATGACTGAAATAACTGTGGAATCAAGTCAAAGAAGATTTACAGAATATTGCAAAGTGAAGGCCTGACAGTCTTTAGCTCCTAAGAACATCCTGTAGCAAGAGGATGGACTCTTAATGAGTCACACAGATTTCTGGGCAAGAAACCTGATTTCTAAGTGCGATGCTTAATAACATACAAATTGTTATTCTGACAGTCACCTCAAATCTAACCAAAGAGCACTGAGAGGTACAGGGACAAAAGTGTCGGAGGAGAGTAGCCTTTTTTAAACTTTAAAATCAAGAACAAGAGCCTTTGGTTTACATGAAGCAGCAGCAGCATTCCAGTGACAAATGCATGGGGTAGTTGGGCTCCATGGCGACTATGCTGTCCGTCTGTCCTGCTGTGATCTGTCCCTTGCAGACAACAGCATCACCTAGGGGGGCAGATCCCCAGCA
The DNA here is from genome assembly GCA_013400955.1 of Drymodes brunneopygia. Classification (NCBI taxonomy): domain Eukaryota; kingdom Metazoa; phylum Chordata; class Aves; order Passeriformes; family Petroicidae; genus Drymodes; species Drymodes brunneopygia. The sequence goes on along the minus strand of VZTZ01007241.1, from coordinate 191,535 downwards.
GGCACAGTTCAGCATCTGCTAGAAAAAGGCAGTATCAAATACCAGAAATTTCCATTAGACAGTGCCCACAGGACCTGCAGAATGTCTCACAGGAACTAAAAGAAACAGGAACAATTTTTGGGTCTGGCCAATTATTACAGAGAATTGGTGCCAATGTTTTTTTAAAGAACAGCACTACTGGCAGAACTTTCAAAGCCAACAGTACATGGGGGATGGAAAGCAAGTGCCAGATGGCAGCAAGCCTTTTGTGTGATCTGGCAAATGTTGTGCTCAACAGGTTCCAAAAGTATCTAAATTTACTGAGCATGAAGCTCAAGAAAAGCCTTTGGGGCTGTAGTACAACAGAAGAACTAGGGAGGGACACACTGAGTACTAGACCTGAGAAGGGGAGCTGTTTTTGAGTTGACATTTCAGGTTTTTCTCTTTTCTCTGACCTTGTCTCACTGGTTGATTAGTGAGGGAAATGGTAACAACAGGCTGAAGAAGTGGCTGTAGGCTGAAGCACGATCCCCTGAACAGTCTGTTCAGACGATCATACAGGAAAAAGTGGAGGAGAGCCACCACCATTTCCAGCATCCCAGAGTCTGTGGTAGCTTTGAAAAGGTAGCCTGTTCTTATTGCTGTGGTGGGGATACAGAACTAAGGGCACACTGAATGGAGGAAGAGCAGGAGCTTGGAGAGGGGAACAATATTCAGGACTTGGAAGGAATGAAAAAAAAATATGCTGTCAGGAAAGACTTTTACAGAAGAGCTCTTCAAACAGTATCATGATGAGCAAAAGAAATTGATGAATGGATCAGAATGGAAGCCATAAATCACTGATGAAGATTATTAAGGAGTAAGCAGAGAGTCTGCAAATGTTTTACTTTTTTTAGCTGTAGCTTTTTTATAAATCCCAAAATGAGTTTTTACAGAGCCTGATCTCTGTATGGTTCTTTAATAAAACACCTAAACACTAGATGTAGATTTATAATATACTTTATATCAGGCGCTCAACAGGAAGACTTGAAAATATAGATATCCCTGTTCAGATTTAGAGGTCCATTTCTATTGGGCAGGTATACATATCTTTAATATGTAGGTTAATACATATTCTGTTTGGAAGTGGTATATTTTAAGGGATACACAGAAACTAGAACAGCTAAAAATTCTGGAATTAGCTTTGGTTACTGACTGGGAGTCTATGGTGTGTCCCTGTTGATTTTTGTTGCTGCTGGAAAATGCCCCGCTCAATTTCCTTTGGTCACTGCAGTACTGCTTGCAGGACTAACCCAGACTTATCCTGACACTTCCACTAGCAGCCCTTTTTCATCGCTCTGGGTGGTATCCAGGCCAGATTCCATGGCTCTGGGAGGCTTGATTAACCTGTGGGTGCTTCTTTCTCCATTTCCCTGCAGGAGAGTTAGCCTAGATTTACACTGGTTTGAACTCTTTAGAACAGAAGTTTCCAGACTCTTTATTAAAGCTTATTGTATAGCTAATGAACAGCATAAAAGGAAAACAATTTAATTAAAACATATGCAAAGATGCACTAACCAGACAAGGGGAACAACTGTATTTGGAAAGTTAAAAAGCAGCAATGCTGTTCTTAGTTACAGACAAATTCTAGCTCCATCCAATGCTTCCTGAACACATCAGAAAAATTAAGACTTCATGACCTGTGCTGTTACAGTGCCATCCTGTGGCAAAGTACCTGAAGTTTTCTGAGAACATAAGGGTTTTCCAAATGATAACCCACTTTCAAAAAGGCTTAGCATTCTTGTTCTGAGGACAGGAAAACAGCAGTAGAGATTTAGCTATAACTCAGCAGACGTTGCAAGAAACATTAAGTCTACTGAAAACACAATAAAATTTTTGTTCAGAGGGTTCATGACCTCATTGTCTGGACACATAATTTAAACCTGTGGCTCCTGAAACCTAGTTTTCTGGCAGTTAAACAAAATGTATTTACCTTCTTTTCCTCATGTTGCAAAGTAAATAGATATTCTAGAACATTTAACATATTGGTACACAATCTGAAATACGAGGGAATGTTCATGTGACTTTCCTAATAACTTCAGCCCATTTAAAATGAAAAATAAAATTACTTACTAGAAATTTAGGAGTCTTATATTTCCTGTTAATACCAGACCCCCAGGATTGTGACACTTCACAATTCCAACCCTGCTTCAAGCCTCTGCATTAATATAATGACTAAGACTTGATTTCCTTAAGACATTTTAAAGTCCTAAACTGGAAACATGATAAAAAAGAAAGAAGGAAGTAGGTTTCTTTAAAGGTTTTGATGAATTTTAATGTAAGATTTTTTTGCTTTTGGCCTACAAGTAAAAACTGTAGCAGACTGTGAAAAATCTTTTTCTGTATTACAGAATTTTAGTGTTGGAAGAACTGTCATCCACAAGAAGTTGATAATACACAAGAAAAATAAAATCCGTGGTCATGACTGGTCTTGTACCTACTCTGGAGAAAACTTTTAGAAGGTAAATGTGGCTCAACAAAATCAATGAGGATAAAGAACATTCTTAAACTCTTTCCTGAGAAAGGACTGCTTATGTGCCCCCCTGAACTAAGGGCGCCCGCTTCAGGATTAGGAAACAAGTTAAGGATTGAACTAACAGGGAAATCTACTCAGTTCAAAGACTTTCAAATCTCTGAGAAGCAGCTACAGAAATTTAGATTGCCGAATAAACACGTACAGACATTTCTACTACCAATATTATCATATTTGGGGCATACCAGCTTTCCAGCATAGTTAGTCCTTATGACTTGCTTTCAAAGCACTAGGAGTTTAGCATGCAAGATACAATAATCTCAGGATGCAGAACATCTTGCACAATTGGTATCAAATTATTAAAGGAACTGATGATTGACTTTAACTTTTTGACCTTCTTTTTCTTACCATCATCATGTAAGCAAAATTCTTCTTTCAGTTGCCCCAACTTATGTGAAACAATCAGATCGTTTGCTCAGAATACCAAAGACCAGAAACCCTATTATATTTTGCTATCAAGAGAAAATTGCCCACTAATCAATTCAACAATTAACTTCTCCCAAAATTCCACGGCAACTTTAGAGCTCTCCGAGTTACCCAACCCCAGATCTTGTTTCTATTTTGTGCACTCGAGTGACACCTCGAGGTTGTCCCTGCATGTGACAGATTTCGTTGAAAGTTAGGCTCTGACAAGAAGCTTGATCCATTCTTCATCATCCTGGAATTCCTGTGAGATTTTCAGATTGCATCTGATATCTACAAACTGTTTACCAGTAACCTACAATGTGTCACCATAGTTCATGTTCCTTTCTACTTCCCACACATCCCAAATGCAACATAATGGAAAGCCTTCTCTGTACAAGACCCTGCAACTGAAAAATCAGGTGAACACAGTGAGCACATGCTTTTGAATCCACTGAAAAGCTCCATGCATCCATAATTACTGTTCCATCTTTTTCAAAAGTCTTGCTTTTCTCCTTCCAGCAGAATAGGAATTGCACACTTGTCTCTGCTTATGAACAGGATGTGTTGTGTTTGGGGTATGCTTTATTTTCTGTTTGGTCTGTTCTACAGGCCATCAAAGTACAGACAAAACTCATCCTGTTATGTTGGGGACTGTTCAGGTTCCCCTGCATTCTGTAGGTGCTGCTCCTGACTTGCATTGCTTTTACAATAATGAGTAAAGTCCAAATATTGAAAACAAATTTCACTGTCAGGAAATGGAAAAAAATATATTCATGACACTAACACAGGAATACACCTTGCAACATCTTTAGCTGTAATGAAAGTGTGATTAGCAGCCTCAGGAACAGCTTAATGCCAGAAGGTCATGTTATGCACTATGCAGAGTACACCAGAAGAACTGTAAGATATACGACCTTGTAGGAAGTAACATGAGGCAAAAAAGTCTTCTTTAGATCAGCACATCAAACCTTGGCTCACAGCAGCCCTCTAGATGAAACATTCTTAACTCCAGAATAATGATTTTTAACTACTCCAGGATGAAAGCAACAAATTTAGCATAGACTTACTGGTTTTATCTATTATTTATGAGTGAGAACTGCAGTGTTGTCATCTGTCTATACCCCCCAAAAACCCAACTGAACAAGTCAGCTAAAGAGGTCAGATTTATTCTCCCCTAACATGGAAAATGGGCCCGACCACTACTTGCTTATAGATCTCAGATGGCACAAATACCTCATGTTTGTCAAAGGTGTAATGGTCACAGAAATCTTTAAGATGTTCTTTTGAAACAAGTGTTCCTGGAAACTTGACACAAGCTTGTGCTGGTAATAGAAAACCTGTTCATGTCTCGTGAGACGCGTATTTAAAAGGATTTATAGCTCATTACTGTTACTGACAGGTCAAATTAGACAACATCAAATCTACTCGCTATGTCAATGATTAAAAATGACCGGGTTTGAACTGAGCATTTGAGCATTTGCTCACCTCTAATTTGTGCAAATTGCTGTCAACTGAAGGCTAATTTTACCCAACTATACTTCAGAAAAAAAACTAACCACATTCATTGAAAACCTTGCATTAATTTCTCAAACCTTCTAGTGTATGAGGGACCTTTGACATCTACAGTTTGAATCAACTTTTACACAGAATAAATGAATATACAGTTTTTCCATGACAACAATAGTTACATTTATCGGTAATTATCCCCAAGGGGGATGGGGGGGGGAAACCCAAACAAGATACTGCTTACATCCACTACTAAATCAGGCAACAAATAAAAGTTTCTCCAATATCTGCATAGCTCGAGAACATCCATTTGTGCTGCTATTTGCAGAAAGCTTGTGTGCATTCCAAGCACTTGTCACTCGCCCCCCTGAGCCCAACAGAGCCCATCACTCAGAGACTTTATTCTTCTAACTTCTGTTAGTCTGAACTCTGAGAGCTAGTATGTACTTTTGACACTTTTTTTCCCCCAATGGACCGTAAAGCACTCGTGGGAGGGCTCTCATTTCTAATGCTATTCACCGCCTTTTTTTTTTCCCCCCCAAATTCCTTATCTCACGTTTCCAAAAATGTTTCCGTAACCAACTAATGACGAGCGAGAGGAAAACGAGCAGCCCAGGAAGGCGGAAGGAGGCAGGGCTGAGCGCAGCGCACCGATTTTTCCGTGTAAAATGCGCTGTCCCGACACCCCCCCCAGCGGCGCGGCGGGAGCTGGCCCCGGGATGCGCACTCCCGCCGCGCTTCCCTGCGCGCCTGCGCCGCGCGCGCCGTTTCCTTGGAAGCAGGGATTGTTTTGGGCGGAACCACCCGCGCGGCGCTGCGNCAGCGCGGGCCGAGGGGCGCGGGCGAGTCCGGCGCGCTCCGGGAGGCAGCGGGAGCGGGTGGCGCACCTGGCGAGGGTGCCCGGAGCAGCCCCGCAGTGGCTCTGTCGGGCAGGCGGAATGGGCGGCCTGGGGTGGCCCGAGCGCTGTCGCTGTCTGGTCCCGGCGCGGTGGCACGGGGCGATGCCGCGGGAAGCCCTAATCCCCAGATCGGTGTTGTCGTCCCCCCCCCGCTTTACGAGCTTTATAGTTAACTGGGGTGACATGGGTGGGCACTTACAGTGAACACTCAGTGCTTCTCCATGCCTGGCACCTTGGGCTCCAAAGCGGGGATGCCTCCCTCGCACGAGGAATGCGCATCTGGATGCACATCGCATCCTCGTTGAGTAATTCCGTAGGTTAGTCCGGTTGTGGTGTGTGGTCGTAATGTCCCTTTATGTCTTTTAGATCTACCGCTACTCTTCCAGGCAAAGCAGAATGTCACGTTGTAAATTAAAATACTTAGGGTGGTCTCTTGCTGAGAACACATTTTCGTAATTATCATCTAGGCTAAAGCAGAAACTTAATAAACAATAAAAGTCGTCTGTGTTTACTTACATAGAACTGAAGTCCATAATTTTGCCATCAGAGTCTGTTTGCAACTTTCTCTTGAATAAAGGTGCCAGATTTCTGGGGTAAAAACCCCAACCTGGCAGTTCCTCCAAAGCAAAAACTTCATGGTATGTTACTACTAGAAAACTGAGGGTAACACCAGCTTTTTAAAACACCTTTTGAAGGCACATCTGAACTGGTGGAAAACTACTGCACTTTTATTTGTGTTTATTTGACATGCAAGTACATAGGTGTTTACCTGGTCTGTCAGTTTTCTGGACTTAAAGACTGAATTTTCATTAATAAAACTAGATTGGTTTTTGATGTCTGATTTGTCAATAGTGAAGAGGAATAGATTCATCTCAGTGTAAATTTGGTGTATAATTCTGAGCTGAAGCTCTTTCACATCTCAGAGTAATGATCCCTACATGTAGCTTAATTACAAACCTACAAGTAAAACCCAAGATTTCCCTCTATGATCTAAAAGATGAGAAGTAAACAAGGCCTGACGTTCCACTTGTTTTCAGCCACTGAAGTTTATGCTCACTTATTGCGACAAAAGAAAAATAATCGATTTAGTTCAGGAAAATCCTAAGTGCAATCATATTTTGTCAGCTCAGTTTCCTAGATGGTTATAATTAGGTAGGAAATTTTTCACTTCCCATTATGTAGTTCAAATTCTGTATGTTCTGCTCATTATAGTATGGGTTTGATTTATATCTTTTATTAGAGTACAGTAAAAGTGGGTATTGTGTATGGTGACCCTTGTGTAATGTTTAGCACCGAGAATCCCTGTATTACAGATTACTCAATGAGTATTGTACAATACTGTGAAAAGAATAAGACTTAATTGTAGAATCGCTTTTATAAACACAGATGGAATATTGGAGAAGAGGAAACTAGGTTATTTTCAGGAAAGTATAGTAATTCTTGGAAGTTTGGTCTGTATGAATTTGTTTTCCTGTTTATTCCTGGTGGCTGGAATATACCACTGTTCCAGGTATGCATTTTTGTAGGTCTTGGATTGTCTTATATTTACTTACATGGAAAAGATCCAATCTGATCAGGCAAAAATGTGTTTTACAAAATGAATGATAACTGAGCTTACTCAGATTGGGGCATGGTTGTTGCTGAACTTTGATATACGATTAAATCTCTCCTATTCTAAGGTGAGATTACCCTAAGTAAACAGCCTTGTTCTTATCCTTGTTGATTAATGATCTATATTTGCACAAGCCTGATAGTTGCTTTAATGCATCGTGTCAAAGACCATGAAGTTTTAAATTGGAAGTGCCTATTAAACAATAGCACTGTCATTAGAGGACTTTATCTGTTCATTTTATTGCTACAACAGAATAGACATTGAATAAATAAACAGTGATGCATTCATTGGTGAATTTTGCAAATTCTTCATTTTACAGAGAGTGCTTGTAGACGCGAGGTGAGGCTATCCTTTGGTAAGATGTTTGTTCCATTATAATCAAAAAGTATCTGCAAAATTAATATTTTAACCAACCTATGGGTTGGTTGGGTTTTTTTGTGGACTAATTTATTTAACCTTTGACCAGAAACTGGTTTTCATACTTAGAACAGGTATGTGCTTATTTTCATTTTGCTTTTGTGTATTGTCTCTTATATTTTTTTACTTTAAATTTAAGATCCCTTCAGTATTTAATTTCTTGTTTCTAATTAGTTTTTGAGGTTTGTTGAAATCATTTATCTAATTATAAGATACTTTTCTGTGTTTCTGTGGTCCTCAGTCAATGATTAAACTGACAGAATCTTCTGTATTCTATGAATTTATTTTGTTCTCTTCTAAATTATGTGTTTTCCAGCCAATTGTGAATTGACTGCTTGGAAACAAGCACTTAGTAATTGTAGTACTTTAAAATGCCCATTTGGTTTAACCAAGTATAAATTGCAAAATCAGTTTTATTTTTCAATGATGTTTTCTCTTTTAATTTATTGTAAGAAGTGTTATTTTTAACAGTTGCTGGTTTAGTTGTGGCAGTAAAGCTTTGCTTTAGGAGTCACAACATGTTTTAGATAGTGAAAATATTGCAACCTCCTCAGTGTCATTTCAAGCATATTTAAAACTAAACATTTTTTTTGTGCCAGTGAAGTCCATTTGGCCATCCTTGCTCTTTTGAAGCATCCTTAGGTTGTTGGATACTTAGTATAAATGCTAAAGACAAGAAGTAAACTAATTACTCTTGACATCTGACTAACCAGCTCCTCTATAATCCCAAAGGAAACCTGAACACTTTGCCGTTTTTTCCTTAATTTGGTTTACTTTGGATAGCCAGCAGACCAAAGCACTGTAATTAACGAGTGTGAAATGACCTGAAAGTAACAGGCCTGCGCAAGTAGCGCTGTGCAAGAGACGAGAGAGGTGTGAGGGTAGGGTGGTGCAGATGCTTAGGGACCCATTACAGCTCAGCTCTTGCCTGTGCTGGTGGAATGTGTGTGCTCAGGAGAGATTTTTAGTGCTGGGGCCAAGTGCTATGTTTGGCTCACTTCACTGCTAATTAAGTCCCTCAGCCTCAAATCAGAGTAGCTGCATGCAAACTGCCTATTAATAGTAATCCATAGTAACTCCTAAGCTGCATGTAGGCATGGTTTGGGCGAGTGTTAGGTGGCTTGGACCAAAATGGTGCAAGAATAGTGCAACCACACGTCCTGGCAGTATTTAATGCTACATCTTAATTTGTTTGTGTAGTGTGGGTGTGCAGTGAATGTGAGTTATTGGTGTCTAACAGGAGGTGTTATCTGGTGGGCTGGGGGGACACAGGTACCAGAGTTTCTTCCATGGAAGGCTGAGGGGAACATCACACCTTCATAGGAACCTATGTTTCATTAGTTCCACTGTTTACAAAACAGCTCTTTGTATTAAAGTTTTTTGTAGAACAGTCTGAATTTTCTTGATCAAAAGATAAACCTCTGTAATTTTTATTTGCCTTCAAGCTTTGTTTGGATTGCACTTGTAGGCTTTTCTTCACAACCAGGAGGGCCTAGCATTTTTTTTTTCTTTAGAGAAATGAGTTTCCTGTAGTTGCTTGTCTGCTTTATGAAAAATAAAAATGTTTTATGTAAACATAAATATTTAGAGATTTGTAATGAAGTTAGATTTGCTGGCAGATACTAACCTTTGCATTGAAAACTATCAGCTGGCTTCCTTGATGCTGTCAGGAGAGAAATCTGATTAGAAAGGCTTCAACATAAATGGTTTCATGGGTCATTATTATCTAAATAAACTGTTGGGTTTTTTTGAAGATTGGAGGACTACAGTGCTGAATTATTTGGCTACTGCCTAGAAATATAGCTAATTACATTGCTGTAGTGTTGTTTTTTATTTACCCTCAACTAGTAAGTATCAGAGCTGGCATTTGATAGTGGAAAACTTCTAATAATGTAGACAAATAGGGAAATAAATACTTATTTCTAAACAAAACATACTTATCCCTAATACTAGTTAGCACGGATTTAATTATTAACTTCAAGTCTATGGACCACTTATGTTAATGGCAGTTGTTAAATACTTTGAACAGAATGGTGAATTTTGAGGAAGAAGCAGCTGTTCTGTTGAGCCACTTCTAACTGAAGACTGAAAATGCGAGCAGGTAAGGATACTTTGTGTTTGATTTCCAGTACATATTTTATAGTTAGAACTAGATGCAAATGATAGAAGTTATTTCTGTCCTATATAAATCTTTAATGCTCCATTGGCTCCTTTTTCAGTTCATAATTACAGCTGATTTTCAAAGTGGTGTTATTTTTTATTTTAAATTCAGGGGCTTTTGTAAAAGTTGTAATGACAGTGGTAGATATGCTGTAGCTGGGGATTCAACAGCCTTCTTCAGTGGTGTGCCAGTTTGCATTTTGAATTCTTAGTTACAAATTAAGCATTACCTGAGGGGAACTAGAACATCTACTGCTTCAAGGGTTGAAATGCTGCTGATGGCAAGTATCATGATTCATAGGAAGGCAGAGTGCCAGCTCCTGGCTCTTACAGGTCTGTGTAAGGATGGTGCTGCTCTGGGTTCCGGTAAGAATCCAGAGCTGCTGCTTCTCCTGGAAGACAGTGTGTCACTTCAGCTCATAAACAGGGAGGGCAGTAATCTGTCCTCTGCTTTTGCTAGACCACGTTTTGTGCTGATCCTGATGCATGTGCTCTTCAAAATGTGCTTTCTTCAGGAGACAGAGTAGATGGTGCTGACTTCAGCAACAGGTAAAAGATTGGTCTGTGTGCCTATGCAAAGCTGCTGAGTTATCCTTGTATGGTTTATGTTGCTAGTGGAAATTCTTAACTGAATACTAAGTGAATTTATTGATAAAACCTTCCCTGATAAATAATTCTCATCCTTACCACTTTTAAAGCATGATTATGCACTTTTTTTAGCAACGGTGATTATTGAGGTAGCGAACCATACTCTCGATTTTTTTTTGCAGTTGAAAGTGAGGCAAAGGCAAAAACCAAAGTCCGCTTTGAGGAAATCTTCAGGCGCCATGCTGGCCTAGCAGACATAAAGAAATCAAAGAAGAAGAAGAACTTTGACTCTCAAGAGAGTATTGTGGTGAGTTGGAACACATGCAGGTTTTGTTTGGTTGCCTCCCTTAAAAGAAAAAAGATCAGGAAAAAGTATTGTAGAAAGGAGATGTAAGCATTTAAAAAGACGTAAAGTGTAAAGTATGTTTCTGCATGTATCCCTTGGTTTTGGTATGGCTTTTTTTTTTCGTTTGTGTCAGCAAAGCATCCTTATAACTTTAGGTTTGCTAAAATTATATAGACTATAATACTGGTAAAAAAAAGTGGCTCATGCAGGCATGCACTCGTTTAATGTCCACCAATACTTGTTTTTCCATACCTTTTTTTCATAAAGTTTTTCAAATTCAGTGCTGACTTTACTGGGAGTTAATTAGATGTTTGAGGGCTAGTACAATTATGGCTGTGAAAGTATTTAATTTTGATAGTCTACATCTGTGTAATAGAGGTTTGTCTGTGTAACAGCTGTGAATTGAGAAGTGATGAGAAAGTATAATAATATTAGAGATAATAATTAATGGTTCCATTTTCTACTTTTTTTTTTCAATTTGATCTCAGTAATCAGTGAATTTCTGCATGTGCTGAACTTTGTGTCTTGAGTGATTCTGTGTTTACATGATGACTTTTTTTAAAGATTTTGACCTTAGGTTGTGACTTGCAGATTAGGAAGGATTCTATCATACTGGCTTTATAGTTAGATGACATTTTTGTTGTGGCATATCTGTCACTAAAGGAGCCTCAGAAATTCCTCTGTGTTATGATTCACAGTGTAGTCTTTTTCCTGAAGAGGAGAATAAAAGTTCAATATGAACTTGTTCTATATATACCGGATTATTAATTTAGAAGATTTGGAATTTGGAAGGAAAGTAAATTGTTTAGAAGAAAAATGTTCTGGTTTTTTATTTTCCTCCTGTTGGTTTTGTATTTTCAGTCTTTTGTCTTACAGTTGTGTCCCTATCAGGTTCTGAAAATGAATGTTCCTTCTTTAATACTCATTTAAGACAAATTTATTTTATCAAATACAAGTATTTTATGTAATATCATAAATGTTACATGTATGATATATTATTATATATTATATAATATATATTAAGTATATTCAGAATAGATGCGTTAAACTTAGTATTGCTAAGTATTTGGTCTCAGATTGACAATTTGAAGTTGGATTTTGTGGGGATTTTTTTAAAAATTTGTATTCCTTGATGTATATGCTGTTTAGTTAATAGTCTATACAAAGAATCAACTAGATGTCTAAAAATAGCACAGCAAGTTAGAGGGTGGGTTTTTTCTTTTTTACTGGCATACGTGTAAATAAAAGACTAAATTCTTCCTCAGTAAAGTTTACTCTTTCATGAAATGTGAATTACTAATTCTATAATATATAAGTATTTTTGAACACATAATTGTATGTTCATATGCAACTACATATTACTCATAATTATTCTAAACTTACTTTGGTTTTAGAATAGATTTCCATTCCAGAAGCCTCTGATGTAAAACATTAGTATTTTGGAGTTATGTAGAAGCACTTAAAATCACAGTGACCTGAATCAAAACTTAGTGGTATGCAAGCAAATTATGAAGCATTTTTAGGATTAAGGTGGAAGCCCAAATTTCTGGCTTTGTTGAAGCTATAAATATTACCAATCAAAAAGCTAAGAACTTGAGGAGAGCTTGTATTGAAACCTATTACTGACCATTTGGAGTATTTCCTTAAAGCATGACAAAGTTGCAGGAGCTCAGGTTAGTATTTTCCATGCTGGTTGCACTCAAGTAGAAATTTCTGTAAAAGCTTGAGCGAATAGTCATTTCTCTGTAAGAAATAAACTTGTGTGGGAGTGGAAGAGTAGGTCGATGGAGGAGGTTGGCTGGTTTTGTTCCCGTTTTATTCAGTTCATATGATTTAAGTGTACAGAGTTTCGCATATCTTGAAATAATGTGAAATTTGTCAGTGATGGGTGGCTTCGTGTCATGCGCTTGCCATAAATGGTCTCCCAGCTTTGATCAAAACCAGGTCATGGTTCAGAGCCTATTTCCACTTGAAATGTTCCAGTCTGTTTCCTTTCTTTGTCTTTGCTCTAGCCTTTCTTAAAGATTCATAAGACTTATTCCCTTATAGTCCACTGTTTCTTTGAAACCTGAGTTCTGGAGCTGCAGGGGGTTGCTGTGGTTTTAAATTACAGAAGTGAGGATAAGGAGAGTGTCTGTCTGCTTGCCTGCTCTGTGTGCCCATTGCCTGGAAAGCCTGCCTGGACAGCAGGGAAGCAGTCTGCATGGGAGAGGAAAGGTTGATGTCTGTAGGACAGGATGAGCTTGAAGCCACAACTGATAGGAATGAAGGGCTTGTAATGATGGAAATACATACCAGCTGTGGCCAGTGATAGCTCTGCTTTGCTATTCAATAAATAGCCACTGGGGCAGTGGGTATGAAGCCTAAAGGCATCGTGGAAAAAACAAGCAATTGAGATACAGTCAGAAAGTGAATTTGCTAACATGCCTTCTAGGGTAGTCACCATATTTATTTTTCACCAGTTGTGCCTCTTATTACAACTTATTAGAATGAGGCAAGCCTCAGATCAGGCAACATCCAGGTATATTAATCTGCCTAAGTCATCATGAAAATGATTGAATTTATTTGGTTCAATCTAAAATCTGTGGTTGAAAAGAGGATGTTTAAAAATTTTCTGCCAGATGAAAAGATTAGATCCCTTTATGGAGGCAAAAATTTCTTCCCTAGAGTGTAGTCTGGTCAGATTACAATATTGGGATGAACAGGCATTGGTAACTTGGGTTTTGTATTCAAGGCAGGACTACAACAGATTTATCTGGTTTGTATGCTGAAAGGCTCTGAATAATTGTTGCGATTTCCACTGGATTTTACCCCTTTGTTTCTTTTGCGTAAAATGGGTGATCTGATAAAAGATGACTATATAATTGATCCACACATTTTCTCAATGTTTTCTGTTAGAATGCAGTGAAAAAATTCCAAGCCCATCCTATCTGTAAATTAAAGTTCTTCTAGCTTTCAGTGTCTACATTTCATAATCTTACACAAGCAATGGCAGTAAGATTGGTTTCCTAGTACATTAAGATTTTCTTAAACATCCCACCCAACAAGCCATCATCACAAGTACATTCATTAACAATTTAGTTGTAAGTAAATGGTCTTTTACAACCAGTATGTATCAGCGTTTCAGTGGGCTGGCAGTGTCCATCCCTAATTTTGCAAGGTGTGCCTGTATTATTATGGGAAGAAATTTAGGTACCTCTGTAAATCAGGTTAAACGAGTTTCCAAATACCCATGATAAACTCACTCCATACATTGCCAGCTTCCACTCATGCGTATTTGAGAAGCCCTTTTGAAAAGGTGTAAGATTCTTGGGCGATGTCTCTGCTATCAGCCCTGGGACAGGAAAGGCAGTGATGTGACCTGGGGTTGACTAATCCTGGTAGGAGCCTTGAGTGTCAGCGCACGTGTGTGCGCCTTGGCTGGTACCCATCCCCGGCTCCTCTCAAGTGCAAGAAAGGCTGTTTGCAGGGGTGAGTGCTTCCTCTGCCCTGGTGTAATGTGGCCAAGAGCTGTTTTGAAACAAAACCTTCTTACTTCTTCCATATTTAAATTGAGAAAGTCAGGTTCAGGTCAGCAACTCTCTGGAGGTACTCCAGAGACAGGCCTGTCGTACTGAGCTGCTTTTCCAGCCTAACTCCTTTCTCTAGCTCAGTTCAGTATTTATGTATTGATGGTTGCTCTTAGTTGATATCTCACAGTCTTGCATTTCAGAGAATCTATACCAGTGTCACCACCTCTGCCAGAACCCTAATCTGAAGGTTTTTATGAACCTCTTGGCTTTTGCTTTGTTGTTTTGTAACTTCTTTGCATCTTTCCTCTCTGTTTTATTATGTAATGTAATTACAGCATGTGGCCTGAATTGAGATCATACAGGCTTATCTGAGGAATTTGTGTTTGAACTGCTGAAGCAGCTTTGTGCTGCCTGCAGTAACTATTAATGTTCCTGAAATTTGCTGTAGTTTGAGATTGTGGTTAGTCTTCATTGTTAGGAAATGGCCTCAAGTTATACCAGAGGAGGTTTAGGTATTAGGAAATACTGTTCCAGTGTAAGGATAATCAGACTTTGGAACTGACTGCCCAAGGAAATGGTGGAGTCACCATCCCTAGAATTGTTCAAAAGGCATGTGGATGTAGCACTTGGGGATATGGTTTAGTGGTGCTGGGTTAGTGGTTGGACTTGATGATTTTAGAGGTCTATTCCAACATGAGTGATTCTATGAATCTATGATTTTCTGTTAGTAGGCAATAATAAATAACAAGTTCCAGTAAGTATTTTAGGCCAGTTTTTTCCTCGGATTCCTTTAAGAGGATTATTCTTGAATACCAGAGTTATTTTGGAAACTCTTGACCCCTCTGGTCAAAGATGAGGGCTTTTTGTTTAGGATTTCTCAAATAATTCTACTACTTGAGCTTAGTGGATTGATGTTTTATCAAAGACAGAAATCTGCATGGCCTTAGTTATTGGCCACTGTTGGCTTTAAATGTCAGTGTGTTTTAATCTTAATTTCTCATACTCTACAGTTAAAGTTATTCATAGAAATAAAGATAAGGAAGTGAACAATCTATTAGGAATGTTATTCTGTTTGGGGGTTTTTCTTCGTTTATACAAAGCTTGCTCTTTAATTTTTTTTTTTCCTTACTCTGTTCTGTATTTCAAGTTATTTATATTAAATTTTCCACATCCTCTTGAATCATTAATTGACAAATGAATATGATGTTAGTGATTTGTTTAGGCAAGTCTAACCCAAGCCCTGCCTTGATCAGGAGCACCTTGAACTAGATCAGAATGCTCACCAGCCTGACTTTGAACATACCCAAGGGAGGCAGGGAAGTGGCATTATAACCTTTAGTAACCAGAAGTAGAAACTTGAAGGAGAGAGGGAAGTTTACAATGTGTTTTCTATAAAACCATCAAAAATTAGCAGAAGAAGTGCTTGAACGAATGCATTAGCTGAAATTTAGTTCTGGCAAACAGCTTTCAGTATAAGAGTCTACAAACAACCGAACCTGAAATCTGTCTTTAACTTGGATTTTCCGTGGATGAAAGTATTTGTTTTTGTGCTGCATGTAGTCTTCAAGTCCTCCATAGTGTAAAACACTGGCATCTGTTTATGGAGTAGACTTGTTGATTTCCTTTTTTAACTGGATATGCATAAAAGTCATGTGAAAACATTATAACATTGAGGATGATGTGCCCAAACACCAAATGTTTTCTTTTTCAGTGTGAATTTTCTGTTGACTTTCAATCTGTCTCTTGTCAAATCGAAACAACAAAATAACTAGATCATTGATTTAATTTTACTCTGAGTAATGTTTCTGAAGGAATAACATGAAGTGCAGTGTTTATCCTTGGAACATGATTTTTAGTACAAATATGTTGTATGTTCTTTTCATTTATAGCTTGATACCTTTAGAAAAAATATTGATCTATCTAAGGAAAGTGTGAATGATGAAGCAATTATAAACAACACATATAATCCTGAAGAAGAGAGCCCAAGATTTACAAAAAATAAGTTGAGAGAGAAAGCGTCAATTGCAAAGAAAATAAACAATGATGTTGTTAGTGAAGAGGAGAACAAGCAGCCAAAGTCGAACAGGAAGAAAAAGAAATCACTGTTACAAGAACAATTTAATGAGGAGGAAGATTTATATGAAGCTAAATTGGGGAGTTTTGAAGAAAAGACTAATGATTTTCCAAAGAAGAAAACAAAAAGTAAATCACAAACAGATGTACCTCATCAAGAAGGTGATAGAAAGATCAAAAATTCCTTGACTGAAGAGAGAAATGTAACTGAATTAGAAGAGGAGGAGCAGCTAATTCAAGCTTATCAGCTGCATGTGGCTGAGGAAGAGGCAAATGCAATTAAAAAGAAAATGAGAAAGAAACTTAAAGAACAGATGTCTGAATCTACCTCCACTGTTCAAAGGCATGAAGTTGCATTGGATAATGAAGTGGGCAAAAAGAAGAAAAAGAAGAAAGAACAAGCAGTTTTAAGTGAAGCTGAAACAAGGTAACATGACAAACTGTGCATGGTGCATCTATGAATCTTAAGCAAAATGTTTCATTTAAGATAGGCAGAAGCTTTTTGATAAATTGTTCATATTTTCTTAGTGATTAACTGGATGATTCTGTTTTGAAAAAAGTAGTACTAAATCCTTTCTCAAAAGACTGTCACGATTATTATTTAGTTCACAGATTCTTTTAAAATTTTTTTTTTAATATCGTCCGTTGCTATTTGATGTTTTTTTGCTGTGGAATTCACTCTTTACTAACTTAAGATAGTTTTATGCATGACTTCTTTTTCCAGTGATTAGTGATGGCCCTGATCCAGCAAAATAGTATTAGCTTAACTCTATTCACATAAATGGTTCTGCAATTATCTGGAAATTAGGGGGACATGAAGTGGGGAGAGCAGTGAACAAGGCAAGATACTAATGGAGCTGGGGGCTGTTATGTTTTCAAGATCCACAGATGATGAGTTGCAGAATTTCAAGTGGATTAATAATGGCAATGAGTAATTGTATCCATATATGCAGTGAACTGCAGTTGCTGACAGTGATTCATTACCTTGCAGTGCAATGTCCCTTTCTGAGCTGTGGCATCGTCCTCCAGAAGGTGGCAATGAAAGTCAGTCACTTGAAAGAGTATTTACATCAGAAGGACAGAAACTGGAGGAAAGCATGGATAAACAGAAACCTAAAACCAAGAAGGTTAAGAAGAAAACCAGAAAAGGTCTGCCAACAAAATGTTATAATACTGTACTACTTTGCTGCACTTTTTTTTGGGCTGCTGCAGGAATATTTGTCTGTAGTAGTAACACAGAAGGGATTGAGCTGTTTGAGTTACTGAAATTTCTTAAGTTACTCAATTGTATCTCCATTTTTCCAATTCTGTAGTTTATTTGTGAGGATGTTTATTTGATAATCAATCTAAAATCTTGAAAATTCATTTACTCTAAATAGTTTTGAGTTGAAACAGAAGTTACTATGTTCCACTAGTGACAACTTACTTACTTTGTTCCAATTTCTAGAAGAAACCACAGAAGTTGCTGCAGAAAATGATGAGGAAATGAAGAATTCAGAAGTTTCAACTCAGTCTAAATTTGGTTTTGGTGATGATCTTGTTTTGGGAGTTTATATCCATCGATCGGATCAACTTAAAATTGATCACTTGGTATCTCATCCTGTGGTTAAAATCCATATTGTTGATCAGAAAAGTGGCTTATATGTCAAGAAGGATCATAGGTGACTTTTAATAAGCTGTTTCTATTATCAGTGATTACAATAAATAGGTATATTCTTCCCTAGAAAATTAAATGCCAAAATGAAAACAATGGGGTATTTTAGGCTTGTGTAGTTGTTTGTTAGATTCTACACCTATAATAATGTGTATATATATACATACAATAAATTAGGGTGATATTTTTCTTTTCCTTTTAGCACTTTTAAATACTCTGCACTGCTGTGTTGCTCTCAAGGCTCCCCAGGGCAGAGGTCACAGCACCAGCCTGGCAGAGTTCAAGAAGTGTTTGGACAATACTTTCAGGCACAGAGTGTCTGTGGGGATTGACTCTTGGGGATGGTACTGTGCAGGGCCAGGAGCTGGACTTGATGATCCTTGTACACTTCTAAGTCAGCATATTCTGTGAATCTGTGATATTTCCAACACAGGTCATTCAGTATTCTTCCCAGAGACAAAATTTCTTAAGTCTCAAAAATATATAAAAGCCAAGATTGGAATATGTAATCAAAATTCTTGTAGTATATATAGCATCTGCCTTTTCCTTTTTGTTAAGAACTTTTAAAATCCTTAAACAAGGTTTAGTTCTTTATATTTTGAATTACTTCGGTTGCTTGTTTCCACTGTCATTATCTATAATTCTCCTGAAACCAAATCGTAATGGGGGTTAAGCAGTAGACTCTACCACGATCATTATGCATAATTTTGCTAACAGGAACTTAATTGTTGGAATTTGCAACTCCAGCCTGTAGTTTTTCTATATTCATTGCAAATTGTCTTAAATTTTGGGTGGGTTTAGAAAATGTTTTCTAGAATCGAACAAATAGTATCTAATACGTTTCCTAGCTTTCAGTAATTGACAATATTGTTTTGTTTGAGGTTGTTTTTTAAATGCTCTAACAATTGTAATTCTTTGGAAATTTTCAAGCAGTAAGAAGGAAGATTCATCTTATGAACAAGAAGGAATAGAGCACATTCTTCCCATAATGACACAATCATGTGACTTTAGAAAGTCTGAATCAACAATTCCAGAGTGGGAAGAGCAAGTAATATTTAATGAGCGTTTTAATTATTTTATTCAAAACACTGAGGAAAACCCTCAGATTATCCTGTTTTTTGAGGTAAGATGAAATATTTTGCATCTGATTTATGCACATTCTGGTTTTTGGTTTATTTCTTCAGCAGTGTATATTTGACTGAATTGGGTGTTTTATTTCAGTTATATTGGGTTAATAGCATAGCTTTCAGGTACAAAACCAAGTGGAGATACTAAAAGTAGGTTGTTTTATAGAAAAGGATTCTGTTTTGATAGTAATAAGGAGTATGAAACTGCCTTGTAAAATCAGCTCTCGAACTTCTGGGAAAGGTTGATAAGATATGGTGGATATCACTCTTCACATTCTTGAAATATGAAAAGTGGTTTAAGTACAATAAACTCAAAGGCAGAACTTGTCTGCTTGTAGCAACACCTCATTGTACCAATGAGCAAACTATTGATTGCATTGTTTCCATTAACATTTTACACATTTACTTCTCCTGTCCCAGTCTTCATAAAGTAATTGTTAATTTGTCCTCTGATACAATTATATTTAAAGGAAATTTTTAAGTTACATATCCAATGTGTTCAACATAATTTTGAGCTTAAGTATATCAATATTTGTACAGAGAGATTTTGCAGTATTAACATCAAAATAGAAACCTTACACAATAATTTTTTTTCATTCCTTGGTTTTTTTTCCTATTTCAAATAGATTTAATATAATTTATTACCGTATGTTTATGTTTTGTGATGCTTGTAATTGGACATATTCATAGAACCAAGAGTCCTTAGTTACATAACACAAAGCTGATTACATTTGTATGTAAAGGTTCTTCATGGAAATCATGCTAATGTTGGGACCAAAAGTATGATTACACTGAAAAAAGGCTGTTTGACTTCAGGTTTATGAAAAATCAATTTGAAAAAAGTGTTCTTCTAAGGATTTTTTGTATACCAAGTAAACTTCCAGGAGTAGTGAAATATAAGAAAGTTCTGGTCCCTGACAGAAAAATGAAGACTCATAGGCATCTCTGGAAGTGTTCAAGGCCAGGCTGGCTGGGGCTTTGAGCAGCCTGATCTAGTGAAAGATGTCCAAGCCCATGGCTCAGAACTCTGTGCTCTTTGAAGGTTCCTTCCAACCCAAACCTTTCTATGACTGATTTGATGAGAAAACTGATAAAGCTAGCAAAGAAAAACTGACTTTTTGACTGCCATTTTCCATCTAGATTAATTTGCAGGTGGTTTCAGCTGTCAGATTTGTGATCTAAGTGATTTCTGAATTATTAAGAAAACTGCATGTTATTATTTTTTCTCTTTTACTGAACTGTAAGGGGAGCAAGAATAGGTTTTTTTAAGACTGGACCTCTTTTTTTAATGGAGGTCATAAGTAGTCATAAGGTAAATACATAAGGATGTGTTATTTCTAGTTTCATACTTGTGTGGAAGAAACACTGGTTTTGTAATTTCTTAAAATTTAAATCTGTTTAATTTAGTGAGTTGACCAAGCATATTTTCAGCAGTTTCTTTTTAATTACCATGAAGTATATGTTCATTAGAAATACATTCATATTCCTGCTGATATTTCTAGGTCCTTGATTGTCCAAATATGCATGAAGTGAGAGCCAGCTCTGATGTACAAATTCAGGAAGGTCGTTGCCGAAAAATTTGTTGGGCATTTCTAAAGGTATTGTAAATGTTTAAATAAAGAAAATTCATAAATCCTTTTTTATCCGAACATCTCTAACTGTACTAAGTAGGAAAGCATTTTAAAATATTTTCAGCAACAGAGATGGAAAAAAATATCCTTGTTTTCTTGCCTGTTCTCTCCTTTTCCTCTTCTTTCACTCCATGAAATCAACACGGTGACAAGCTTGACATCAAAGAACATGTTTTTCAAGGAAGTATAGAATGTGTAAGATTTTTTTTTTGTTTATTCCTAAATTTCAGAAGGTTGTTTTCTTTTATGGCTTTCTTTGTGTTCATGTGATTGTGAAGAAAATGACAAATCCACTGAATACCGTACCTCAGCTGTTTGGTATTCTAGTGGTGTTTTCAGTTGTCCAGTCTTAACTCCCTAACTTAACTATAAAATGCTTCTCATTTTCAGTTGCAGAGTTTGAAATGCTGTGGTAATTGAGATACAGATGTGGCAGATGTGAGATATGAGTAATTTAGCCAGCACATATGTACCTTTCTACCATTTTAAGAGAGACTTGAATGATGTGTCAATTAGTTCTTTGAGAGCTGGCAAACTTCAGTATCCCTGAGGATTGTTTTATTTGCACCTACCCCCGTGCGTGGTAGTCACTGACAGTCATTGAGCAGTCCACCACATACAGGAAATGTGAGAAATACAGAAGAAGATAATGGACTGTAGGTTTAGGTGAAGGGATGGGGGCCTCCATAGCAATTCAATACAGAGATTCTCCTGAGCTCTGCTCGAGAAAAATCTACTGGAATCAGGGGTCTGCTATCCAGTGTCTGTTAGCAGAGCTGGCAAGAACTGTGCATCCAGGCATTCAGTACAGCCTACTGCTGAGCAGAAGGAAGAATTAATTTTCAGATCATAAATATGAATACAATTATTGTCTGTTCTTCATTCTTATTGCATCTGCCTGCATTATCCTTTCATCTGTATCAGTCAAAGTAGAAATGTCCCAATTAAACACTGATCAGTGTTACTGGCAGTAGGTACATTTATTCCTCTGTTCAATAGAGAGGCCCCTGTCTCCTCTGAAGTTGGAGAGGTTACCACATTGCTGTATCTTCTGAACCAAAGCCTTACCAATGCCCTTCATTGCAGCATTCAAAGAGTACAGATCTGGAAGAAGCTGTTTGTGGATTGGCAGTCCTTTGAGAGTTGGTTGATTTTAGCAAGTAGTAGTTTAAAAAAAAGAGAAGTGGTACTGCAGACACTTTCAAGATACGACTGCTGTGAAGCATCTTTTGAAACCAGGCTGCCATTTAAGATTTAATCTTAGTGATTTGATCCTAGGGGGATTAAACACATGCTTAGTTCATTATCACTTTTAGAGTTAGTATATTTCTGCAATGGAAAGTGGATTTCAAGAGGTTATACTGTTAGTTAAGATATTAGAACTTATCAAGTACTTTTATGTTCCTTTTTCCTCCTCTTTCCTCTTTTTAATCACCACTCCAGCTTGTAGGTGCAAATGGAGTTCTAAACGTTGGCGGAAAACTTCGTCTACAATTATATTACCCACCTCCAAGGACCAAGTCACATTCAAATGTTGTTGAGGTTTATGACTGGTGGGCAAAACATCCTAGAAATCGTTACCCATCAACTTTATACGTAACTGTAAAAGGTCTAAAACTGCCAGATCATGTAAGTCAAATATATAATATATATTTGCAAATATGCAGACTTTTCTGTAGGAGCTAACATCTAGGTAGAGCATGTGTGTGTGCTTGTATACTTGTACGTAAAAGCTGTGCTTACATGCAGTATATAAAATATATAATAAGAATGTTGTGTCTCAAGATAGGTGTTTCAGACTCAGCCCTTCATAGGTATCTTTGAAAAATAGGCATACCTTCCCACCTGCAGCTTCGAATATTTTGCCACTGACAGTCAGAAAACTTTCAGAGTGCTTTCTTGAAGATTGATGTTCCTTCTTATTAGCAGAAATGCCATTTTAAGTCACTGAACTCATGCAGGTGTATAAATTCTTTGAGAAAAGATGCTAGTAACCTTGCTTCCCTGCACCCTCTAGCTGTATTGAGCTGTACTTTTTTTCACAAATGAAAGCTTCTTTAAAGATAGACTTACTCTGGTATGTGCTGATAGTTCAAGATAAATATGGCATTTCCTTTTCTCCGATGCAAACACAATATTGTTCTATTATATAATTTCCCTTTTGTATTTAGAGCTGTAATAATACTCTCTTCTGCTTACTTTTGTACTATGAAGGGTGGTCTGTGGAAGCCTGGGGAGATGTGCACCATCTGGGTAGTACAATACAATACAATAGTAGAGTAATTCTAATTTTCACCTTGATAGTTACTAAAAACAGGAAAGTATCGATAATTTGAAAAAATTATGATACCATTTGATTGACACAACTTTGGAAGCTTGGATTACTTTCCAACTTCCTGGTTACTTTAAGTGACACGTTGCAATCCAGTTTTCATGTATTAAACTTTTCCAGTCTCTGTGTTCCAGATGTAAAAATGCAAAACATTTAAATTAAAAGTACCTTTTAGCATTTTTAGAAATGACTTTGTTCACTTTAAAAATATTTTTACCCTGATACTTAGTTTTGTTTGCCTTAAGGTTGGTCCTTCTTTTCACTCTATGGCAGCTGTTCAACAGGAACAAAGTAATACAGCACTGTCTGAGCTCCAGAGAGAAGGATGTGAACCTTCCTTAGAGGAGAAAAAGGAGCCATTTAAATGGTCAAGATTGCCTGGACAGGTGAAGCGTCTTTCTTTGAATTTTAAATGAAAAAAAATTAAATATTTACTGTATTTTTATAAGCATTGTGAAGCAAGTAGTTAATTAAAATAATTAACAAAAATATTAATCTAAACATAAAAAGCTCTCACAGATAGTAGAGGAGAGTCAACCTTAGCAAAATATGATTGATTTAACCATTTTTTCACCAGAACAGCCATGTATTTTTATCTTCTGAATTCTCTAAGAATTTGAAAGAGTAAGGTTATTTGGGTAATGGAAGTAAGATAGGAAGCCAGTTCTCAGATTTCAGCTTGATTAGAAATATATTTTCTTGACCTTTCTTTTTGTTTGTTGAAGACATTTTTACACTATAACAGAAAGAACTTACATTGAAGAACCACATAGCTACTGTGGATATTGTCCTTCACATTAAAGTTTGAATTTAGTTTTGAAGAAAAAGCCTTTGGGTGAAAAAGAGATAATATGTTGGGAGAAAGGAAAGGGGACTAAAATACTGGTTCAGTTTTTTGAGATGTTTCATATCTGGTTCTGGCTTTAAAAGTCAGATATTTAAACATAGATGAGGAATGATTGGGTAGAAGACCAAAGGTTTGAGTACCTGTGGTTCGGTTTCTGAGTTCACACTGCAGTCATTAGGTTACTGAAAGTTGTGCTTAGACTCCTTAAACAAGCTTGGCTTACAGTCTAACTCCACAGCTTACATCATTGATGGTAGGCATTATTAAGTGTTTCTTAAAATTAAGGAATTTATTTAAATTTAAATTTTTTTTAGTTTTTTTTTTAAACTTGCTAGTTGTTGTAATAATGGATCAGAAACAAATACACACATGTGTGGCCTGCGAAACTGTTTATAATACATTGAATTTTACTTTGGAATGCCATTGAGGTGTTACTAGCCTTTTAGAACTGCCTGTCAGGAGCTAAGAGTGTGTTCAAAGAACTGGATAGTTAATATTCCTACCAATTGTTCCCTGAAAAGCCAGGCCTGCCGCATACCCAACAAGCACCTGTTTTCCCTGCGAGGTGGAGACATGGGCTGCTTCTGCATCCGCTTCTCTCACGATGGGAGAATGCTGGCAGCAGCATGTGCAGGAAGGAATGGCTATCCCATTGCTTGTAAGTTAAAAAACGTTTTGACTTTTTTCTTATAATTCATGTATTTGGAAATTAAAGGTTAAGGGAAGTTGATTTTTAAATTGTACCTTCTTAGAGTTTCTGGGATATAGTTGTGATTAGAAGGTTGTTCTGTGCATTAAAGAGCACTGAGGAAAATGCTCTTTCTGTGTTGATAGGGCTGGAACTTGCTTTTCCTACATGGTTATATATGCACAGTTTAATGATATGAAGTGACAGCATTTCTGCACAGAGGCCTAATGGAAATACTAAATCAGTTTGCAGAAGGAACATAGTTTCTGATGATAATGTTTTAAGGGAAGTAACTTTTTAAGCCTCCACCTCACACACTTTTCATGTAAGTTTTTCTTCTAACCTGTCTTGAAAGTTGGATACCTGAGTGTTGTCATCTTCAGACAGACTACTGGAAGCTGCTGTCTTCCATGGTCCAGTTCAGTCAAAGTACAAATATTCCTTACAACTCAAATTTTTGACTGCTTCATCACGGTACCTTCAACTGCATAGTTCTTAAACCTTGCATGAGAATTTTGAGATTTAGAGAGAGCAGTATTTTAAGTGTACACAAGGTAAGTGTTTACTTTGGAATGGTAAATCTAGATTCCTTTATTACACAGCCCCAGAAAATTATCTCAGTGTTAAGATATTTCTAAGATTGGTCATGTAGTTGTCAAAATCTAAAAAACCCCAACATAATCCTAATCTGGTTCTAATAAAGTAAGACGTTTCATAAGGGGTAAGACACTTGTGATATCCGTAAACCACTAGATGGAAGTAGATGCTTGTCGACCATTCCTATCTAGCAATTATTTCATCCTGTTGCCTCAAAATGAGAAGATAAAGAAAATGAGTTGATTTATGCCAGCAGAAAATCAGCCTAAGATTTGACTAAACTTTGGCTCTAGTAGCTACATCTGTTTGACCGCAAATACTTACAAAACTTTTATTTTTCTATTTGAACTTCTCCAGTGTATGAAATTCCTTCTGGACAGTTCCTGAGAGAATTTTATGGTCACCTTAACATAGTGTATGATCTTTGTTGGTCTAAAGACAATCAGCACCTTCTTACAGCCTCCTCTGACTGCACGGTCAGGTCAGTATGATGAGATGTTCTGGCAGATACCATCAGAAGTTGAAAAGAAAGTGGTCCAGTTCAGTGTTTTACTACTAACTGTGCTATAATGTTTTAATTAAAGATTGGGTTACTGTGTGACTGCAAGAATAAAAAAATTGTGATTGGGTTAATGACTTACACTGTATTTACTCTTTCTAATGTATTGGTATTTGAAACCAAAGCTTTTCCCAAAACTCTAGTGTCTAAATGTACAGTGCAGGGTTAAACTAAAAGACTTTTTATTTCAAGAAGACGCTCAATAATATTCTGTTCCTGGAGAAATTGCCGTACTATGAATGCAGTATTAAGTTTGCAAATTTGAACATTAGGCAGAAAATTGAAAATTTAAGATTCAAGTTATGTGTGTAAATTTGCCACACTGCAGATATATATGTTGCTGGTGTTTTTTTGGTGTTTGACACTTAGTAAAATAATTCTGCTTAAATTACTGTAAATTCATTTTGATACTGTTATTTGTTAAGTTGAATTCTCTACGATTAAAGTGTACTTTCCTATAGTGTTAATGTTAAAATATTGATCTGTTCAGGTTTAAAAACCAAAATCCTCAAAGCTGTAGATACACATGGCTGGGACACTGTACAATTTTATTACGAGCAACTTCATTGGTTTTCATAGAGCTTTTTGGGTTTTTTTAGCCCTTCAGATCCCTATCTGTTATTTCTCTTATGCAACTCAGTAATGCTACAGGCAGTTGCATAATTGAAATGCCAGAAGAATTCTTAAATGATGTATTCTATGTGTGGCACTGTTTTAGGGTTTTTTTGCTTCTTGTATGTAGGCGTAAAAAGAGTGTGTTGAGAGTTCAGCACACTTTTTTTTAATTTGGGAGTAGATTAAGTAAGAATTTTTTATATTGTGGTAAATATCAATTTCAGTCATTTATGTTGCCTATAAGAAGGCAAGCTGTTCCTCAATTCTTGAATTTGTGGCAGCAAGTTGAAACTGCAGTGGTCTGCCTCCTTTTCTGTGTACTATGTGCAGTTATTGTATGAGTTATTAGTTCCTGTATTTGTTGTGAGTTGTCTTCAGCTCCTTAAAAAGTCTCAGCACCCCACTGCTTTAAAGTCATTATCAGTTTATTATTTAGATTATCTCATACTGAGTTCTAAGGCAAAGTGAAGGTAAATTCATGAACTGATGTGAATTCTTCTTTGTATAGTGTTCTGTGTTATCCTCAAGCCTTCCCAAGGTTTAGTCCAACATTATTTGTAAGCAATAAATTAATTTTTATTTTATTAGACTAAAAGCGTTCTAAAAGAAAGGTAGACTCCTTGTGACCTTTCTCCATCAAACTGCAAACTAATTGCTGTACTTAAAATGGTTACAATTTTGTAAGTAAGTCACCTCTGACTAAGCTTAGAATTCTTCAATGGCCACCAGAAGTGGTTGCCTCACCTGGAAGGATGCCACTAAAACAATTCAATAACATTTTATAACTGAACACTCTGTGTAATGTGCTGCCCGCCTGTATTTAGTGATCCAGATGCTGTTCTATTCTTTATGGACTCATCTTTGGGGAAGACTCACTAATAAAATGCATACTATCAAATAGAAAAAACTAAGAAAAATCTGATCTTACAGGTAGGGGTGGCAAAGGATAGGAAATCGATTAATAGTAAGAAGTGAATTTATGTGATGTAAAGATCCTTGAGATCATGATCACTGTGTGGCTGGTAATTATTATTTTAAAATTCTCTGGGATTTTATTCATATTTAGTGGCCCTAAATGTTCCTTTATGGCTTTTCTTGTTCTAATATTGTTTTAAATTAATGATACCCCAGAAGAGCTTAATTTGGTTATAACTCCTGAAAGAAAGAAACTAATCCATTCCATGGAATTCCTCATGAGTATTTTAAAATGAGAAATATATCCGTTAAGTGAATAAGTAGTCATTAATTCATTTTGAAGACCAAATACTGTGTAAAGTAGTAAATGTTTTTTAATTCTTGTTAGAAAGTACCATATTAAGGATTAAATAGAGGTGGAAGAAATTGGTGGGATAAACAGGTGTTGTTGTTTGCAAGCATTTGTCTCCAGAATCAATAGCACAAAATACGACATCAATTGTACCTGTGTATCTGACTGCTTTATGAAGTAGAAATTCTAACTTGGTTTCCTTTCAGAATGTGGAAAATAGAAATGAAGGCGGCCTCTGCAGTGAGAGTTTTCCCTCATCCTTCATTTGTCTACACTGCCAAGTACCACCCCGTTGCTGACTCGTTGATTGTGACAGGATGTTACGACTCGGTGATTAGAATCTGGAATGCAAATGTGAAAGAAATCCATGGGCAACTGCTACAGGAGCTTGATGGTCACAAAAGTTTCATCAACACACTTTGTTTTGATGCAGAAGGTATGTAGTTATTATTGCTTTCACAAATAGTTGTCTTTCCAAATGAAGACCACCTTGGGTGTTATTAGTTTTCTTTACTTCATGGAGGCAGTGTATTCTTCTTAGGAAGAAATTATTTACTGGGAGAGTGCTGAGACCCTGGGACAGGTTGCCCAGAGAAATTGTGGATGGCCCATCCCCAAAGCTGTTCAAGGCCATGTTGGTCTGGGCTTTGTTCTAGTGAAAGGTGTCCCTCCCCATTTCAGGGAGGTCAGAACTAGATGATTTTTAAGGTTCCTTTCAACCCAAATCATTCTATGACTCTTTGATAAAGAAAATGAAGTAGTAGTAATTAGATTGTGAGAATTTAGACTGAAGAAGTGGGAAGGTGATGAACTTTTCAATATTGACAGAGAATAGGAAATATGGAGAGAAAAGGACAGAGGTTTAACCATTGTGAGTCATGTTAACTGGCAGGTTAACAGCTGAAAGTGAATGTTGTATTAACATGTGCT
This sequence comes from Drymodes brunneopygia, assembly GCA_013400955.1. Taxonomy (NCBI): domain Eukaryota; kingdom Metazoa; phylum Chordata; class Aves; order Passeriformes; family Petroicidae; genus Drymodes; species Drymodes brunneopygia. The sequence goes on along the minus strand of VZTZ01007241.1, from coordinate 163,219 downwards.
AGTGAAGGAAGATTTGAAGATGGGTGAAAATTAAAGTTTGACTTTTTCTAGTATTAGTGACATCATTAATAGTTAGGTGGTTCATTTTAGTCACTGAAATTGGTACTACAAAGAGGAAAGCTATATTTTTATAAAGAATAAATATTCGTGCTTAAAGAACTAGCGTTGGAAAAGACTATTTGTTCTAGTTCAAGATTCTCTTAGTGAATGTGTAAGTAAGCATTGAGCTATCATGTGAAGTTCATTGAGCTGTAAATGCTCACCTTTTGCTGGTTTTAGAATATGAATAAAAATGAAAAAATTAAAAATATGTTCTGCACCTCAGTATTGGATGTATGTACTAAATCCAGATTTATGGTATCTGCTTATGTCATACAATATGAGCAAAATGCATTTGCAATGATTACATTATAGCAAAAGAGAGGTAAGAATTGGTATTTTCCTATTCACAAAAATGAGAGAATAAAAGGTTGTTTCTTGTTTTCTGCATTATTGTTTTGTGGGTGGTATTTTACTTATAAGACATTATTTCTCAGGACACCACATGTTCTCAGGAGATAGTTCAGGACTGATAATAGTTTGGGATACACCTGTCAAAGGAAGTTCACACCTTTTTCAACACTGGAAGATCAATAAGGTAAACAGGTTTCTTAAACTAGCATTTTAATTTTTATGTGAACTGTTCCAGATCTAGTAATCTGGTTTGAATTAATTTTTTTTAGTACATTACTGTTGTTTAACTGCAGAGGTGTATTTTCTTTAAAAATTGGTATAGAAGAACTGATACAATGTGCAGTGATTCACTGATTTAATTTTTTTAAATTGTTTTGCAACTTAATTGGGTTGGGCTCTGGAACAAGCTCCCCAGGGAAGTGATCACACCACCAAGCCTGAGAAAATTGACGAAGTATTTGGACTCTCAGGCACATAGTGTGATTCTTGGGGCTGTCCTGTGTAGGGCCAGGAGTTGGTCTTTGATGTTCATAGTGGGGCCCTTGCAACTAAGAATATTCTAGGATTCTGTGATTCTGTAATTTTTTTTTCTATCTAAACCATGAAAATAGTTGAGGTTTAATAGCACTGTTTTATCAGGTAAATGCTAATGTATTGGGTTTGTTCTCTAAAGACAAAAATAAAATAGACCACAGGCTTTAAAAAACACCTTTGTTCATACCTTAGGGCCCTGATGTTCAGTCAGCATTTCTGTCATCAGCTTAATGATTTTTAAAATTCAGTCACAACAGAATCTGCCTCATGGTTGTAAAAAGTACATGTTTATGATGCAATGCCTTAATATAGGAACAAACTTTTTCCTTAACCAAATGAAATGAATTGAGTAGAAAAAGAGTAACGCAAGAGAAAAATGGGCAATAGTGTGTAAAAACAAGAGTTTTAAAACACCAAGGTATATAATTTTCTTTATTTTCCATCCTTCTCTAGGAAATAAAAGAAAATGATATTAAAGGAACACCAATAAATCATTTGGAAGTGCATCCGAATGGGAGGCATTTATTAATCCATGCCAAAGACAGTACCCTGAGAATTATGGATCTCAGAATGTTAGTATTTTTGGTGACAAATGTTTATTTCCTTTCTGCTTTAAAATTTATTTGGGGAAATAAAATACCATAGTGGTATTAGTTGTGTAGTTATGGAGGAGGAAGATGTCCTAATAATCAAGGATAGAAATGTTAGGGTTAGGAAATGGTTTCAAAACACTACTGTGTTGCAGACCTTTTGGGTTATATTGAGTAAGTCTTTTAGAATAGAATCTCTAAAAACTGCTAGATTACTTGAGAGCCTAAGGTGGCATGAAGAATACAATGTTTGTCTTCTAAAGATTGAAATCCCTTTTAAAATGCAATCTGAGCATGAAAAGAATTTGGAAGTGGTAACATTTTTGTGTTAGTTTTGCATTTTTAAGACTCTGGGAAGGATATTTTGATGATGAAATGGAAGATGATTGTCATCATAAATACTGAAAAATGCAGTGATGTACATATTATGGTTTATTAAGCAGGCTGTGAGCTAGTTTAGCACAGTTTTTGATTATTTTCTCATTCTTAATTGGTATAAGCATGATTCTTTAATGACAAATGAAAATAAAAAACAAGGAGATTATGGACTCACTTCAGTTTGATGTTGGAGGATGACCAGTTCAACCCAATAATCAAATCACAACAGCATGTTATTCAGAGCTTTATACAACTGAGTTTTTAATATCTTGAAGGATGGAGATTTTGCAGGTTCTGTGAGTAACATGTTCTGGTGTTCATTCACCGTCATAGTAAAATACTCTTTTCTTACTTTTTGAACAAAATTAGCTATCTTTCAATTTATGTTCATTCCCTCTTGTCCTTTCATTGGGTGGGAGTGGGCAGAGTCTCTCACTAATCACTTACATTTGTTGATAAGAACACTTGAACATTCTATTCTGGAAAGTCACATTAAGGATACGAACGAGTTTTCTAAAATGTTTCATCCTTAATTTCATAGGTTTCTTTCTGCCCTTCACCACACAGAAAATCCCTAGAGGTATTTAAAAGATGTGTAGATGTGGCCCTTAGGTACATGGTTTAGTAGTGGATGGGACAGTGCTGAGTACACAGTTGGACTTAATGATCTTGAAGGTCTTTTCCAAATGAAGCAATTCTGTTATTGTACTGGATTGAATATTTGAGCTACCTGAGAACTTTACTGTATTACAGTGCGCTTTTCTCTTTTACTGTGAGTGATAACTTATAATGACCATGCTAGAAGCTAAACTACCCACTCAGTTGAAGCATGAAAATGCTGGATTAAGAGTGGGAACCTGTAGTTTTTGAGGCAGTATTCTTCTCTTGCTCCTCTTTCTAAAACATGCAAAGAGTTTTAGTTTGAGAGGGAAAAATGGGCATACATATTAATCTTTAACAAAGAGTTTAATATGGGGTGCAATTTCACAATTATTTTAAGCAAGTTTATCCGTAGGATGTACCGTCTTCTGCAATCTCTCACACCTTTGGCCATGTATTCCTAGCATTTCTTTTTTATTATCTCTAGAGATCTTTTGATGCGGGATAAGTCAGATCAGTGAGCTGATCCAACTAAAAATTAGTCTACAAATACAAATGATTAATTTTCATTTTAATCAGCTATCTGATCAAACCCATCTGATAGCTGCCCAAACACTAGAGAAGAAATGAGGGAGAGCCTGGGAAAATAAGGGTGGAGAGGACACCACCAGGACTGCTACTTTGACCACAGCCCACAGTTACATTGACTTAAGTCTATCAATAAACCACAGGGTCAGATACCCAGCAGTGATAATTTTACACGTCAGCATTAACTGTTCATTCCCTGCATGAGAAAAGAGGGGGTGGAGGTCACAGATGAACACAATTCACTTTGATTGACAGCTGGTTGCTGTTAACTTTCCTCTTTCAACTTACTTTTTTGATCTTTTTGGATAATGCTGCTGTCCTGTCACTTAGGTATGTGATCAGGGATTTGGTTTTGGTTCAGTTCTCTCCTTAGGGTTTCATGTGGTGGTTAGTTTTACATCTTACAGGGCTCTTCTGATGACATCTCAGAGATACTATCTTATTCATATAGCTAAAACTTACTTGGTCTAATACGGTCTTGCACTGGGATCCTTAAAGCTTCCTTTTCTCTTACTTGCCAAATAGAAATTCATCTAGGGTATATTTATTTGGAATATTGTTTAGAATAATTTTCCTGGCATATTAAATTCACTGCACTTTTCCAGCATACCTCCATTGTTTTTGCAGGAGTAAATGTGTAAAAATACTGTCTTCTCTCCTTGAGGGCTATGGTGGTCTATTGCTGTTCTTCTTGCCTCAGTTTCTGCAGTGTAGATTTGCTGCTGGCTTAGTCTCCATGTTGAACTTTGATATCTTTTTCCAGGCTATGCCTCATGTCTAAAATAGCCTCTTACAAGCTGATGTGTGCTTCTTTCCATCCTTTTGTGGATTCTTTTCTACTTGATGCCTACAAACTGTTTGACTGTAGATTATTATTACTTTGCTGACCAGTAGTGTTTCACTGAAAAAAGATTAGGATACCTAAGCTGCAAAATAATATTAAACATATTAATAGTAAATCAACGTTTATGTCTGGAGTTTGTTGATTCTACTGCTGGTTTTCTAAACAAGGAGATATTAGTTTGAAGAGCTGAAGAGAGCTGCTGGATAAATTTAGTCATTCAAGCTCAACAAGCATGGTGAAAACTTTTTTGACAGAGCTTGGAATAATAGTGCCAATTTCTCCATTTTTTGCAAAGCCCAGGATCAAGATAGTGCAGATAACTGCATCTCTATCTGTTCTCTAGATCTGAGGATGTCCTTTTTCTGCTGAAAGACAAGGATGTACACTTTCATCTATACTGTCAGGTGCATTATGAAGGTTGGGGAGAATAAAGGGTAAATAAATACTGCACTCTACAAAAAGCGTGTTTCTTATTTGGGATGCAAGGTGTATTGATTTTTCTGAGGAATAGATGGGGAACTAATATTTAAAAAGTTACATTGTCTATTCTGAATGTGTCTTCCGTATTTGCAAACTTTCTTTATCTTTAGCTTGGCAACAAAGAAATATGTTGGTGCCACAAATTACAGAGAAAAGATTCATAGCACCTTAACTCCATGTGGTACATTCCTGTTTTCAGGAAGTGAAGATGGAAAGGCTTATGTTTGGAATCCAGAAACAGGTAACTAATTATTTTATGGACTTATGCCAGATTGTCAAGGCTGAGGGGGAAAGGATTTTTTTAAGGTTTGTTGAAACACTTCTGATATGAAATAAAACTTCAGTAAGATGTTCTTAAATCCTGAAGCTTTAGCTCCGCCTTTATATAGCTGTTATTAATCTCTGAGATTTAATTCTCCAGAGGAAATTAATAGAGGTAACAGTTGTAATATCCAGCATGACTGGAGCACCTGAGGCTCAGCTTTTTGTATACTGCAACTCTTTACATGTGGTGAGGATCTTATGATGAAATGCACAAAAAGTGTTTTAGGTCAGGTGACTTTTTTCTGTTGTCTTGTTTAGATTTGAGAATCAGGCTTTTGTTAAGAACCACTTAATCTCTGTGGTGGGTGGTCAGAGACTGAATATTTTTGGTGTGTGGTGTATAAGGTTTCTCTGTGAATTAGTCCTCAAGCCAAGGAGTTCCAAAATAGTTACCAAAATTTTTCTGAAATAGTGTGACAAAAATGTAGGGTAGAGTTTCTTGTATGGGAGGTAAAAGAGACAAAAATAAGAGTAGAAAGTAGCAGTATACCATTTTGGATTTGATGATGTCATATGCTGTCTGTAATTATAATCTATGTAATTTTTTTAAAATAAAAAAGTAAATATTTTAGAACTGGTAGATAACTAACAGTTCTGTTTTGAATTTCTTTCCGTGTTTACAACTACATTAGCTTGCGTCTCTGCCGCTACATAATTTGCCTGAAAACTTTCAAAAAGTAATAAAAGGAGGGAGGAACTTCGTTATTAGTATGATTTTATTGGGGTTTGACTTTTGTTTGCACACTGTATTTGCATTTATAGTGCTATCAGCTGAAGAGCTAATTTCATTTATACTTTTTAATAATGCTCTACTCACCTTTCACTCCTGTTGTCAGTATTGTATAGCTGAAATCCACAAGTAAGATGGCTATCTTTGTACAAAGCAAGCACAAACAAATACTGTGGAACGCCACCTTTCCAGAACGTGCTTATCAGAACGAGAGAACTCAGCTAACCTAGTGCATCCTCTGGCATTTCCTGCAGCTATTGCAATAGCACTAACTTTTCTGACTTACTGAATCACTTAAAAGCATGCAATATTTCCCTTGTCTTGTGCCAAAATACTACTTTTCAATCAGGAAATTGACTGAAGAACATTTATTTACAGTGGCAGACAGTGCAGTTATACAAGCTCTTAACCAACTGTTATTTTGCTGTATCGAATAGGTTTCAAATATTTTTCCATGTCGTTCATAAACTTATTTCACTTCTGCAGGAGATCAGGTGGCCATATATTCTGAGCTTGCCTTCACATCTCCTCTTCGTGATGTTGCCTTTCATCCACACGAACACATGGTGTCTTTTTGTGCCTTTGGTCAAAACCATCCAATACTTACATACATTTATGATTATAAAGGTACAGTACAAATTTTCTTGATACTCACCTGTAAGTATTTTATTTTTAGAAGCTATTTGTTAGTATTTGTACTTCTTCTGAGGGAAAAAGAAAACAGTCATTTGATGATAATGCATATTTTTTTCTGGGAGATACCGAAACTGAATTGAAAATGATCCTGCACAACCTGCTCTATGTGATGCTGCTTTAAACAAGGGTTTTGGCCTAGCCAAAATCACCAGAGGTCCCTCAAGTTCAAATGTGTTTGTGTATTTCATACTGTGTGATTTTTACAGCACTTTATCTTATATAGGCAGCATCATACAAAAGCCCTTTTTCCAATGTCAAGGAACTTCCATGAAGAATTCTTTTAACCTTTATTGGCTTGAGACCATAGTACAAAAAATTGCAGAAGTCAATTTGTCAGTCAGTGTGTCCTGTGCCTGTGTAATATGTCTGTCAACTTTTGAAATATTGCTCAGGAATAATAAACTCACTTGAACTAGGCTTGAAAAAATGTGAAATATCACCGACTTGAACTTAGTGCAAGCTTTATAACTTTATTACCTTTGAAAAATTCCTTTCTCTTCCACTCTCTTCCCCCACCCAATGCCAATATTTCTGCATGAGGAACACTGTTGTTTATAAGCAACACAAAAATACCAGTTCTGTATGAGAGATGACTGAACACAAATAACTGAAGTGAGATATTGTGATCAGAAGAGTTAGGGGGAAAATGGGGGTAGTAAGGGGAAAATTCCATGTCACTTTCAGGTTTTCCCTGTAGCACTATCAATACCATTTCTGATGGTGTTTGACTGACGACATGGCTGGTAAAAAGACTGCGATCCTTCAATTTTTTTTTCCCATGGCAATGTAAGGCTTCACCTGAGACATTAATATTGGTTATTTCTACAGTTGCACAACAGGAAGCTGAACTCGTAAGAGATCTCAGTTCATCACTTACCACAGTTGCACCAAGAGGGCCACACTTCTTTAGCAGTTTTTCTGAAATTCCTGTACAAAAAAACTCAGTGATGTCTCCAGCAGATCAATTTGTCAGTGTTGCAAGAGCATCAATGAGAATGCAGAAGGTGAAACAAAAACTTGATTCTGTTATGGTAAGTCAAATTTAATTAACTTCAGAAGTGTATAGTTTTCCCATATTCTGGAACTGGTATACTTAAAAAAACATACGTGTTGTCATGGCATCTGGTCTTTAGAAATGAATGCATCTCTCACTAATATTAATGCAGGTGTAAGTAGCTCTTAAGAAAAGAGCAGTCATAAATAACTTGATTTTGTTTTTCAAGTACTGATGACAAGGGATTTTTTTTGTGCCTAGTGCCCATTGCTGTTCGTCCATTTATGTGAAATCATAGATCCATCGATTATTATGGCTGAGATTCCTATCCACCTTAAAAGTTGTATATGGCGTAAGTGGCAGGGGTTTTAGGGAGCTGCAGGGCTGGGAGGAGAGTGTGGTCTTCCCTGTGCTGGGCACAGCTGTTTGGAGCCAGCTCAGTGAAGGACAGTATGGACCCGCTGCACGACTGAAACTGGAACCAAACAGAGTATGGCACCCCTGAGAAAACAGACTTAAGAAATGTTGGAACCTACTAGAGACAGGAAACACCATAGCAAAGAAGAAATGAGCAGGAAAATGTATCAGGGGTCACAAGTGAAGATACAGGAGGAGGGATGTGAGGAGTCATGTGAAATGAGGAGATGTGCAAGAATACACAGGAGGCACGAAGATGATGCAAGAGACACAAAACAATGCAGTAATGGAAATATGGGGGAAATAACAGAGTAGGCTTGAAGGGAAAGACAAGAGATACATGAGGACACGCAAAAATAAACACAGATGATGGTACACCCCCGAAGGGCCTTACATTGCCATGGAAGAATCCATGCTTGACAGGTATGATCCCCAAGGGGATTTTGTCTGGTGGAGGATCCATACTAAAGCAGTTAAAAAGAGCAAGAAACAAGAAGAGTCAAAAAGAACAAGTCACTCTGCACTAACCTAACTCTACTTGCCCCACCCTTCTGTTGCCTTTCCAAAGGGACTGAGTGTAACATAACATCAAAAGCAAGGAGACTGGGGACTAGAAAGGAGAAAAATGAGATGCCTGAAGTGGAGATAGACAAAGAGGCATGAAAAGTGTTCTCTTTGGTTGGGTGTTTTACTATTTGTCTTGTTTCTCAATACCCAAATTGGTAATTAAAGCTTCTGTAATTGGCAATAAATTTAATTAGGTTAAATTCCCCAACTTGAGACAATTTTGCATGCAACAAGGAGACGGAATGTTCCTGAATAGCACAGTGAAGTTATAATTACTTTTCACAATGCATGAACTACATTTGAGTTTACATTTTACTATTTTTCATTTTGAAGTACTTTTGAATGTGTGTAGATTTTTTTTAAAATGTAGTTTTAGGTTTTGTCTGCATTAATAATTAGTGAATCACAAAAGAAGCAGATGAGTAGATAAAAGCAGTTTTTGCTGAGGTTGCTGTAACTACTGTCATCATGCTTTAGGGGTTTTGCTTTGGATTAGATTTAGTCTGGTTCCTTGGCTTTGGTATCCCCATTAGGCCTGAGCTTTGAAACTGTCTGGAAGAAATCTATGCCACAGACCTTCACACAGACCACAGATTTCTGAACTGTGAACTCCCAGTGAACCCCTTCATGAAACAGCACCTGGTAACTCTCATGGACAACAGTAGCATGCTGCTTCTACCTTTCAGTTACAAGTGGCCTGACAAAAGGCATCAAACCTTGTTTCTGCTTTCTGCTTGTTCTGTTCCTACTCACCTACGAAGTGAGCGCTGGTGCCTTCAACTTTTTTTATCAGAGAAAGGCACAACATGGAGAGAATGGAGCATATAACCTTATGTCTGGGACAAGTATTCCGGGAAGATACTCCAGGATAAATTTTTACTGTTCTGAATGTCTGGTCATACATAGGGGACAGCAGTGGATCCTTTTCAAGCAGGGATAGGATCGTTTTTGCATGTGGCTGCAGTATTGCCTGTCTGATTTATCACGTTTTGGACAGCCTTGGACTAAAATATACAGCATTAAAACTTAAAATTTCTATTAATTTGTATGGTTTTTAATGTGTGTGCAAGTTCCTTTCTCATTTGAAAAGTGTTGCATGCATGTAAGTGCAGGCTTTGCTGGAAGGCTTGTTGGAATGCACACTCACATAAATGGTTTGCTGAAGTGTTTGTCAAAGTAGAACTCTTAAAAGTTGCCACTCAGCCACGTGTGTGAGAATGTGCTGATATTTCTGGGAACAAACAAGTGAAAATGGAGAAAGACAACTTTAGGAAACCACACATAGGGTAACTTGCTGCCCTGTGGTCGAGTTGGAACATTAAAAATCCAGATGAGAACACAGGTGTTACCTTGTATGTATTTCATAGAATCACAGAATATGTTGAATTGGAAGGAGCCCCCAGAGATCAAGTCCAACTCCTGGCCCTGCACATGCTATCCCCAAGAGTCATACCATGAGCCCGAGAGCATTGTCCAAACACTTCTTGGACTCTGTCAGGCTTGGTGCTGTGACCACTTTCCTGGGGAGCCTGTTCCAGTGCCCAGTCACCCTCTGAGTGAAAAAGACTTTACCTGATATCCAACCTAAACCTCCCTGACACAACTTCAGGCCATTCCCTCAGGTCCTGTCGCTGGTCACCCAAAGAGAAGAGGTCAGTGCTTGCACCTCATCTTTCCCTCATGAGGAAATTGTAGACTGCAATGAGATCTCCCCTCAGTCTCCTCCAGGCTGAACAGACCAAGTGACCTCAGCCACTCCTCATTCGGCTTCCTCTCAAGGCCCTTCACCATCTTTGTTGCCATCCTTTGGACATTCTCTAGTAGTTTAATGTCTTTTCTTCCACTGTGACACCCAAAACTGCCCCCAGCACTCGAGGTGAGGCTGCCCCAGTACAGAGTAGTCCTGGTCTTTGGGTCATGTTTGCACACCCTTGTCACAGAGATGTAGGAAATACCATGTTGGACAAGCATGGTGACAGCATGCCTTGTAGACCTGGCCTAAGGTCATGCCCAGAGTTGTGTTTTATGGGACAAAGGTGCTGGAACACTCAAACAGCAAACCTGCCAACACAGGGGTCTCTGGTTTTAACGTGTCAACAGCATAGCTCCTGGATTTAAAACTAACTTTAAAGCGTAGAGTTGGGAGTTCTGTGACTTAGATACAGGATTGGAAAATGTAATCTCAATACATTAAAGTTTGGGTTAAGCTATGTAGAAAGAGAGCATACCCTGATCCTGTATAAGCTTGGGTTCTTTGTCTTATGACCTGTGCCCCCTTTGCAGGTCCTGTTAGAAACCAATAGCTGTTTTATTTTTCTGTTTTTCTTCTTTTTACCTAATCATGAACCTTAATGCATGATACCTAGATGAAGTTTCTTTTCTACTCCTCTGCAGCATTGTCATTCTTATTAGCCCAGAAATTAGAACCAAGAGTTGACCATTGTGCTAAAGTTTAACCAATTCACAAAAGTTAAGTCCTTTTGATACAAAAGGTAAAAATTAATTTCTGTATGAAAACAGAATGCAGATTAGCTTCTGTACCACATAGAGAAATTACAGAGTAGTGAATGTTGGCAGCAGTTATTATTTATCTCTGCCTTAAGGAACTAGTACTAATGTATGGTTCTATTCATAGCAGTTTTTGATAGGAAAACATTTAACTCGTCTCTGGCTCTTGGAAGTGCTCCTAAGTGTTTTTCATTCAGTGTTACTGTTTATGTTTTTTAAATTTCACTTCATCTAGCAGTGAAAAAACTTATTTATATCTGTCCGTAACAAGGGGATGATATATATTGTGTAAGTATGGAGAGAAGGGCTTTCTTTGAAGGTACAGGATTCTAGCTCTGAAACTGGGCTTTTAAATGTCTGACCCCTTTGTAGCACTTACAAATAGCATCTGTATATACTCTGTAGTACTGGTCTTGGAATCAGTTACATGTTGGCTGCCTTCTCTCTCAATATATGAATGCTTCTAAGTTAAAATATGATTAGCTTTTTCAGTCTTCATGATGTGTTTCTGAAAAGTGTTATTGAAAGGTTTGTCAAAGTGGTTACCAAAATTCTGATACTTGGAGCATATTAAATGCTATGTTAGACAAATAGAATGTAAAAGTATTCTTTCCTATGTACAGAAATGCTTACAACTATTTGGTTTCTGATTTTTGTCCTTTGAGTGTATTTATTACTGTGGCATAATTGATAAAGGAAGTAGATACTGTGAGAGAATCCAGAAGCTTATTTCTCAGATTGCATGAAATGTACTGAACTTCCATCATTGAGTTGTATGACTATAAAATATGTTCATAAGTGATGCTTTGGTGTAGTATACATCAAATACTACACTGTTTAGTCCTTTCAGATGGTCTCCTTTTAGAATTTAGTGGAGATGCAAAATACTTCTTCTTATGTTAAAATAGAGCAGATTTTACTTTGTACGTCTTTAAGAAATATGTCATTATAAAGTAAAGTTTTAGAAATTATGATGATTTTTTCTTGTCAATTAATTAAATTTTCCACGTTTAATAAGGTTACCTATGTTAGAAAAAGTTGAACAAATAACTGGATTTTTTTCTGTGATTTGTTTTTTGCTTGATTCCCTCCCCCTTGCCCTCTGAAACATCTTACAAAGCAGGTCAGGTTCTTACAATCTGTCATATTTTTCTGTGTTAGAAGATTTTTTGCTTAATAAGATTTTTTTAATGCACTCCTCATTTTTAGCAACTACCAGGTGAATTTTAAAACAACACAGTCAAAATAGATGTATGTGCTGGTTTTGCCTGGGTTAGAGTTAAACCATGACCTCTTTCAGCAATGTATGCCTCTCAGTGGCTTATGTTTTATATAAATGGTATGCCAGCCGGAAAATAACTGCATTCATTTTTGGCATAGAAAGATTCCATTATAATAATTTTATCAGAGGGCAAAATAAGATGGTGTTAAGAATTTTTACTGTGTGAAGATTTTACTGATTGGTTCTTTAATTTTGTTTCTAGTCTTTCCATATTACTTGTCTTTTCATAAATGCTTGTACCGTTCAGGAGTTTAATAACTCAGTGTTTGTTTTGTCCCCGCTGAACAAAGTTAAACAGGGCTATCTGAGTATTGCTATGTTTATTCAAATAGTATTTTAAAGCAGAGAAAGCTGGGTTTATTCATGTTAAAACCCAGCAAATTACTTCTCCTTCTGCCAGCTGGCTTGTTGTCGCCACGGTGTTGAGAAAGCAGCTTTTATTAGAAACATTTAATAAGAGAAGATACCGTAAATGGGTGCTGAGTCAATGAATAACATTGTTGGCAACTTTGTTAATGGTTATTGGGACTGTGATAGAGTTTCTTCCAACATGAAGACCATTCTTCCTGCCTGAAAGGAGGTTGTTCGCAAGGTGGGGGTTGTCCTCTTCTCAAGGGCAAGAGGAAATGGCCACAAGATGCATCAGGGGAGGTTCAGGTTGTACATCAGAAAGAATTTTTTCACCGAAAGGGTGCTTAAGCATTAGAACTGTCTGTCCAGGGAGGTCGTGGAGTCACCATTCCTTCAAATGTTCAAGAAATGTCTGGATTTGGCACTTAGTGCTGTGGTTTAGCTGACAAGGTGGTGTTTGTTCAAAGGCTGGACTTGGTGATCTTGGAGGTCTTTGCCAACTCAATGATTCTATGTTGCATACAGGAAGGAAATGGATCATGACTCAAATATCAAGAGACTATAATTGAGAGTTAAAGAATGATATACAACATTAAGCCTAGAGTATAACCATATACAGGGGGTTTGGAGGGGAGTCTGTGTAGTAGGTGGGGTGGGGTTAAAAATGTCTGAGTGGTTACATGAGTACCTGAAGCTCTATACTGTGTTTAGAGTCATAATGTCCTTTACCAGCAAGTACAAAGGAATATGTTTGTATATGCATTTGAGAAAATGTGAGTTAGAAGAATTTCTGGTGCCTTATTTTTCATAATAGAGAAATAAAATCATAGAATAAGTATCTCTGAGTGTACTTTTTATGTGGGACAGATTACATCCATCTTACATTTGCACAAAAAAGAAGCCATTTTGAAATTAACTACTGAAGAAATGGATTTTTTTCCCCCAGTCATATGTTTTTTGATAGCATTAATCATAACATGAGGTCACAGTTTACATAGTAACTTACTTGGCTCTTACTAAACAAGACAGATCTGCTTTTTACTGTTATTGGTGGTGACATTGCCCATTTCTGCTAGGATGTGTATATCTAGGCATGTTCTTAAGCTGAAATGCCAGTTTTATCCAATGCAGGAAAGGTTGTTCTTTTTGTGTGTCATGACTGAGTCCTGTGTATAACTGAGCCTTTATTTAACTGTTTTGTGTCTTGTGCAAAGAATTTAGTGTTCCTTGTGGCTAAATGAAAGAAGCTTACTATTCTAAGTGTTTATAGTAATCTTAATTTCTCCTTAGCTATTTTTTTAAAGCCCCCCCCCACCCTCCAAGGGAAAAAAAAAAAGGGAAGAAAGCTTTTGGAGTAATTGAAATACCAGTATGTGTAATTGAAATATCAAGACTCTGGTGGAATTAAGGAACTGAATATATATAATTACTTTGTGACAAGACTTAGCATCTGTACACAATGACTAAACTGTAGGATCAAGCCTCTGTTAGTGTCAATTTTCATATGTATGCCCTGGTTACTTCTGGGCTTCAATGGGGAAAAACAGTTGACCTTGTAACTCAAGTTACAAGGAAACGATATTGCCATGTAGACCAGTAAGAGGACTGTAGGAAGCATCGAGGGAACATACATGCCTCAGACAAGCAAAGTAAATCTGTTTCAGTTTTGCCTGTGTGTGGGGATAGTATCATTTTAGCTGTGTTTGGTTTTTCTACTTAGTCTAGAGCTATGTAAGAGCAGAATAGATTATCCCTAAGTGATTCCAGGACCCTACCACAAAAGAGTCCCAGCTTTCACTGGAGTCCTTCTAGTGCTACTTTCAAAGAAATGATTGTACTTCTACATAGATGTAAACTTGATTCAAACTTACATTGCAAATTTAAAAGCTGGAGTGCCATATTCCTACTTTAAGCATTATTGCATATGTATTTTTTTCTAACATTGAGAAAAATATCAGTTTGTGTTACGGGTTTTTCTTATTTCACATTCAGCTTTTAAATTCTGAAGAATAATGTCTTAATAGTGCTTTTAAACTGTCTTTAAAAGCGGTGTCCTAGAGACATAAAGTTTCAGAAAGGAAACCTAAAACTAAGAGATTGAAAAGTAATATAGAGCTGACCAACTTGATTTGGCTTGCAAGTGTATATGGAAATGTTGATTATATTGATTGCAAAGGTTGTAAAACTCTGTTCTTAGGAAAAAGAGAAATTGCTTTTGTCACATTCTTAAGTCTTAAAGCATTCTATTTTTTGTCTCATGCAATTCACTTTTAATGTGAAAACTAGTTTCACTGAAAATGTGTATTTGCATAATTTGCATAGAGCTGCCCTAACACAAAAAAGAAAATGCAAATCATCTTTGTTTAAGCTTGGCTAGAATTACGTAGGTGTCTTTATCGTGATGAAAACAACACAAATATTTTAACTCTTAGTTTTACTCAATTCATGATAGTAGTAAACTGTGTCTTTGATAAAGCTGTGGTTTTTGCATGAAGAAAGTGGAGCCTGTTGTGAAAAATAAGTAAATTGATGGTTGGCTATCTTAGCCAACTTCGCTCATTGTTGTAAAGGTATTTAGCAATGCCTTCCCACAGCATGCATTTCAAAAAAATGATTGCTTCATTTTGTTCTGTGGGTAGTCTTATGTCTGCCTGTTGTAGGAGAATTAATTATTTTTCATAGAATAGTGTACTTCACATGGAAACAGTTGTGCTTGACTCACTAGTCCTCTCTTATTAGCTGAGTGCTTCCCATTTCTGTTACAATGTTGTGCCTTTTTTACCTCCTTGGGCCTCTCAGACATTGAAATAATGCTTAAGAGCTAGTGGCAGAAAGGTCATTAAAACTCTGGTTTTGTCTCTACTTTGGATGGGCAGTCTTTTATAGCTCACCTGCATTCAGCTTCACTGCCATCGAGGGGAGGAATGAATCACTTCCTGTATGACTGCTTAGATTTCAAACTTCATTTTTAATATCTCTTTTATTAAAAGAGGTTTTTATCTTGTTTTTAGGGCCTTAGAGAGGAAGGAAGTATTCTAAGAGAACTTACGCTGCATTTTAGTATGGGTGATTTTCTTAAATCCTCAGGACCACACATTCAATCTTCTGTTGTGTGTGTCTTGTTGCATTTGATTCCAAAGCATGCTATTTGGCATGTATAGTGAGAGTGTTTGCATAATAAAGCAGGAAAATAAAGAGAAGTGAATTAAATGTTGTACATTGAATGATTTACATAGAGTTCCATATCTCTTCTATAATTCATTCAAGACAATCAAATATAATTCAATCAAGACAGGCTTAGCTTCATAATTCTTCCTTCCAGGATGAGCTGGGGAGGCATCTATTAAGTGCTAGTTTTCAATAGTTTGCTCTGTCCTGTTTAGTTTGATTTCCAAAGGCCAGTATATTCAACCATTTCCTGGTATTATCTGAAACCTAATTTTTGATAGCAAATTTGAAAGAGACTTACTAAAATATTTGACTGGAAAGCCTCTGTTTGTCTTATGATTTAGTGAGCTCTTAGCAAGAAATTAATGCAAAGGGGAGATCTTCTCATTTATCTAGGGAAAAAGGCTCTCCCTAGAGTTTACAGTGGATTTGAGAAGATGTAACACTGGTGAGCTCAAAACTTCTGCAGAACAGATTATTTTTTCTGTGTTTGAGTAAACATGTCAGCTAATAGCTTTCCACCATTTCTTTGTATCAGAGAAAACTTAATATTAATGAAACTTACTTGCTTGCATATGTAAATGTATGAAAAGCAGATTGATTTTGTTGTTTCAGGTGTTCAGAAAAACAGGCCTCTATTCTAATAACATTCCACAGCTACTGTTTACTAGCATTCATTTAAATTTGTACACCGTAGTAAAATCTAGCAGGTTTAATGCTTTTTTTTTAGGCTCATGTTCAATGACTAATCTGATTTTCTATCTTGCTTTTCTTTCTGTCAGCTTTAGAGTATAGTCTTTACAGGTGTGCACCTTTGCTGCAACAGTTCCTTGCTAGTCAAAGACAGTTTTTACTATAAGCCTCTCTCAGTAGAAATAAATCCATATTCCTGCACAAAAAATAGATATGTTAAGATGAAGGTAAAGTCTAGTGGTGCAGAGCAGATGGTGGCAGATACCCTCTGGCCCAGTCAAGTAATTCAACACACATTTTTACTGCTATATTCCCTGCATTCCAGTACACCTGTCAATACCCAAATGTTCATTACTGAATTGAATAATATTTATTGAATTACAGAAATAATAGTTATATAAAATATATCATTTTTTGAGATAGTTAAACCAAAGTGAATTGGTGATTGTCTCCTTTCTTTAAACAGAATTTACAAGCCAGTAGTTTGAAAAATTGCAAAATATCACTGTCCCACAACTGAAGTTTAAGGTCTGATCTAGAGTTTACTGAGGGCAAAGGTAGTGCTCCACTGATTGGGAGCCTTTAGTTGGATTAAGTGACCATATGCATTTATTCTATATGATGAAATAGGCTTGACTTTTGAAAGGGTCATGTGTTATATTGTCTTATGTAAATAACTCTCTAGAATTTTAGCATATGAATATCTTGCTTGAAGAAAGTTACAAATATTTTGTTTAAGACGTATTTTTCTTCCCCTTTGGCTTTGGTGTACTAAGGCAGTGAAAATATATTTAAAAAACAGTAAAATTCTCAATTGGATCAACCTAAAACTTAAGATGATTAAATTTTTTTTCATAGACTGTATTGGATAATATGACGAGTATAATTTGGGAAGGGATTTTGCTTTGTAATAGTTGTATGTATATCAAGAAAGTCCATAGGCAATCAGATTTTAACTACATTATCTTTGTTGCTATGGAAATTAGGACTGGAATTATATTATGTGTAATTTACATGTAGGAAGTGTCTGGGATTTTGGTGTTTATTGCTTTGCAGAAATCAGTTCTGTGCTACTCTGGTTTAAGATTTTTTTTTCTGTGGTGGTATCTCTTCATGGATGTAGTGTAGTATGAGTACTCAAAAATGAGCAACTATATTACATTTATAAGTTTATGTCCATATGTAAATAACTTCTTATTTTTATACACGAAGATGCAACAAGATGCTGGTTCAAACGATTCTGTTTCAAGCACACAATTCAGTTTATAGCTGTGCCAGTAATTTTTCCAAGTCTGTATCTCCAAATACTAAAAAAAAAATTAAAAAATATTGAAGTTGTTAGTCATCATCGGCTTGACTTTTAAATTTTTTCCTGGAATTTAATAGTTATTTACAGTAAGCAATATATTTCTCTTCTAGCTATTGCATCAGTAAGTGACCCAGGAAATTACACTTCACTTTCTGATTTGTCTTCCTATTACAGGCAAGCTCAAATCTCTTTCTTCCTGCACCATCATCTCTGTCACCACACTCCAAGTTAAGACTGCCGGGCACTCTGAGTACTCCACTGAATCCTCTCTATTCTTTCACTACTGAAAGTGGTAAGTTTCTTTATTTCTTCTCTCTTTGTAGGGAAGCAGTGATAACTTTTAGGAGAATTTTTTGTTTTCTGCCTTTTTAAATTTTGCTGTGCAGCTCTTACAGGGAGTAACCCAGTTTAGTTATATTTGATATTGTTTATGAAGTGCAATGTGATACAGTCGGATGCTGATGCATGTTCCTTTGTAATACTTTTTTTTCCTTAAGGCTGTACACATATTTATTAGTGCCGTAAGTTCATAGAAGAGGATGTATTTTTAGTGCTGTAAGTTCATAGAAGAGGATGCGATTGCCAGCTTTTCTTAATCTAATATTTTGATAATATTTTAATGCTTACTAAAGTACCTTAAACATGGACACCCAAAAAGAATAAATTTAAAAGCATATGTACTATTATAGAACTGCAGTGCTTGATAATCTGTTTGCAGTTGTGTTTCATCTGTTTTTAGATTTTTTTTTCCTAAAGATATTTTGTATTGAAAGATTTTGAAAAAAAGGTAAGCAATGCAATTATGTACATTTGTGATGCTTACTTTGCTAATAATGTCTGTTTCATTGCTAATCAGAGTATTTAATAATAAAATTCACAATTTCATGCCATTTTCTCTTTTTCTGGGCACCTGTAAAATAAGACAGAAAATTGGCACCTTCATTTTGAAGTGTTTTTGTTTTGTATTCTTGAGAAGAGTAAAAAGAATTCCAGAGGGAGGGTGGAATATATAATGAAATAAAAACAGGTAATAGAGATTTAAAACGTAGATAGTAAAGATAAGAATAATCTCTATAATTATATAGAATTATCTCCTAAAGGCAGACAATTTTTTTCGCAAATGAAGTTATGATTACTTTTTCTGAGCAGCTGGGGAAATGGTCCTTAGCATGGTCTGAAAGATCAGCCACTGGTCTCAGAATCACTCCTAGTCACTAAGTCACAATGCAAATGGCCATACACCAATTAACTTCAGTATTTTTTTTCTAGCTAAACAAAAGAGCTTAGAGCCATAATAATATTCATCTGTTGCTCAACAGATGCATGTTATTTCCACAGCGTGTAAATCTTGGAGGCAGTAGAACACATATGCTTACATACTGTGAATATTTAAAATATTTAAGCAACCAACCCTTTAAAGTATGTTAACATATGCTTTAAGTGATTCTACATGGCTATTCCTAGTAGTGCTGAAACCAAGGAATTTTATTTTCTTTAATTTTACTTTATGCAGAAGCACAGATAAAAGTGTTGATGGAGACTTCCTAAATAGCATGAGCGATCATAGGTGTATGTTACAGCTGTTCATGAGCACTCTCAGTGTTTTTGTTTCCAAAATTGACTGATACTTCCAAGATGATCCATAGGTACAGGGTATTGTTTATACAAGAGGAGCACAGTAAAAAAGGTAATACTGTAAAGAAGAAGCCATGAGAACAGGAAGATTTTTAAGAGAAGACAACCATAAAAATACTAGTGGGCCACAAATGAAATAAATTTTTCTTTAAGAAAATCTTCTAAAATCGTGAATCACTTCTCTGTCATTTTGGGGGTCTCCAAGTTGTTCTACTGTGGTAGGGTTGTTTTCAGTGAAACATGAAAAAGATGTACTCATGTATTCCATCATTCCCCACTGGTTCTAAACTGTGAAGATAAATGCTTTTGGTCATAGCACCTAACTGCCAGTTAAATTTTGCTTTTGAATAATAGAAAATCTGTACTTAAACACATCTATTAATGTATCGATTATGCTGGAAGGACAGAATCTTTCTTTTCTGTTTTGATTTTATATACACAATATATATGATTTTTGTACTTATGCTAATTGGAATATTGCATTGTTAACAGTTGCCTGTACAAGAGAGCCTTCATTTTTGTCCAGCAGATGGTTGTGTATTCCTGAGGGTCATGTTGACTGCTCAGTACTGTCACCTTTTGCTGTGCATTTAAACCGAAATGCAGAATTCCCATTTACATGGATAAACCTCTGTTAGCCATCTATTAACCACATAACTGATGTATGTGCATGCTCTAGTAGTTTGGTGAGGTGGTAGCTGATGTCTTGTAGTATGGGCAGTGTAGTAGCCTGGATATATGCAGCCCTTTCTTTTTAAAACACAGTTTAATTGTCTCTGTCTCGCCTGAGGTAGGAAACAGTGGAAAAACAGTATTTCCATCTTTGTGATATACGGGCAGTAGCAGTAATACACCAGATCTTTCCTGACTTTTAGATCTTTTCATATCCAGACACATTTGCAGAATTAACTGTATGTGACTTCATAATATAATACTTCAAATAAAAGTAATATTCACTACTATGGCTTTTAAATATGTCTGTTCATTTTGACAAATGGGTTCTGTATACCCTGACATATCATGTATTTTGGCTTTTCTTCAAGTGCATACTTCCACAGGTTTATAGGCTTTAATGGAGCCCCAGTCTTACTCTGCTATTTATTCTGCTATTTTCTCACTCCCTTCAAGATCAGTTAGCTCATGGATACTGAGGCAAAACTGCCTTTGTTTCCAACCAGTTTGCTCTAAATTAAGTAATTAATTGTTTAATCATCTAATAGAGAGCTTCAGTATGTTACTCAATGACAGAATATTCTTTATATGAGATGAGTAAAGACAAGATCATGATATTATTGACCATGGAGCCTAGCCCTCTTGCTCAAAGCAGGTTCACCTAGAGCTCAGGGCTGTGTCCATCTGGGTGTTAAATATCTCTAAGGATGGAGACTCCAGAACTTCTCTGGACAACCTATTACAATATTTGACTGTTCTCACAGTAAAAAACTTTTTATTATCTTTAAATGATATTTGAGTATTTCAGTCTGGATTGGTGCATGGGATTATTTCTCCTCTAGTTCAGGACTTGGCATTTCCCCTTGTTGTACTTCAAGAGGTTCTTGTTGGCCCATTTGTGTGGCCTATCAAGGCACCTCTGAATGGCAGCATCTCCTGCTGTTGTCAGCCCCTCCTCACAGATTTTTATTATCTGCAGATTCACTGAGGGTGTGCTCAGTCCCGTGTTCCAGGTCATTAATAGAAAATTTCAAGTGTGGACTCCAGTATTGACCTCTGGAGTGCACCAGTGGCCTAAAGTCTCCAGTTCGATTTCATGTGGGTGGTTACAAACCTCTGATCTCTACAGCTCAGCCAACTTCCAGTCTGCTGCACTGTCTGTTTTACACAGTGCACACTTGAGCTTTCTGTCTCTGAGAGTGTTATGGGGGACAGTGTTGAAACTCTTGCCAGATTCAAGGTTAGCAGCATCTACTGCTTTCCCATTGATGCTGTGCAGTGTCGTGAAAGAAGTAGTTTTGTCAAGAGCATGGTTAGAATTACTAGAAAACTGTAGTGAATTCTGTCAAATAGTAATTAGCAAAATAAGTACCGCAAAGCAGATACAAGATATGGATCTACTTATATTTATATGTTATATATAAAGCACTTCATGAGACATTTCACCAGTTTTAGCAAAATTAATTAAAGAAAATGTGTGTTGTGTGCCTTCTTCTCACAAAGATTGTTTAAAATTTGAGAGAATGGCATGGAACATCGTCTGTCATGATAGCCTGTTAGCTGAAATTTTTCATCGAGAGTGTGACTCATTTTACCATATCGGGGTAATTTTTGTGTCTACCTCGGTAAAGCTGTAGCTGTACTCATAGCTATTTCAATGATTTGAAAAGTTTGCTAGATTTTTGTCTTTGGAGAAAGTCATCCCCTTTGAATTTTACGTTTGTAATTCAGAATCACGAAGTCTTATGGGTGTCTAAGGAATCTGTTTCGAAAGGTATGTAGTATTTAAGGTTGCTGAACTTCTTTGCCTCCTTCTTTCTTTTTTTTTTTCCCTTCCTTGGTAATAAAATTTGTTTAAGAACTGTCTTTGATAGTCAGAATTGAGGTTTTACCTTGCGTGTGCTGTATAGCTCTGGCTACGCTCATACACAGTGCTACTTTTATCATACCTGGCCTTTAGTGCTGTTCTGCAGCACTGCTCTGTAGCATTATCCTCAACTTGGTCTTAAGCATTCCTGTCTCTTCCTTCTCATATGCTCCTCTTTTATAACTTCTTCCGGGATGACCCATTTCCTAGTTGTTATTTTTTAAACAAAGAGGGAAGTAGCAAAGCCTCCAGCTTTCAATTGCTCATTCTCTGACAGACATTAAAATCCCCTCTGGTTTTGTTTGCCTTTCCTCCTTAAGACTGTGAGCATCTTTGGACAGTGAAATCACCTTCCAATGAGGCACTGTTTTGCCGGTCTGTGGCATGCCATGAAAGAAATATCCGGCATCTTTGGGCTTTATTCAACAGTGACTCTTTCAGTAACTACCACTATGTTCAGGACGTGCTTTCTAAAATAAGTTTTAGGTTTCAAGTCATTGTAATTAACAGTGACCCTAATTGTTAATTATGTGGGAGATTGAAGCTTGACTATAAATACTACACAGATCTGTTCACTGAAATTTGGACTTCAATAAGACCAGTTAATTAAACCTGCTCTTAAAAATTAATTACGTATGTGCTAGAAACGTGATGGTTCTTGTATCTTAAAGAAAATCTCAAAAACAAAAAGCACAACATTTTGGCAGGGTTGAGAACAATTAGAAATTTTCTCTCCATTAACACAACTGACAGTCAAAGGTGTTTTCCACCTATATAAAGGGAAAGCTTCAAAGCACTCTTTATTGCTCACTAAAAGTATTAACAAAACTGACTTCACATTTAGGTCCTCTGTCAGATTTGATAGATGATTTAAAACTGCTTCTTTAAGTCTCAAACATTGTAAAATAGATTTCTACATCAAAGATATCAGAAATATTTATGCATCAATTAAATGTTCTTAAAATACCATTTTTATTCTTGGTGGTTTTTTTAGAATCAGAAAAAGGAGGTACACCAAGTAGCAAAATTCACATTGTGCAGAGATACTGCAGAAACACCTCAAGAGTTGCAGTCTTGTATGTATGTTAAGTAATTGATTTTTTTTTTCCAGTATTTCATACTTTCTCCCCAACTCTGTAACGTCTGTGCTTCAGTTCTGCAACAGTCCCAGAGGAATTGGATGGTTTTGTTTGAGTTTTTTGGCAGGTATATACCCTTCACATAATTTTGTGCCACTCAAGGAAGAAAGTCTGTAGAAAGATTGTTCAGTGTGGCCTTATTCTTTTCATCTCTTACTAAAAAACTCTTAGGGGAAAGAAGAATTACACAAGTAATTGAAAATGTATCAAATGGACAATTGAATTCAATTTTATTATTCTAATAGCTTATTTTTTCTAATTTGAGAACAATCGTTTATTCCAAAGAGACACTAAAAAGACTTGAGTTTATATTAATTGAAGGGTGAATGTATGTGTAGTATCTGGTCCAAGTATACCATGAAATACAGTATTTGTAGTATCTCTTGAAAGAACTGATTTGAATGACAGAAGATCACTAAAAGAAACCATGTGGTACAGGTGGCAGCATTGCCATCTTCCCTACACTACTATGCCAAAAATACATAATTTTTACCTTGGAGGGAGGTACCATTTCTGTTTAGAGAGAGTGCCAGTGAGAGTGCTTGTTGGAGAAATCTGTTACTGGGATCCAATCCATGCAGGCAAATTGAATGGCACACAGATCACTGAATACATACTTTTTTTTTTTTTAAATCCTAGCATATTACTGTAAATACTGTATTTTAACAAATCAAATTTGAACGTAGGAGTGAAATATCTTCCGGTTCAGTTTTTAAGAAAAATATCTTAAGTGTGTGTAAAAGACTTCTTGCCAATAATATAAACATAAGAAAGAACTCAATTTTGTTTTGAAAGAATCTGAGTATATCTGTTCCCAGTTGAATTGTAATGTATGCTGCCTCATTAGCTCAACCGGCAGCTTCACTTAGTTTTTCTGTGATGGTGAAAGCAATTAAGCCTGCAGGGCTGCACAGATCAGAGCTATGGAAATGGTGTAGCAATTTTACCATAATGTCTAAGTCACACTGAGATTTTTCTTTTTATCCCCACATCATCTTAAAATTGGGGCAGGAACATATTATGGTGAAGAGAACCAAATACACACCTAAAAGTGTACCCACGCTATTAGTTGAAAGTGGTTTGAGTGTAATACAATCTGCCAGGAGGAATAGGTAATGATAGGAAACTAATTTTACTTCATTTAATTTATGAAAAAACTTAAAAAAGGGAAGTAGGTAATGTATAATAGTTTCACAGATTCTCTCAATTTCTTTGGCATTGGTGAGTCTGCTGGCCTTTTTTGTTGAGTTATTGATTGAGAAAACAATGAAGTGATGTTATAAAGCCTGTGCAAAATGGTTGGAGTAGTCTTTGCACTGGTTGCCTGATCTGTTTATCTTTTCCATTTAATCTTACTACTACTACTTCCTCCTTCTACAGAGGGAGAAATGCAAGTTTCCTGTTCACTGAAGGATAGTCCTAATGGCCTCAATGTGATCAGGCATTCCAGTGGGGGAAATATGG
Source organism: Drymodes brunneopygia (assembly GCA_013400955.1). NCBI lineage: Eukaryota > Metazoa > Chordata > Aves > Passeriformes > Petroicidae > Drymodes > Drymodes brunneopygia. Next base: position 138,936 of record VZTZ01007241.1, on the reverse strand, counting down.
TTGATTAGCAGTCTGCTACCCATTGTCTTTCGGTCTGAAACTGGATAGAAATGAGAACACTTTTCGTATGTCCTGTGGAGGTGCTTCCAACATAGGAAGTGAAATGCTTGCAGAATGGTTAGCTTCCTGCAAGCTACAATCTGCTGCTAGTAGATTATATCATGGGTTTGAAAAAGGGGAATGTGCATCAAGATGAAAGAAACATGCCTAATAGTTGTCTCGCACTTCTTAGTTATTTTTCTATGTTTTTATGCGGCTTGCTGTCTTCGTGCTCTGTCTAGTGGGACACTGATACCAAAAAATGAAAAATTTTGACTAGTATTTTCTTTTACATTTCTAAATGTAGAAATGGGAGTTGCTTTCTGTTATTACAAAAGTAATAATCTTATTGCAACGTTGCAGAATTCTGTCATTTTCTGTGATTTGTAGGATGTAATTTCATCTAATTCTGTGGCTGGATCAAGTATATATGTTTTCTTTCTTTTTGGAAACTGAATTAAACATCCCCACCACCACTTGGTTTGCGTAACAATAGTGCAGAATACTAGCACTTTTTAAGTGAGTAAACTTGACTTATTTTAGTCCCTTGGTTTTTGAGTCTATTATTCTGTTGTGGGATTTTTTTCCTCCTATTAACCAAAGATAAACATACCTTTACAGTCATTACAAACCTTTGTTTTAACTAAAGATTACTGCATAGTCACTGAGAATTTATTGTAATGAATTAAGTTTTAGATGCAGTTAGCAGATTTTCTCTTTATTTTTCAATTGATAGTCGGAGAACTCGGGAGAGAAAAATTGCCAGCTCAACACCACAGATCAGCTCTCAGCATGTGTCAACTGATGTAACTACACTGATGTCTGCTAAAAGTATTTTTACCCTAAGCAGAAGAGCATTAAGTCTAAAGTGCTTTTTATATATGTCTGTTAATTTGAATGGGAACTCCCCTGGGGAAAATGATCATTCATTTTAAGATATTCATATCTCTCACTTTGACTTAAGGGAAATGTGTAAGAGAAGGGAGAAAGAAAGAAAATAAAACTTGGTTTTTTTGTTATAATTTGCTTATAATGCAATGGAAGAACTGAAAAATACAGCTTACAGATATTTTTCTCAAAGTTAGTTTTCTTTTAAACAATAGGAACATCTATCACAAGATGTTTTAGTTATTTTTTTATACCTGCTTCTTTTACAAGCTATTTGGCTATACCATTTACATTTTGAAGTAGCTGTGACTCAGTTTCTTCAGTGCAGATAGATTACAAAGGCTCATGATGTTCCAGCTTACAGCTGACTTTGTAGGTAAATAAAATTTAAGAGTGTCAGGACACACCTGTGGCTTCATCACGGCTTAAGGGGAGCTCAGGCCATTCTGCAGGGGAAAGAACTTCCTCAAAGCTCTGTGACCCTGCTGTGCTGCCCTCATCATTGGACAATATCAGAGTTCTGGCTCAAGGCACAAATACAGGACCTTGTTTTAAGGTAGAAGAGCTGGGTGTTTACATTTATAAAATGAGTAGTAAAAATTATTTTTTAATTTGAAAACATAAGTTGTATAAATAGGTTCATCTAACCACAAAAATGTTCTAACAGAATAGTAAAGACACAGAGACATAACCATTAACATTAGTGACAATCTAGTTCTTCTATTGTAAAAGGTTGCTTATCCAGTTTCTTCTATCTGATTGATAAGATGCTATAGATGTCAGAAGAGTTTATATTTTCTAGTTAAACTTGCTAGAATGGTTTATAGTGAGATCAAAGATACAAATGTTCCTTTATCATAAGTTCTTTTTCATGTTTCTTCTAGGTAAGTTAATTAAAATATTTCTCTAAAAATTATGCTGAATACAGAGCACAATAATAGCAATCTTTGAAGATTCCAAAAACTTTATCTAAAGAACACCATTTATATTTACTTGAAATTGGTGTATGTTAGGGTAATTACTGCTGAGCCTTCAGGCTAAAGGAAGTACTCTCAGCCAAATTATACAAGGGTGTGGATTAAATGAAGCATTACTCTCTGTTTGGCAGCAGTGGGTATAGATTGCAAAATCAGGGTGTGACGTAGTACTGTGGAAAGTCTCTGCCAAAAGTTATTTGGCCTAAGTGTGCCCTTAGTTTCTCAGTTATGTGGATCCTAAAACAACTGAATCTTAATTCCTAAGCAGAGAGGTCCTGTTAACTGTTTTCACTCTGAGCTTGTTTGTAATTTTGGGCTATTGAGCCAGGAGACAACAATGTGCTTAAATGAAGTTTCAGCTGCTCACCGAGGGGGAAACAGTACTTCTGCCAAGGATTATGCTGTTCTCTTGTCCAGCAGAAAGCTCAGGTCAGCAAGGATGCTGTCTGTACATGAGTGAATAAAATGGGCAAATTGATCCCTCCTTGTATTGCTGCAATCCTTTTGTTCCTGTCATTTCCAGAGAAGCTGGGAGGACTATGCAAAAACCCTGGTAGCAGCCATGGTGCACAGGAAGGAGACATCTCCATCTCCCAAGAGGAGACTGAAGTACTTTGACTAACACTGACAAGTTAGCAAAACTTAAGTACACCCACAAAAAAAAAAATCTATGTTTTAAACATGTATTATCCATCCCATTTTGGTACACATGCATACTTTTTCAACTGCTTTTAAAAGCCTTTGCTAATTTTGTTGATGGATTTTTATGTGTGAAGCAAAAACTTCCATGGATTCGTATGCACCTAGTTACTCTCATTGCTGAAGCACCAATTTCAGTGAGAGCAACTTTTCCCTGACATGATTCAGCCTACTAGTATAACACCTTTAAAGTTAACTTTGGGTGTACGTGGTCTGTAATGCTCTGCAATAGGCTGTGGTGCCAATGCAGTTTGGTCATTGTAGTTTGATATGGATCATGTTGGTCCTGTAGAAACTGATGATGGAGGATGGTGGCTTGGGAAAGCTTTCGAACAGCAGAAGGCAGGTACAGAGAAGTGAAGACTCTGTAGGTGTGTAACTTGGATGTTGGTGTTGTCACACAGTAGTTTGCTGTTACATACAGAGCTGGCTTCAGTGTGCTGCCTTGATCCAGATGAAATGAGAGCTTCACTGGAGCCTGCCTGCTCATTGTCAGCTTGCTTTCTTGCTCACTGGAGGTTGTAAGGAGCAGTGACTCATTGCTTGTTGGCCTCAAATGAAGTGATAGAATGGTCTTAAAACTCTTCTTCTGAAAACTTTTATTTGGTTGGTTTCGGCAACCTTACGGCACTCAGTGAAGGAGGAGATAGCAGAGGTTCCTTTCTCATATTTTCCTCTCACAATTAGAGCTCAGTTTCTTTAGTTTTTACTTCCTCAGGCAAAGAAAAAAGATTCAAGTGACAAACAGGCAAATTCAAAAAAACTCTTCTAGAGTCTCCCCTGCTCCCCTGACCCCAGGCTTTGTTCTGGCTTGCTGGACAGTCCCTTTGCAGAAGGCTCATAGTCGACTGTATGAGAGATAATATTTGACACTCTGTATCTCATCTAAAGACTGATTCCAGCATACTGCATCCCCATATGAGATCACATCCCTTTTTCCTATCCTGTCAATCTTTACTCCAGCTGTCTATCTATGCAAGCTTCTGGTGCCTCATTGATTGGGGTTTTTTACAGATTATCAGAAGGATGTGCATTGTCTTATGCTGATACAGGTCTTTCTGGAATCATTTCAGAGCCTGACTGGTCAAAGGAAGTAGACTGCTGCAGCTAATATGCCAAATAATAAAATACAGAAAATCGGAGCTTCCTTCAAAATATGTGTTGAGCATCTTTTGGTATGACAAATTGCCTCATAGCAGAAAATGTGTTGAGAATTCATTCACCAAACTTCTGGTTGTCACTGTGAACCTGCAGAGCATATTAAGATTCACTTTGTAAGGTGTTTTATTTTCAGGTGAAGACTCTGAATAGGTTTCATTTTCCTACTCCTTACATCTTTGATTTTTCATTTATGGATAATCACATTTAAGCAGAGTTCACCTCTCTAGTAAAAAAAGATGGTTCTGTCCTTAAAAAGGTTTTGGGGTTTTTTTGTGACTGTCTCAATTCAGAGGAGATATCTGTGAGGTGTCTCACATCCTGTAGTTGTTGAGGAGTATGTTTTAACATTGTTATGCATGTTGCTAGTTGAAGAACTTCTGTTGTGAGCCAGGTCTGAGCTAAAACCAAGCTGGTATTTCTTTCCTATAAGGACTCCAAGCATGTTTTTGGAATTTTTTATTTTTGAAATAGTTCAAAACATAAGTTCTGAATATATATATTGGTTAATGAGTGGTAACTTTTCACCTTTTGTGTTCAGCAGTTCAATCTAATATAAAGTATCTTCTGCCCACTTGTATTTGCTTCAGATTTGGCTACTTCTGCATTAAAAACAGCAACAAGAGGAGAAGAAATATAGTTGTTCTACTATTATTTGCAAAATTTGGAGTGTAGTGCCCACCTAATGCACATCTGTAATATACCACATCATGTGTACCTTGATAATAGTACTTTATTGGAAGTTTGTTTTCCTTCTGGTACAGAGCATAAAGGAAACTTCCATCTTTTTTTGCTCACACATGTAAAGGATCTTCAGCAGCTGAAACTGTGGTTTCAAAAAAGACTCTTCCTGCAAATCAGCTTTTCTGACCAAAACAATTTTCAGAGTAAGTTCCAGGAATCACTCAAAGAGAACAAGGTGTGTCCAGGGTTGTCTGTATCACCAGTTCTTGAGTTAATAATTGGCATGTAAGCATGTGCAAAAACTGTCTAGGAAGGCTTACTGAGCAAGGCTATTAAAACATAAGCTTTGAGACTTCCAAACTTAGGAATGTTGCTAGACAATTTTCTGTGTTTTTCAGTTGTTTGGTCCTTTTGAAGAAGCAAATGTTTGTAGCAGTTGGTGATGAAGTCAGTTTTAAAGAAACTCAAATATCATTCGCAATGTCAAATGCATAGAAATGGGTGGTTCCTTTCAGAATAGGCTATGGAGAAGAATTTCCTGTCCTTGAATACTCAGACCTTAATCACCTTCCTCTTACTGATGATTATGAAAACATAGCACTTGCTGCTTTTTTCTGGGCTTTGGGTTATTGGAGATGCTGTATGAACATAGTCAGTAGTGATTTTAGCTGCAACTGGTAGTCAAACCAGAGAGGATGGGTCACATAATTAAGCTTACATGTTAAAGTACTGCAGTTTTTAACAATTTGGCACTACCCTATGTGATGATGTGAAAAAAGCTAGTATGATATTGTATTGTATTTAAATTGTATTTCATGATACTGTAAAAAATATTTAGTCAAATGGTATTTCTTTATTCATTCAGAATTTCATTTTCATTAATATCTTTGTTTACATCTTTAGACTTGCTGTGCAAATAGTGTTGCTTGCAAAATTCCTATACAAATAAGATACAAATTCACTGGATAGGACTGTTACTTCTGCTTTCTGGCTTACCACTGAGATGGTGGAAAGTGTTCCTGTCTTCTAATCCCAGCTGTAGCATTTTGTGTTGCTGATTGAACCATGGAATTCCATTCCCTCCAGGAAAATCCAGAGTTTTAGAAATGTAGTCTTAGCCTGAAGCTGGGCACAACCCCTCTTTATCCTACCTGTCTTGATTTGCTTTCTTTTACCTGTCCTCAGATCAGGTACCACTGTGTTAATGAAAGGGAGTATTGCCTCCTATTTATGTTCATTGCAAACATTTTCCATGGGTTTTTTTTTTCATATCCCCCACCTAAGACCCAAACATTCTAAAAATCCACTGCTGTAAAAGCAGTAACAGGTTGCTGTTGCATTCTAAAAAACTTGTAGACCTTGTAGGTAAAGGAAACTGAAAAATCAATATAATTGAAATCTGTGCCCAGCTGGATCTTCAGTGTGTTGCTTTAATGTTGGATGAAACATTTCAGTATATTTTCCTCTGTAACAGATGATACCAATGTAAGTCTCAAGTGCTTTTTCATGTTATTTACAAGGAAATACATTCAGATTTTTGTTACCAAAGTGGTTGCAGGCCATTATTTTATTTCCCTGTACAATTTGATACTTATTAGAAAGGGCTTACTTATCAATACATGTTCTAATCACTACTATGTAGAAACACTCTTTCTTAAAGTATTTTGTTCATAAATTTTCTGAAAACTCCAAAGTGTGCATATGGGAAAGCTCTTATGGGGTAGTTTGGTTTCACCATACACATATTTTCATTAAATATCTGACTGACCAGTCTAATTTCTGAACTACAAAATGGAAAATAAACTTGGGGGTGTATTTTAAAGACATGCTCTTCTATTTCTGAATATACAGTAAGAAGTACATTTGCCATGAACATTTTTCCTTACTCTTTTGATTTGAGACCAAATTAAAAATCTTACATAATGGTTTCCTGATATAGTGACTGCAAATGGTCCTGCATTTTTCAGGTTTGGTAATGTATGGATTGTTTGGCTATTTCATGGCATTTTCTGGTAATACTTTGTCAAAATTCATATTCAGTACTGGCTGAAAGTGCTAGTGTCATAGAGAAAGTAGTGGCTATTCTGGTCATGATGAGACCTGAAATATCAAGCTGACTTATTTTTTCCAGCATATATTGCACATGATGTTGTATGATGTTGGTGAAAGTATTTTACCTTGAATGTAAATGTTAGAAAAATGCTATATAAGTTCTTCAAGCGGTTACAAGATTTGATAATTTTTTTTTTGAGATTTTTTTTTCCAGACAAGATGTGATTTGACATTGCGAGGCTTACTGGGTAATACAGAAATTCAGTAGTTTTTGCAGTAACTGGTTGTTTGTACTTAGCCGACAAGACTTTGCGTTGCAGAAATGTGTTAATGGCTGATTTTGAAAGGTATTTGTGGTATTCTAAGCATATTTTCTTACAGCTTTCCACTTGTAGAATGGCAGGCTAATTCGATTTAAGTAACTGTGAGTAACTAGCCATTGCTGAATTCCTGTTGTGGGGAGAACCATGCAAAGTAAATTACTTTGTTTTCCTTCCTTGCATAATTTTCATTCTTTGTCTTTTATGTGTAGTCAAATATGTTTTTTTAAAGACATGAGTAGAGTCATGAGGTCATAAGATACTTGACTTTGAGAGTTGCAGATAAAGTTAAATTCTATTTAACTGTATTTTATAGAAATTATCTGTATCAATAAATAAAATTTACCTGTTCTACATATTTTTACAAAACAGATAATCATAAATCCTGCTTAAGCGATCCATTTCCTCTGATTCAGGGAGGTTAAGTTTAAGTAGAAACAAAAGTATTCCTAAACCCAAAAGTGAAGGTTGCTACTTCAGTGTTGGGCATTTACAACTCCAAGGGACTGCAGTTTTTATATTTGATGGGGAACACCACAAACTGCATGTAATAGAATACAAAATAAATTTCTTTTCAATTTTACTTTAGTTTGTTTGCTTTTAAATAGTCCAAGTGAGCTTAGCAAAACTGATAATGACTTTCTCAGGATATCTGCAACACTAGAAGAAAAATAACTCTTATTAATACGAAGAATGCGTCATAGTCTGCATTTTTCTTACATCTTTTTTATCTGCTATCTAAAACTTGTAAATAATGCTGCCAATCTGATTTCAGAAAGCTGATGGTATCTGTGCAGGCTTATTGATGTTTGCTGTAGAAACACTTTCTGTTCTCTACCGTGTAGAAAGAAACAACTGGATACTATAACCTCTGCTCATTTTCAGCAGTATCTACTGCCATTGTGATGTAATGTTAGAAGTTGTCATAAATTAGCACGTTCCTGATTAGCATGAATTCAATAAGTGTTCTTTACTTCAAAAGAATGCTTGGGACACGTGCTACTACTTGCATTGTTTATATATGGTACTGTAGAAACTTAACATTTGCAAGAAAAATGTAAGATGATGGTTTGATAAGATTACTCAGAAATAATTAGGTGGGTGTGTAGGCTGCTAAATGTATTTGATTTTAATCTCTAATTAAAAAGTTGGATTTTTTAATTGTTTTTGTGATGCAATAGTTTTTACTTCATTATGCTTTTTGAAAATAGGGGCCAAATTCTGCCTCTTCATTGTGCCTAAGTACAGAATAAACGTTTTCAAATGAAACCCAAAGCCGGTGACAGACAATCTCTATAGTCCTCCTCCTGGAGGATTATTCTCAGAGCAAACACATGTATGTGCCCTTGTGTACCTTGAACCAGGAATGAAAATGATGGCTAACCTTGAATGAATATCTCTCTGCATTCTTTCGGTTGATGGGAGATATAATTACATTGTGGGATCTGGCACTGCCTAAAGCATAGTGTTTTCATGTTAGTGCTGTCTGATTCTGAGGTCTCTTCTAGGAGGATTGGGATTGGTTGATGTTACAGCAAAGGTATCTCTCTGTGGATCTACACAGATTTAAGCCCTGCACTGTTCCACTGCTCCAGTGTTCACTTTGCTGCAAGGACAAGCTGCTTGGTCACTTGGGCTGTGGAATCAGAGACAACCAGAAGCATTAGCTAGAGATAACTGCATCAGTCCTTCAATAAGGAAGTTACTCTGTTAAAGCACTCTAGACCAGTTGTGTCTCTCACTTCAGGAAAACTGTGCCTTGCTCATGGTTTGGGAACCCAGGGTTCTCCTAGGAGCTGCAGCTGGAGCATCCACTGGGAAATCACATGTTGTGTTAAAGAAGCTGCAGCATGATGTATGGACCTGCATGATCCTGAATTGTATACAGACTTTTCTATATAGTGTAGTACTTTGAATAGCAAACAAAGCCTGATTTATTGACATAATTTCCCAAGATTATTTTGTTAGTTTACAAGTTTTCACTGTATTAATAAGGATAGGGAAGGGGGGGAAAAAAAAAGTTATGCTTTTCCATCTATCAGCATCGCTGTTTTAGCTTAGCTTGGAGAGGGTAAGGTGGGGTGGATTTGAGGGGTTTTATGCTTTAAGATTTTTGTCATTGCCATCTAAATCAATCTGCACTTACTGGAGGAGTGATGTCTGGCAGCAGTAGAGCTGCCAGAGTTTTTCTGTCTCTCATTTTATTGAAGTGTATATAGCATGTAAACAGCTCTCATATCCAAGGGGCAAAATAAAGTAACAGAAATTTCTCAGTATCACTTAGAAAAAGTGAGACAGTAAAAAGAGAGGGATTCTGTTTGTCCTATAGATTTTCGGTTTAGGTTTCAAGTGGATAGATTGAGGTTAACAAATTGGAACTGCACTTAGAAAATGAGAATGACATTGAGGAGATAGTTCTCAGAAAAGTTGATGCTCTGATACAAAAGGGATGCTCTGATACAAAAGGGATGCTCTGATACAAGAAAAAGGTGAGGAAAAGACAAGGGAAGTGCTAGCAATGGCATGGACTAATACTGACTGTCAGTGCAGAATATACTACAAGGATCTTACGGGTGTTCGTAGAAGAGCTTTGCATTCAGTAATGTTGCCATCACAGCACCTTTGTATATACAGCATGTGTGAACTGCCTGTTTCAAGCACATACATTTTAAGTGGTTTGCAAGATCACAGAATCATAGCATTGTTTAGGTGAGAAAAGGTCTACAGTCTCACTGAGTTCAAGCTTTGCCAAGTCACCTTGTCAACTAGACCATGTCACTGTTTCACATCCAGTTGTTTCTTGAACACTTCCAGGGATGGTGACTCCACCACCCCCCTGGGCAGCCCATTCCAATGCTTAACAACCCCTTCCATGAAGAAATTCTTCCTCCTGTCTGGCCTGAACCTCCCCTGATGCAATTTGAGGCCATTTTCTCTTGTCCTATCACTATGGTACAAATTAAACTTCACTGAAATAATTTTCAGTACACTTTGGTCCTGTCACTTCTCCTGTTTAATCTGGAATATCTTCAAAATCATAGGTGCTAGACTAAGTTATGCAGAGAAGAGTTGGAAGTGGGCTTTTACCTACAGCAATGGATATTAGTGAAACATCTGCTTTGCTGGTAAAGCAAAAAGCTACACTTATGTGAAGTAGATGCATCCACTCCTTTCATTCTGTGTGAGCTGCATCTGAAAATTTTTGTGGTGGGTGTTAAATGTATTTGTGATCCTGTGTTTCAATAAAGGAAAACAGGTTCTTACCCAATATATAAACAATCTTTTTATATAATGAATTCTGTTTGATCTATTAGAGCATATTGGTTTGAGGATGAAGTCTTTGAGGGAAGATTAATATATATTTAGATCATTACAAAATTATTTTCATTCCCTTACATTATACACAACTTGAAAAATGCAACTGCAGAAATAGCTGAAAGCTTTTACTTTAAAAACTTCCAAACTTTCCTTTCAAGCCTTCAGAATCTAAAGTAAAAATTACATTGCATACTGAAAGATCCTTTGGTCACAAAGCTCATACTTTCAGTCATACTACACTAGGTGACTGTGCTGAAAACATGATCCTGTTTACTGGAAACAGTTTCAAAGCCACAGAAGATGAGTAGGAAGAGAAATGAGCTGATCTGCACATATTCATCTCATATCTGACTTGACTTTTTTTTCAGTGTTTGTTACTTAATTGGGTGTATTTTTAATTATGCTGTGTTGCAAGAGACTATGATATAATTTATGAGAATGTCTACAATAAGAAATACCATTTCCTAGAGGCATTGTTTATTTTCATGTCTTCCAGAACTTTTTGTGGGTTTTGAGACATTAGCAATTAGTATAAACCTAAAGTAAAACTCAGTTAAAAACTGTGTGTAATGTGTAACTAGAGTAGGTAAGATGTTTTTCTCTCTCTCTGCATGCTGTAGAGGTGTTTGTCACATTAACGTCTGAATATTAACATATTTCAGTTTTCCTAGGTATATGTTTGTCCTTTGTTCTGTGATTTCCTAAGAATTTTCCAGGATGAACTTTTGTATGATTTCATTAGCTTTAGATTCCATTTGACTGGAATCTGTAGAGATTTATTATGCTCAAATACCTTTAGTAATTAAAAAATTAATTTATCAAGAACATTTCAGAAAGTGAGAAAAAGCCTTCTTTTGAAAAGTTTATTTAAACAGGAGTTCTGTAATGAATGTTCTCTAAGCCTTTTTTAAAAGAGCATTTTTTCATAGAAACATTTCACATTGAGTGGTTATAGACAGTTCAGTAGGATGATAATGGAATTATGTGACTGCCTAGAAAGACTTCTTTCCTTATTCTACCTCTTATGCTATTAGTTTAAAACAAAATCACTAAAGATGCTGTTCTATGAAAGGAAGTGTTCTTAATTATTACAAGTACCATTCTGGGGTAGTGTTGCTGCTGTCGTATCAATTTCTGTATCAGTCAAGTCTATTTGGAAGTGAACACATCTACTTTGTGCATTTCAGTCCAACTACTTAGAATTTGATCACCTCACACTGCTGTGTTTATCTAGAGCACAAGATGGCTTTTCAGTGAAAGCATGCAGTAAAACTTGAGACTTGGTAGTACAGACATATTTTGGACAGGAAAAGTGCTTGGCTTCTTCTTTTCTCTTTAGTTGCACTTACACTGGCAGAGAATAAATTGCTAGAAGTGACCAAGGGGAACTGAGGATACACTTTCAGTTCATTGTTCAAATTGTACAGGAAACTACCGCAGTTTCAGACTCCTCTCAACGCAGACAGATACACTGATTTTCAAACCAGTTCTTTGGTGGTCTCACGGCGTAATTGTAACAGTAGGATTATGTGGACCCTAAAGAAGGGCTGTCCTGCTGTTAAACTGTGTCAATGTGAAAATTCTGAGCATTTGAGGAGAAGCATTAGCATCTATCATTTTGAGGTGCCTCAAATTGCAGTTAGACATTAGCACTAAGATCTTCTGGAAATAATATGTTCTCATGTTAAATTCCATATAAAGCAGACCACTGAAGAATCAATGCAGAGTAATAGGAAATGCAGTAATTCAAATGTTGATACTTTCATAGGGAGGATTAGCGTCTCAAGTTGTATATGATTTTGAAGGTGAAGACAGCAGATGCTGTTAAGAAAGAAGATTGTTGGAGAGTTCCAGTGAAATATCAATAAAAATGCTTCTCCGCTAGTGATTCTGAAGCATCCTTAAGATAGGACAGTCTAGATTACCCTGGGTGTTGGGGGGATTTTGGGCTTGACCTTACAAGGGATTTAATGACCTTTCTATTAGCTCAGACTAACCGAGACTCCCAGCAGGTCACAGTGTCCTGTAAACTCAATTTTCAGATCAAGTAGAAGTGTTCTTCAGGAATCCAGACCTCAGCTTCAATATAGTGGTTGAAAAGCATGTACAGCCTGGATGAGAGAGAACCAAAGCAAGTGCTGCTGAGGCTTTTAGTCACACCTGCTTGATGTCATTTACATGCTTCATCAAGCATGGAACCATATCAAGCCCATAGCTCTGTTGCACATTGCTTTAAAATTCTACTGCTTCATTTGGGGAAGAAGGGATGGATATTCCCTTCCTTGCTGAATGGAACTTGTTTTTGTGAATGAGGAAGATTTAACAGGTTTTTTTTGTTGTTTGGGGTTTGTTTTGTTTGGGTTTTTTAATATGACTGTTTTGAATGTAGGGGCTACTAAAGGAATGCTTGATCCTTAAAAACAAGTAACAGATAACACTAAAGCCTACTTTGGGGTAACCAATAGGCATGGTCATAGAGTATTTGGACCCAGGTGTGCTGTGGTCTGTTTACACCTCAAATAATAAGAATTTTCTGTTTGTTCTGTCTCTAGTCATGGAAAACTGAGTCTGAAGCAGTGCCAGCTTCTAGCACTCCTTATATCTTTGAGTCACACATCTGTCTCCATCCTACGCTTGCAGCATAGCAGGTCTGCACTGCCCCTTATTGAGCCTTAATTGGGAATATCAGTCTCAGCATTAAGTTTTCACCTAATAAGCAGCTGAACTTAGAGGCTGCACAGGAGTACCCACATCCATAAACATACAGTTCAGGAGCACTTGGAAGTAATGCGTATTTGCCTCAGAAAAATAAAAAGGTCAATGATGTTACTGATGAAAATGCAGATTAATGTTGTTTTTAATTAAAACTTGAATATTTTTCCAAACAAAAAGTTGTTTTTATCAAATATTTTTTGTATCTTTTGTCTTAGTATGGGTTTGTGTGAATTGGCACAACGCTCCCATGCTCAAACTGACTGTCTGAAAAAAAAATTTTATCATGCAGACATTTTATTGGTTTTCAGTTTGTTTGTTTTTTATTCAAAGACTTGATACAACACGTGTAACCATGTGTAGTATCATCTCTGTAGCATCTGGTTTTCTGACTTTCGGGATGTGTAAATAACGACATCAATAGGAGTAATATCCCCACTGACTTTTGGCTAGTACTGAACAAATGTTTTAGCAAATAACTTATTTGAAAAAAGGTTGCCTTCACTACTACTGTCTTAAAGTATGGGTTGAATTCAGAAAATGGTTTATATTGTCATCTCTTTCTTCTTAAAAGAGGTGGGAAAAGTAATAAAAGCAAAGCAAGCCTTTCAAAATGAAGTATTTCAGAATTTATACAAGATTTTTTTTAAATAATAAAATCAAAATGTTTTTAATTCATACATGAAGCTGAATAATCCATTATTGCATGTATTTAGGATTTCTCACAAGTAGGAGGTTAGTCTCATGCAGATTTGCAGGAGCATGGCTTTAACTACAGTTATTTGAGCTTGCAGCTTTCATTCTAGTTAGAAATATCTCAGTATCTTAGTGATTAAACATCTATGAGTAAATCTCCTGTGAAAGTCAAAACCACTAGGCTTTAGAAAGTATACTGTAGGTGGAGTTGTGCAAGTTTCCTTGTGGAGCTCTGCCAGTACATGGGAATCTGAATCTGAAAAGTCCTCTTTATTCAGATACTGGGCTCTTCAAAAGCAGATTTTTGCTGTGGTAAATGAAACTGAGTTTTCAGAACTTACTTTTCTTTAAAAGCAAAACTTGTTTCAAAGCTAGTGTCTCACAGAGAAAATCCAGTGAGCTTAACTCTGTGTTGCCTGGCATTTCTGTACTTGAGAAACTGTTCTCCAGTGAAGCAGTAGCATTTTTCACTGTCATGTTCAACGATTTTCAGATTTTTTGTATCTTTTCTTTTTAAGATGTTTTCTTAAGTATACAGCTGAGGAGACCAATAACAAAAAGATAAATCCATAGATGATGAAAGGATTTTCCTGAGCTTAGTAGTTAACATAATAGTCTGAAAAGAAAAGAATTTACAAGTACTTGTTCAAGTGTGCTATGTAGAGAGTGAATAAAATAAATAGCAAGATGTGTTGTGATAGGAACTCAGATGATCAAAGGGAACTACTGAATAGGAATAGTTATTCTTTCAGATAAAATAAGGAAGTAATTCCTTTGTGAGTTTTTGTGATCATTTCTGTTGGAAAACTTTGTATGCATTACTTGGAAATTCAATGAAGAGAAAGGCAATACAGCCTAGATAATAGTGTCAGCTTTGAGCACGAGGTGGCATGTGGACATAGCTTGAGTTACTTCTCCAAATCATTTGAATGGAAATATTGGATTAGTTAACCTTGTGTCAGGTCTGTTAGTTAAATAAACCCTCCAACTGTTCGTGACTGAAGGATGCATAGTTGTGACTGAAAGATGCTGCTGCTTTTCATTAGAATTTTGTCAAACATACCCTGCTAACATAATGATTTTAAAATAAAATGGTTTATTCGATGGAAAAGGATAACAAGCAGAAAATTCACAGCCTTTTCTTTTCACAGGGTGCTTCAGCCCAGTAGGAAATCCGCTTAGTCAAACACTATTGGGTAGACTACAGACGGTAAGGAATTCTCTCTTTGCATTTTTTTTAAATTGATGTTTAACTATAAAATGTCATTATTCACAAGCTCTCATTGTAGAGAGGTGTTTTTTTAATCCTATCTTTATTCAAAAAAGAGGTATTTTCAAACCAATTGTCTACATGCCCAAATTAGCTTGTGCTGTGACCAGCTGGTAGTGAGATCAGATACCTGCAAATCAAAAGCTTTTTATTTTTTCATTATTTACTTTTTGTTGTTTAGAATTAAATAAGATAAAATCTCACTCCCATGTTTTTTATTTTTACTGAACAAACAGGTGTTGATAAGCTGAGAGAAAAGCTAAGACAATAACTTGGAATTAAATTCTCTTTGCAGCACCATGTTTTCTTTGTTTACTCATACTTCGTCTTCTTGTAACAAGTTAAATCACAGCTATCCTGTTTACTTAATTGCTTATCTATTAAATATTGATTGTAAGCTTCTCCTAATTATATTTGTTCTTTTCTTTATTTCTGGTTTCCTGATCACCATAATAAAAATCCAACAGAATCTGTAAATGCCATTAATTGCAACTATACTTTTGATGAACCTGTATTAAACACAAAATGTGTGGAGAAACCACTGAAGAAAGAACAAGTGGTGCTTCTGATACTGAATACATTTGTCTTTCCATGAAGCTGGGCCTGTTGTATTGGAGACGTTAATCCTCCTGCACCCATGGACAGAATGCCATGGTTTAATATTCCATTGTAATTGCACTAATTTTAATTCTTGAGAGAAATGTTATGAAAGGACATAAATTACCTTGAGTCATTTATAGCTGTTTTACAGTTTCAGTTTGGAGTTTTGTTTGGATTGCTTTAGGATTTTTTGGACCTACCTTTTTTAACAGAATCTGTTAAGACTGTTATGGAAAGCTTGTAAGACACATGGGATTCACCAAGAAATTTTGAAAGCATGATTTTCCACCAGTGTTGTGTTAGTTGTTAAATGATTCATGTTTTCATATTTTCAAATTTTTAGCCATCAATATGTATATTTTTTTAGGGAAAAACAGATATTATTTAACCAGTACTGTAGTGTTCTCCACCACAGCAAGCCTGATAAACATTTGCAAGACCAGCTATTTTGTGAACTGCTAGGTAGCAGCTAATTTAAAATAGTTTTTTCTGAGAGGACTAAATTAAGGTTTTGAATACATTTTTTACTTCTTCTGTTATAAATGCATTAATATATATAAGTGCAGGTTAACTGAGTAATTAATATCAAAAACTAGCGTATTTAGAAATGGCAAAATAGTTGAAGAGGTTTTGAATCATTTCAGGAGTTGGAGTATTTCACATGCTTTTGAATTGATCTTTTTCCCTTTTTTCTTTTCTCTCATTTTTTTTAAATCCTTGTAGGTTTTACTGCAGCAGCTGTGTTTGCATTTCTGATTTCTGTTTGTTCATTGCAGGTTTCAATAAAGTGCAGCCTGGTGGAGTTTTGGTCCTTTCTTCCTCTAGGCAAATTATAGATTCCCATACTTATTAAATATTGAAGGGCTGTAATCAAATCAGGATTGTAGTCATCTGAAGCCTAAGGAAGTAACTTTACAGTGACTACAGACAGATTAATTATGACTGAAGAAGAGTTTATCATTCTTGCCAATTGATACTTTTTAGCATAATATTAATTTAGCTATTAATGCTAGTATTTGTATTTCTGTTTCCCATAGACTAAATTTGTAGTTAGGTGTCCTGAGCTAGGACCAGAGAACGAGAACAGAATGCAAAAGTGCTAACTACAGTATTCAGCTGTTTTCTTCTAAGTCCCATCTTACTTAGTATTTAATTTAAAACTTCACTTACTGGAGTAAAGAGCTTGCATAGCGTTCTTAGGGAAGGAGACAATTAAGTAAATCTCTAACCCTTAGGTTCTTAAAGAAAAAGAAAGGCAATGGAGCAATAGTAAAATGTCAGATTTATTCATTAGAACTTTTAAATTTTTTACATATTATCTTTTAAGCCAACCAAGGGTTTTCAATCAGGCTCTATAAGTTAATTTCTTATTCTTTCTCCTTTAAAAAAAATGAACCAATAAACCACCAAAAACCAAAAGCAGCAGCAAAACAAACCCTGGAAAGGTAACAATCTCAGAATGTTGGCTCTTACACACTGAGGCACAGATTTACTGGGCAGACAAGAGAAGCTGTAACACACATTTCTTGTGTCTTTTCTGAAGTGTTTGCATAAGTAATATTTCCAGTTTCTCTTGCATTCTGACAGATAGCAGGTTTGGGGGGGGTGGAGTGGAGGGTAGCAGTGCTACTCTGAAGCATCCAGGAAATACGTGTTTGTCCTTCTTCATGTCCCTGGTCTGTCACTAATGGGAAAAGGAGGGAGGGTGGCTTTGGCCCTTTGTGCATACACACTGGGATTCACCCTGATATGTGTAGGGTCTGCCTAAAATTAATCTTAGAAAAGCTTATTTTCCAAGTGTTGTTATTAAGAGTTAATGGCTAATTAGAGGTGGGGATTAATCTGTGTGTTTATTTTGTTACAATGAAGAATATGTTTACATGCAAGGAAGAAACATATGAAATTATATGAATCATTAGACTTTACATTTTTTCATATTTCTTCTTTAGATTTTGATATTGTGGTAATTGAAGGGTATTGGTTCAGTAGTAGAAATGAGATGCTGAGATTTTTACAGAAAAGGCAGCAGTAAGATATCATTTGTTCTTACTCAGTGCTCCTTCTCCTCATGCCTCAAACCCTGTTGGCCTCTATACATCTGCATCACAAAAACAAAATCTCCCTTTGAACAATCACTGAAACTGACCCACTAAAAAGATGCCATAAACATTTTGATTAGGGCTATTATCAGGAATTGATAAAACTTGATACCACAATGTATCAGGTTACTCTCACATGCAATGTTCTCTTTTGTATCAGAGTCTTGAAGCACTTTTGTTTGGTTTTGAGTTAGAAATGTCAAGGGTATCTAAGTGGGTTAGTCATGGATAACCAGTGTGATACTTCATGGTGTAGAGCTCTGCATCAACTGATGGATTTATTTATCTTCCTCTGAGGATGATCCTTAATGCTGAAAGCTCCTAACAGCTTGGTTCAACCACAGTGTGACCTGGCACACTTTTTAGCAAACATTTTGTTTCTGTTTCTCACAGATGGTGTGCCTCCCAAAAAGACCAACTCCTCAGAACATATCTATAGCCCCACATGTGTTTCAATGCAAGAAAAGGATTAGCTAGTTTCTATCCTGCATGAAAAAAGGGAGAAATTAATATTGTATTAAGAATGATGTATTCATAGCATTCAGTATGCCTGTTGCTTTTTTGAAATCCTGAAAACGTGCCTTAATCTTGTGACACAGCATTTAAAAAGTGATATTTCTAAGCTGAAAGGCCACTAGTTTTTCTTGGGTGTTCCATGTGGTGTAACTAGTAGTTGGCACTACTTGAGGGATGGCATTACACTGCCTGAGGAATGGTGTGGCACACCGGAGGCAGCCTTGCAGTAGCTGTGTGTGTGTGGTAGGCAGCTGTGGCAATTGCCCTGGACAGCTGGAGGTAGAGGTGTGTGCAGCCAGTGACGTACTCAGAGTGCCTCTTTAGGAGGCACCTCTTTGGATTGTTGTTGCCTTAAAAGTTTAAGGCAGTGTCTGAGAACATTCAGCATAGTCTCAGGGTGACTCATAGATTTTAGCTTGTTATTTCCACACAGCTTGCTCTCTTCAAGCTGTTCTCGAGTGTTTGAGAGCCACATAAATACTTTATTTAAAAAAGAGAGAGACAGATTGAGACACAATAATGGGGCAATATGAGTACCTGAGCTAGATACCTAAATAATACTGCTAATAATTCTGATGAATCATTTTTGAGCAACAGGAGGCACTCCCATCCCACAGGCTAAGCACATTGCCTGCACAGTTCTCTTAACCTTGAGAATGGAAAATGAGAATTAGCTGAAACCTGTACAGCAGTGCTGACTACCAATAGACCACTGAACAAGCTGTGTACTCTGAACTGCAGCTCCACCAGTCTTTGTTCAAAATTTGTTTATCAAATCAGGCAGTTACACTTTTTTTTTCCTTCTGTGCATGTACATAATTATTCAGAACTCTTTAGGTGGTGGGCTTAGATGTTCTGGTAGATGATAAGAACTGAGTGCAACTGTTTGCTTTTATACTGAGTTCATGTGTAACTGCTGTGTGTGTCTGTAAGTACTGTGGCAGTACCAAAACAATCTGGAGACTGGAAGGAGCTCGGGATAGTCAGTGATTTCTTTCCCATATGGGATAAGCCCGGCTAAATTATGAAAACAGCACTGGGGCCAAGAATCCCTGTTCTCAAGAATGGCATTTATTCTACTGAGAGTGTGCAAGGATTTTCTCTGTAATATGTAATGATGTTCCTTGGACCACCATAATAAAAAATAAAAAAAACCCCAAACCTTGAAAATAAAAGGAACAATACATTTTAGGTATATTTTTTAAAAGCAGAAGAGAACAAAGTTCATGAAAAAGATTTATAAAGGAGTGGCTGCTAAATATGAAAAATATGAAGTATGTTGGATTAAAATTTTCAAATTTAAATGGTATAATGCAATATATCTGTTAGAGGTAGAAATGTTTACTTCATAGAGCACATACTTGACTCTTCTAAAATATTTTAATTTCTGTGTAGTGTTTCTTTTCTGTATGTTAGTTTGTGTCCTTTGATGCACACAAAATCGAGGGGAAACTGGTTTCCCCTTTGTGAAGATAGACCACTGAAAAAAAAATTAATACCAGCAAAGGACTTACAGCTCTTCCTTTTTTTTCTAGTTTGTTGTTCCTCTGCTAATTTTCATAATTTTTCTATTCTAAATCTTCTTTCAGCTTAAGCATTCTATTCTTTTACAGAAATCAAAAATTTTTAAGGTACAGGCTTATCCTGATCGTTGCAATATATACCCCCACTATACTTTTGAATTCATTGAAAGTCTGAAGAGCAAGTGGTAAGGATAGAACAATTAGAATTAAATAGAAAGTACTGATTATGAAGACCAACCTGAAATTCTCCATTATATGGAAGTGACATCTTTTGCATACTGGTTCAGAGGTAAAGTTCACTGCAATAACTCCTTAAATATCTGCTGTAGTGTTTGCAATGCAAACAAGCTTGGACTCCATAGTCATCAGTCCAGTTGTGTCTTTAGTGCAGTGTACACACTTGAAAAATTTAATAACTTTTTCTAAACATCTACCAGCCAATAGCCAGTATTACTCAGTGTTGCTTAACATCACTTCTGCTTTTTCTTTTTTGAAAAAAGCATTTTGTTGCAGATAATTCTTACTGTCTTACAGAAGAAATGAAAATACAATCGCAGTTTAGCATAATGCTTCATATTAAAATTTAAAATAACTTATTTTTCTAGAATGATGACAGCCTGACTGCACTGGGAGTGGGAGGAGGAAACAGTTGTCCACCCGGGCAAGAGACAGTAAGTATTATGTAATTTTTTGCAATATCTTCTGTACCTGTTATACTGTATCTGCTTTTGAAAGCATGCCCTTTTTTTAGCACAATCCTAAGGCCTTTTTTTTTCTACTGTAGATTTTGTAATTCCTACAAACATGTTCATAACTGGATAAATACATTACTTCTGGGTTTATATCAATCTTAAAAAACAATTTTGTAAAATTATGTTGAATATAGATTTTTTTTTTTGGCTTCAACTTCATCTCAGATAGAACTTGACAAATCTTTAAATTTCACACTGGAAGAAATCCACTGCTTTAGGTGTAATTGTGAGTGGTTTACATTCTTCTTTGGTTCTGAGGTGCATTTCTTCTAGCCTGTTATGGTCATTTTTCTGTTCATATGTTGACAGAGATGATATAATGGCAATTTCCCTGTTTTATTTAAATTGTCAGGATTACTAAACCAGTTGTATTACAGGACACATTGGTATATTAATTTCTTATTTCTGAGAGACAGACAGTGGGACTTGCTTGATTGGTTTGACCTGTTTGTGGCAGTTTCCATGAGATTGAATTTTGGTAATTTTTTCCAAAAAACCACAGCATTTGCACCAGAAGCATCTTACAAAGGACACTGCAAAACAAAGTAGTTGTTGCTGTACCTTTCAGTGTTTTTCATGCTGCCAAGTAATTAGTGTTGCATTCCTACATTCCTTTTTGGGTTTTGGGTTTTTTTACCTTAAGTGACCTCATGGTTTTCATGAGATTGTCACTTAACTGAAGTGGGCACTGTTAGAACACTTCTTACTGGACATGGTCATGTTGCTCATTAGTGTGGTTTAGTTTGGTTCTGTTCTACAGTTCATATTTCTGTACTGCCAACATCACCTGTAATTACTGTTAGCTTTCCTATTGCAGGGAGGAGAGTCATGATAAAACACATTTCATTGTTTACCTTCTTTATGTAAATTCAGGACTACTGAATGCATATTTAGGTACTGTCTACTGAAAACTGTGCTGATACTAATTCTTTGGTGCTGACCAGCTCACAAATTGCCACATAATATTTACAATGGTAGAATCATTTCCATCTTTTCCCATTCATAACTGATTTAATCTGTTTAATTGGTGACATGGAATTATGAAAATACAAGTACATTGACTGTACTTTTGCACACGCAGCTCGCAGGTGATCTTGCTCAAAGCAAAAATAAAAATATAAAAAGCACTGTGGAAATCGGGAGTTCTAAATTTTTAAATGCATGCATGAGTAATAAAAAAAGAAGGTTTTCTTCTATCCCTATCATCATAATTTTGCTGACTCCTTCAATACTGGTAACTCTCCTATTGCTCCTAATGATCCCTGTTTCTGACCTCTACTTACAGTTTTGTAGAGGAATATGAGGTGAAGATTGTAGGTAGCAAAGGAGCATTCTGTGTGTAAAATAGGTCATAATTTTGCTCTTCACTTAAGATGAGGGAAGTGAGCAATTCCCTTATTCTTTCAGTTCATTTGTTTTCCTTTTGTGCTTTTCTGCTCAGAGTTCACTAGGACTGATTTTTGTTCATAGAGCATAGGAAATAAGAAATTATACTTGATATTTTCATATTCAGGGTAGAAAGCAGGCTTCTAGTAGTTTATTATATGTAGTATGCACGGTCCTGATTACTGTTAGTGCTCTTTTTCATAAAAGTATAGCTGTGCTGTATTTCACTGTCAAATATATTTATTACGTGAAATGTAATATAAATATATTTTTTGCAGATATTTGTAAAATTGTATATCCAGATGCTTATTGCTAAACAAAACTAAAGAAAAAAAAGAAAAACGAAAAAATGGAGTGATCAAAGCGAAACTTTGCTATGTCTTTTTGTATTAAATTTTTCCTTGGATAAAGCTGTCATACTGTTGAAGTATTTATTCAAACACATATGCTTCATGAGCACACAGAGAATGGGATCTGAAGGTGGTATAACAATTCTGAGAAAGTGACTGTATGAAGTTTTTTTTCTCTTTTGCTTCACAAGCAAATTGCTTATAAAACTAACAGCTGCTGTTTTGAAGCTAATCTTAGTGAATTGAATGTTCTTAACCATTTCTGCAATCCCACAGTCCTTTATCTTGCCTCTCCTGCTGCTTTCCCACCACCCCTGATCCCATTAGCAAAACTTGAGGCAGCCTCAGCTTTTACCAAAGTGCAGCTTTGGTTTCAGCTGCTTTTCTGCAAGAGGAAGTGAATGTTGCGCTTTTTTCTCTGTGGCATGGTTGTGATAAAGCTGTGGTGCTCTTATCTCTCTTTTAGGTAGTGGCTCTTTATGACTACACAGCGCATCGATCAGATGAGCTAACCATCCATCGCAGTGACATTATCCAAGTGTTATACAAAGATAATGATAACTGGTGGTTTGGCAGCCTAGCAAATGGACAGCAAGGCTATTTTCCAGCTAATTATGTGGCTGGTGAAAGTAAGTTTACTGCTGTCTTCCTGGTATACTGGTGTGGGTTTAACTGATGCTCCAAGATTTTACCGTGCTGTTCTGCTTATTGTTCTGAAGATAGGAATTTATGTAGTACACACGTGGCATAATGATGACTTATTGTGGTGCAAAAATTATATGAAGTTAGCTAACCATTGCATTTGGTCAAACATTCCAGCTTATGGAGTAAGTCAGCTTATTACTGACTTAATTATCTGTCAGCTGGATTGATCCCTTGTCTCTTCTAACACAGAGCCACCTCATTCAGGCACTAGCTTGTCAATGTTTTAGGACACATCAGACCATTTTGCAAACATCTTGGGTTTTTTTCTTAGGCAATTTCATTAGATCTAGCTTTTGTACACTCTTAATTTTCCCCATGCTCTAATGGAGAATGTTCAGTTCCCAAATAACTGGATTTCAGTATGAAGTTTGAAATGCAGTAATGGTTAAATCTCACATCTGTGCATTGAACTTGCTACCAAGTCTTTGTCATTAAAACAGTTTTGATTAAACTGATACAGACAAACCTAGATGAATCTGAACAAATAATATTGGAAGTTATGGTTGCATACTACAAGAAATGCATTTGCCTTGCTAAGCTATCAAACTATCAGTTATTCTGGTATTTAGAAATCTTTTAACTCAATGTTTCTCAAGATGGTTCCCCCCATTTTTTAGTTCCTCCCTATGTCTTTAAAGTGAAATCTAGTATTTAAGCCTCTTTCTTAAAAAATACGTGCACATAACAATGTGCTCACTAGATGAGGTTAATTGACGTTAGATTTACTGTGCCCTTCACTTTTGTCTACTTCTTGTACATCCTGTGCATTTTCCCCTGCCTTTCCTCTTTGCAAGATAATCCAGAGAGAAGTCTGTAGAAAGAGGCTTCAGTGAGGGCCTTTAAAAAAATGTTCTGAAAAACAAACAATGACAAAAAAAACCTAAACAAAATTTTTGAGGCAGTTGTCCAACTGTAGAAAAAAAATCCTCTGGTAAATAATTTGCAGTTTCAGTTGGTGATCTTCTTATTATTGAATCAAAAGAAATGTGTAAGATACATTTGTTAAGTATCAGTTGCTTGCTAACAGTATGGACTTTGTTCTTAGATAAATGTTTGAATGCCTTTATACAATAACCAATATATAAATCACACTTAAATCTAAGCTTGCTAGTATAAATAAAGGTTTATGGGAGAATTTTCAAAATTCTCATACAGCATTTGCCTTCAAACATTTTTCACCTGTTTTAGTTCAGATCCTGTTTTTGACCAGATTGTAATGTCATGGTGGTTCACATAAATTCTTTCATAGCTCTAATAATGGAGAATTATGGTTCCTCTTTTCAGAAGCATATGAAGAACAACCTTCAGGATTAGTACCAGATTCTGCTCCTCTCCTACCAGAAGGACCAACAGAAGCAGAGGAAGGTTCTCTGACACTAGATAAGGTAATAATTTGAGAAGTAAGGATTCTGTAAGTAGTGGTAGGTTTTGTGTGCTGCTTGGACTGTGTTAATTTTTGATCTTTTATGTAAAAATTTCTTTTGTGTAGATCTCATTCCAGGCAAGCAGGTAGATTTTCAGCAGTAGTTTAATATTTATCTCGTGTGGAATCAGCTGTTCCATCATGTGGCAATTAAATATCCTGCTTGCTTGCACCATTATAATGGGTGGCAAATCTCACATTGACCCCAAGTTTACAGAAGTTACGTGTGCATAAGCATTCCTGTTTCTGTCATTTTTGTTAGCCAGAATATACAGTATGTAGAGAAGAACAAAGAAACAGGACCCAGTTTTTAGTCCAGGAAAAAATAAACATTTGATTTTTATGGATTGGAGTTTTTTTTCCCTGAATTTTAGAGATTCCACTATGTCCAAAGCAGGCCAATTGACTCCCACTTTTTCAGGAGTCAGAAACTTTGCATGCTTATGTTTCCCTTCTGTGAAATAAGACTGATAATTGTCTTAAAACATAGGATATCTTCTAGAAAAAAAAAGTAATAAAATTAGTTCAATAACTGTTAGAATTTAAGAAATTTTTATTTCAAAATGTTTGTATTCTTAATAAGGGTACTTTCCACGACTATTCATTTACTGAAATGGTACTAACACAACTACTTTGAAAGTGTTGTTCAGATTTCTTTCAAATTATTTGACTTTTCCTTGTACTTTTCTAAAATTGAGTCTAATATTTTGTGTCTGATTTGCAAAACTCTTAAGCACATTCTGTGTTGCTTCCTTACAACTTTTGCAGGCTTACTCTCAGATGATTCATCTAATCTTTGCTCCATACTGTATAGAATCATAGAATTCTTTAAGCTGGAAAAGACATTGGAGTGTTTAAGGTTAAAACACTCAAGGCTGTTTCTATTGACCTTTTTTGTGCAATTTCTGGTTTTAGTAGGTGAATGTAGAGAGGTAGCATTTAATAAATTGTTGAATACGGATTACTCATTTGGCAATCTTGTTGAAGCCAGCTGTCTTCTTGAAGCTAACTGCTATAAATTGAATTAGTAAGTGTTTTGTTCCTAACTATACTTGGAAAATGGAATTAATCACTATACTGAATAGTAGTAATTAATCTGAAGTATCCTTTACCATTTTGTAACAGAGAAATTCCTAGCCAAACCATTGTCCAGGAAAGACTAGGGTGCATTACTTCCAGATACTTCTGTAAAGGCAGACTAGAATAAATACAGGAAAAATTACTTTACTGAAGATTTCTTTAATTTATTGTCTACGTGAGTAGAGGCAAGGAGGGTATCCCAGAGGATGGTATTGTAATCACTCAGTTTCACTCATACCTGGATTAGAAGAGAGAGAAGTGATGAGATACCTATTGTTACGAGGCTTGGTCATTGTTATCCACATATTTTTTTCTGTTTTAATCTGGTAGGAATCTAGTCAATTTACTATATCAAAATACTTTTATGTACACCAGCTACTGTTGCTAACATTTGCAACCCATATTTGTTATTCAGCTTTGTGAGAAGCAGCATTTGATTAGTTATGATTGCTTAGAATTTCTCAAATGTCTATGGTTGACATATTTTTCTAACACTAGTTCTTGTATTACTAGTAGTACTTGTTTTAGTAACAATCAGTTTTAATAATATTTAATTACAATGCTCTTTACTTGAATTCTGCTGGTACCTTGAGTTAAATTAACTACATATTTAATAATTAGTTAAAATTTTGTAGTAGTCTATATAGTACCTACAGATATTCAAAAGACACAATGAATCAAATGTATCAAAACCAAGCAAATACATTGCTTTTTATTTTGCACAGCTGCCAGAGACACTACAAAATCATAGAGTCCAGAGGAAAGTTACGATACATGTCCTGGAAAAAAATTATAAAAGGGGTATACATACAGGATTAAACTAGCAAAGAATGGGCAGTGGAGAGAGCGTGCAAAGTCGTACCTGATGTGAGGTCAATGCACTCTTCTTTCTTTTATTTTTCTTTCCTTCTGCTGTTAAACAAGATCAGGGAGCATTAAGCTGGAATGGAACACATCTACTATCAGTAGAAGGAAATTTTTGTTTGTGCCATGCTTAGTTACTCTGGTGAACTCAACTACTACAAGACACTCTTAAATGTGTGTGCTTAGGGAATAATTGTTTTAATAACATGTTTCAGGTTGAGCTAATGGCTGAGATTTCAAAAGCATCTGAATGACTGGGAACCACAATGTGGAAGATTTTTTTTAATTTCAGGTCACACCAGCACTGTATAAACCATCAAGAAGACACTGAGTTGAACCAAGTGATGAATCAAATCTCTGTAAGACTTATGATGCCTTGAAGTCTAATAGGTTTATAAAAGCTGGAGAGTTTTGCATAGAAGAAACAACTTGTCATTCAGCTGTTTGCCAGAATGAATGAAAGTTGTACAGGGCTTTGGCTTTAGGCAATACCAGAGACTTCTGAGACAAAACTGCTAAGATGACCACTGAGGGGGCTCATCGGTTATGGCAGTTCCTGTCTTGCAGCAGTGACACAGCAACTTTTCTTCCTATTCCTTTCATTTTTTTTCAGTTTAAGACCCGATGAAGGGAAATGCCAATTTCCTTTATATGGGAAATAAGAAAAAACATTACTTTGTAATAACCTGTATTTTGCTGGGAATTTTTTTAGCTTTGGCAGAAAACCTTTTATTTTTTTAATCCAAAAATATTTATTGAGTAATTAAATTGTTGCTTAAGTTGTTGACACAAGCAGGAAAATATAACTGAATATTTTGGTTGTGTTTGTTTTTTGGATACAAGCATGTTTTTTCCCAAATACTTAATTATACCTAGGTGTGCTATATCTATTGTTCTTTCTGGGGTTTTCTGAGGATTGCTCAAATGTTTAGCACTGTTAAGACTGCAAAACAGTTACTAGGAAAATCATCATAACATACTTGTAAGATTTTGCTACTGTTCAAGACTAAATAAGATGCTTAAAATGTTGACTATGACTATGGTTTTAATTACTGAGAATACCAGATAGTCTAATTAAAAATAGTTTTCCAACTGCAGATATTACACATGCATATCTAGCTACTCGTCAGAGCTTTATGAGTGAATAAAGTGGAATTATTAACATTAGAAGAGAGTGTAATATTTAAGATCCAGTATAATCTTTGCAAATAATTTTTATGAAAGCTATAGTTCAAAGAACTTTCAAAATACTTTCTACCATCAGTTTTGCATTCATAACATAACAATTTTATGCAAACCTTGTTTTCCTGCCTTATGAGTTACTTAACTCCTGAGCCACAAAATTAGGTCATAATCATCTTTAATTACAACATGCATGTAAACTGCCAATAGAAATTTCATGGAGTGAAGTTCTTGCTGCGCTGATGAAGAATTCCAAGAAATAGAAATGGACTTATCATGTGGCTTCTCCAGTTAATGTGTTGTTTTCAGATTCCTTAAGGTGAAGGTGGAAAGGACAGGAATTTAGATAGGGTTCTACTAGAAGCCAGAATGTGGATTTTGCAAAATTTTAGCCAATCAGAAACATTTCAAAGTCTATAAGATGGGGTTCTTTTTCCAGAAATTTTCTGCTGGTTATAAGGTCTTAAGAACATGTTTTATAATTCGATAGCCTGCCATCCATTACATGAAATACATATAACTGGATTCTGAATATTACGTATGCAATTCCATGTTACATGAGAATAGTAGGAAGTAGTAATAGACAAAAACAAAACAGTAAATTTAAAACTTCCATTATAAGGGCAAGAAAATATTCTTTCTGGTATATTTATCTTTGGAAAATGATGCCAAAATGTAAAATAGAAAAAAAGAAAAGGCTTACTGGGAAGAACCACATTATTAATGCACAATTTGAATAATCTACCCAAAGGTCACCAGAACTTGATTCCATGTATATTTAAACAAAGTTTGGGATTATCACTGTTCACATAAATAATTCATGGTCTCACTCTTCTTCCCCTAGAGGAGATTGTTGTCAGACTTTATGAATACTTAGCCCAGTGTGTCTGAAACTAACCTGCCAAACAATTGATGCTTTTCCCCTGGGTGTGAGCCGTTCACATGTGGGTGAATTAGTGGGCTTAAAATTTATTTATTGAATCTAAAAATTTAAAAAGCATGGAAAACTTGTTACATATTTCAAAAATAATAGCTAGAAATTTTTCCATTAGTTTAATCAAAAACTTTTATTTTATAGTTTGTGCTATTTCTGTTTTCTCCAGTAATGGTACCTTTCTTCAGGTTATTGGGGAACACTTCAGAGACTGATTATCTTTTAGGAAGAGGAGGGCGAAATAGGAAGATATGATTATGCTAATGAGGGAAACACTGAGGAATTAATACAATGAAACTCTTGCAGTGAATAGAGCTGAAGACTTCTGACGCATCATGAGTGTGTTCATTTTCAGCATTCAGAGTGATAGCAGATATGAATAAAAGTGATATTCAATCGAATTAGAATGTATTACAGTGACGTTCATAATTCTGAGTGTCGTTTCTTGCTAATATGATTATAGATCTCTCTTTCTGAAGGTATTGACATCTGGGCTGAAAGAAGCAATGCTTTTCTAGAATCAGTCTGCAAGCTGCTGTGTAGTCTTCCACGTTAATTGTTGAATAACATTATAAAATAGATATATCTTTACAAATCCTACTTTGGAAGTAGTAATGACTTTGATTATTCTTTAAGAAATCATTCATCAGAAGGAAATGTTACTGTGGCACCATCTATGAGGAATGGGCCATTTTTCTTAATCCTTACCCAACATTAACATTTTCAGCTTTTGAGTTCTTCAGTTTTCTATTTCTTGGTACTCTGTTTTTCCATTAAAATGCAGTTTGTGCTGTTCTGTCAAGTTAGAATCATAGAATGTGAGGGGGTTGGAATGGACCTAAAGATCCCAACTGCCTCTGTCCTGGGCAGGGACACCTCCCATTAGACCAGGTTGCTCAAGGCTTTATCTGACCTGGCTTTGAACACTGGCAGGGTTGGGGCATCCAAAACTTTCTTGGGCAACCTGTTCTTGTGTTTCTCCACCTTCACAGTAAAAAATTTCCTCCTAATATGTAACCTAAATTTCCCCTCTCTCAGTGTTTACCCATTATTCCTTGTCCTGTCATTACAGGCTGTTGTAGTTTAGGAATGGTACTCCCCAACTCAGTCCCCCCACCGAGGCTCTCCCAGTCCACACACCGCTCTGTTGCTCCCCCTTCCTCCCCACATTTCCACTGACCTCGATGGAGTTGAGAATCAGAGGCACAAAAGGTGAAGATTGTGGGTTGCGATAAGAACAATTTACTGTAAACAGCAAGAGATAAGAAAATGAACAGTAACATCAGCAATATTAATAACAAAAGTGTACAAAAGAGAGAGTTACTCACATCCAAAGATGCTCTCTGTGCTACAATAAATTAGTGCCAGATGGCTTCCCCCCACCAAATTTCTGACTGGAAGGAATGCCCTTTTCAAGAGAGTCCTTTACCACCCTCCCCCGCCACCAACCCTGGTAATGACATGAGGTTGCTGGAGAGGGACTCTTTGTCCGCGTTCTGATTTCAGCCAGGGCAGGGTTAAGTTTTGTGCAATAGCTGGGAGGGGCATGGCTAGGACCCAGGTGTAGGGATTTGTACTTCATTTTGTTGAACTTCATGAGGTTTGCATAGACCCAGCTCTCAAGCTTCTCAAAGTCCCTCTGGATGTCATTCCTTCCCTCCCGCATGTCAGGGACACATGCAAC
>VZTZ01007241.1:45040-108946 GCA_013400955.1 Drymodes brunneopygia | reverse complement strand
GTAGCTACATGTTCTGTCTTAAAAAATATTTACACCTGTGTCTATAGTATTTTTGAGTCATTGAAAGAGAAGGTATCTGGTCTATAAGCAAATTGACACCTGTTTGGGGAAAAAAGGTGAATTTTTATGCATAGGCATTTATTGTAAGTGACCAGTCTATTTAAAGATAGGAAGAATCAGGCTGAGGCACTGAGTTGGTCAAACAGAACCAAAAATTCCGTTGAGTGACACATATTATCTCAGGAGCAAGCTAACTTCTCCCTTTCCAATTNTACTGGGAAGAACCACATTATTAATGCACAATTTGAATAATCTACCCAAAGGTCACCAGAACTTGATTCCATGTATATTTAAACAAAGTTTGGGATTATCACTGTTCACATAAATAATTCATGGTCTCACTCTTCTTCCCCTAGAGGAGATTGTTGTCAGACTTTATGAATACTTAGCCCAGTGTGTCTGAAACTAACCTGCCAAACAATTGATGCTTTTCCCCTGGGTGTGAGCCGTTCACATGTGGGTGAATTAGTGGGCTTAAAATTTATTTATTGAATCTAAAAATTTAAAAAGCATGGAAAACTTGTTACATATTTCAAAAATAATAGCTAGAAATTTTTCCATTAGTTTAATCAAAAACTTTTATTTTATAGTTTGTGCTATTTCTGTTTTCTCCAGTAATGGTACCTTTCTTCAGGTTATTGGGGAACACTTCAGAGACTGATTATCTTTTAGGAAGAGGAGGGCGAAATAGGAAGATATGATTATGCTAATGAGGGAAACACTGAGGAATTAATACAATGAAACTCTTGCAGTGAATAGAGCTGAAGACTTCTGACGCATCATGAGTGTGTTCATTTTCAGCATTCAGAGTGATAGCAGATATGAATAAAAGTGATATTCAATCGAATTAGAATGTATTACAGTGACGTTCATAATTCTGAGTGTCGTTTCTTGCTAATATGATTATAGATCTCTCTTTCTGAAGGTATTGACATCTGGGCTGAAAGAAGCAATGCTTTTCTAGAATCAGTCTGCAAGCTGCTGTGTAGTCTTCCACGTTAATTGTTGAATAACATTATAAAATAGATATATCTTTACAAATCCTACTTTGGAAGTAGTAATGACTTTGATTATTCTTTAAGAAATCATTCATCAGAAGGAAATGTTACTGTGGCACCATCTATGAGGAATGGGCCATTTTTCTTAATCCTTACCCAACATTAACATTTTCAGCTTTTGAGTTCTTCAGTTTTCTATTTCTTGGTACTCTGTTTTTCCATTAAAATGCAGTTTGTGCTGTTCTGTCAAGTTAGAATCATAGAATGTGAGGGGGTTGGAATGGACCTAAAGATCCCAACTGCCTCTGTCCTGGGCAGGGACACCTCCCATTAGACCAGGTTGCTCAAGGCTTTATCTGACCTGGCTTTGAACACTGGCAGGGTTGGGGCATCCAAAACTTTCTTGGGCAACCTGTTCTTGTGTTTCTCCACCTTCACAGTAAAAAATTTCCTCCTAATATGTAACCTAAATTTCCCCTCTCTCAGTGTTTACCCATTATTCCTTGTCCTGTCATTACAGGCTGTTGTAGTTTAGGAATGGTACTCCCCAACTCAGTCCCCCCACCGAGGCTCTCCCAGTCCACACACCGCTCTGTTGCTCCCCCTTCCTCCCCACATTTCCACTGACCTCGATGGAGTTGAGAATCAGAGGCACAAAAGGTGAAGATTGTGGGTTGCGATAAGAACAATTTACTGTAAACAGCAAGAGATAAGAAAATGAACAGTAACATCAGCAATATTAATAACAAAAGTGTACAAAAGAGAGAGTTACTCACATCCAAAGATGCTCTCTGTGCTACAATAAATTAGTGCCAGATGGCTTCCCCCCACCAAATTTCTGACTGGAAGGAATGCCCTTTTCAAGAGAGTCCTTTACCACCCTCCCCCGCCACCAACCCTGGTAATGACATGAGGTTGCTGGAGAGGGACTCTTTGTCCGCGTTCTGATTTCAGCCAGGGCAGGGTTAAGTTTTGTGCAATAGCTGGGAGGGGCATGGCTAGGACCCAGGTGTAGGGATTTGTACTTCATTTTGTTGAACTTCATGAGGTTTGCATAGACCCAGCTCTCAAGCTTCTCAAAGTCCCTCTGGATGTCATTCCTTCCCTCCAGCATGTCAGGTGCACATGCAAGTTGAATTACTCTCTCTTAAGCATGTGTGGTGCTACTTTATTTGTAAGCTGGTAGCTACATGTTCTGTCTTAAAAAATATTTACACCTGTGTCTATAGTATTTTTGAGTCATTGAAAGAGAAGGTATCTGGTCTATAAGCAAATTGACACCTGTTTGGGGAAAAAAGGTGAATTTTTATGCATAGGCATTTATTGTAAGTGACCAGTCTATTTAAAGATAGGAAGAATCAGGCTGAGGCACTGAGTTGGTCAAACAGAACCAAAAATTCCGTTGAGTGACACATATTATCTCAGGAGCAAGCTAACTTCTCCCTTTCCAATTTTTCTCCTTGGGTCCTTGTAGCCTCTTTATGAGGAGAATTGAACTATTTTTATGCAAATGTTAATGCAAAGCTGTGACCTCATATAAATTCCCAGAGGCCAACTCTTCAAGACTGAAAACAGATGCTGTAAACCATACTGATTCCATCTGTAGTATCTTGTCTCCACTCTTCCTCTTCCTCCTTCTGTTATCCCTCAAAAACTAATGTAGTGGATTTGATTTCTGAGATGCACTATTTGTCAGTGTTAAGCCATGACTACAGTTTTCACCCAACAGATTTTTTGTTTTTTTGCAAAAGAAATTCATGCCAATGTTTCTCTTATATAGAGAGCCACAGTTCTGCTAGATTCTCACAACTAAGCTAGTACTGCTAGATATAAGGACCAGAATATGGTCAGTCTGATTTAGATAGGCTTGTTCTTTAAAAAGACTAAGGATGGGGAAAAACAATTGTAAATTAATTGCATTTTAAATAGGAAGGTCATGGAAAAAGAAATATATGTAATTCTGCTAGCAAAGGTCTCTGCCAGTTGTTCATTTAATGGGGAAATGTATGGACAGGTGCAGAATAGCAGGAAAGTAAATGATGAGTGTGGTGTGGTGTCACAACATTTCTCCCAAACTTGACATGTTAGAATAGTTTTGACAGCAGGCATTGGCATAGTTTTGGGGAGTTAAATACATGCTTGTGAATCTTTTATCCATGGACTGCGTAATAGAAGACAAAATAAAGACTTAATACTGAGTGTAGCGTCCTAAAGACAAGTCTGGAAAGGCCCAGAAACATGTTCATTCTTGCCATCTGTGATCCAATGAGTTTTTAATTAGATCAAGTTCTGTAGAAACAGCTTCTATGGGAGAGTTCCTTGTAGGCTATAGAGCAAACTCATTTACTGTCATGGCTTGAATCATATGAATAGATTTCCTGCACCACTCTATTCTGTCCATCTACCTCTTAGTCTGCCAGAGAACCTCTGGAGACCACCAGTCTTAGCACAGCCTAGAGGAAAGCACCACCAAAGATGTAGACTTGGGATGAGACTTTGTCCCTAGTATTTCCTTTAGATGCCCTCTGCTTCAGGTTCTTTTAGAAAGTGTGTTCTGAAATACCTGATTGCTCCCACAGGTTTCACAGGAAGGGTTTAGTGCTTGATTTACTGCTGTGGATTCTACAGCAGGGATCAGGAACTTGACATGCTTTTGTGTATTTTGCCTTTATTTATATTGCCTTGGTTGCTTCTTATGTGGCAGCAAGAGAGAATGTTAAGTATAAAAGAGCTATAAAGCAAGCAAGCCCTTTTGAAAAGGAAAATACGTACTTGATTGCAATTTTCATTTCTGTGCTCATAAAGCAAAAAAAAGCCTTTAGAAAATCCAAGCTTCTACGGTTGACATGAACTAATGTTTCTTCTCCTTCTGCTGGGCTATATCTCACAAATGGGGAGAATTAGAACATGGCAACAAAATTGATTAGTGGCACTGTACAAAGGAGCTCATTTCTTGTGCTGTGTTCAGTATTTGCTCTTGTGAACAGAAAAATATTCATAAGTATCTGAAACATTAGGGTGTTTTTCTTTAAAGCAAACACTGCCCTAATAATCGTATATTAATATTTAAGCTCTGTGATCTGCAGGAGTGTCATGGCTCACACCCTGCCTGTTCCAGCACCAGCTGTGTGCATCTTAGTAGAGAGGCAGTGACGATAGTGCAGAGCTGTTTGGAGCTTCCTGGGAGATCTGCCCATGCATAACAAGTGGTGGAGAGGTTTAGAAATGGACAAAGATGAGATCAACAGCCTCCGCAGCTCCTCCATACTCCATCCTTCCCTGGCTTGCTCCTTACATTGACATGTCCTTACTGAGTTCCCAATGTGTGTTACCACACCTCCTTAGCCAAATATCCCCTACCTGTTTTCCCAGCCTCCACTTCTTCCTCCCAATGCCTCATCCCCTTGTTTCACCAGCTCCTGCACTGCCTCCTTGCATCTGCCACTGATCCCCTCGTTTCTTCAGTACTGCTACTTCTTACATCACTAGGATGGGAAAAATAGGTCAAGGAGTAGGCTAAAAGGGACACAAAGGTGCATGGGACAGACAAAAGGAGTTAGCAGCAGTGAGATCTGCTTAAAAAAGATCCAGTATCTAGTTCCTCCTTTGTTACATGCTTGAAAGTTTGTAGGAATGAAGTGAGAAAGCTGTCATGAACAGTACTGTGCAGTGCTGGGAGTTGTCTCCACAGACCTAGGAATTGTCATGAGTTGCTATGTGAGGTGAACACAACTATTCAAATGTTTCCAATTGTGTGCTCTTCTTTCCTTGGTACTCCTACTAAAAAGCTGTGCTTTAATGTATGAAAGGCTATGTGATGAGTTGTTTTTAAAATGGATCATAAGAACTTTCAGTTAAGCAGCTTAATAGTGGATATTTTAATCTTCTAAATGTAAAACAAGGATAACTTTCTGTGTTCAGGTGTCAGAAAGTTTTAAAAATCTTAGTCTACTTTTTATAAGAGGTCAGTCTTCTGTAGTAGCATTTTAGGGAATTCTACTCTACTGTTCTTTGGAATGGTTCATATTTGATTATAGTATTAGTACAGTGAGAAGATTCTGTAATATTTACTCAAAAAGGTGGGTAAAAAATGGTTTGACATCATTCACACAGGATTTTCTGAAAAAGATTTTGTTTTGACTGCAAGCAGAGTGAATTCATGATTGTGTATGGCAAGGAACCACAAGGTTATAAATGCTGAAGGAAGTATTAATTACTTGGAGTCATTCCCTTTACAACACTCCCTTGTATTTTCATATCAGTGGTATTATATTTCCTTCTTTTGTGTTTGCTTTCACCATTGACTTAGTCTCAAGTTTATTACTGTATTAACAAGGATTTTGTGTGTGAAGTAGATGATTTTTCTTCTCCTAGCACTGCCAATGCTATGTTATTGTATTCTAATAGGCTGGCTTTTGTCTAAACTAATCCAGCAATCTGTGTTTTTACAGCAGACTAATTCTAATGACTAATGTTTGAACATGGCTGTTGTGGGCCGTGTAAATTTATGAATTCAGTAAGTCAATGGGAGCTTGATCCTATTTATTCTAAGTCAGCAGAAAAATAATATTACACTAATAAAATAACCTGTTCCTGAAGACTCAGGAAGGGCACTCACATTTCCTTATGAGAATTCTTTCATTAAGTTTGAGACCTGTTAGAATTAGGTTTGTTTGTAAAGGGAGCTAGTTGTACAGAGACCTTTTAATTACTTTGGAAATGAGAGAATTTACTTTTCCAGATTTGGGGAGTCTTTGTAGCCCTGAATTACAAGGTAACCTGGAGTGATTTGAACTGCTTTTGAATGAAACTTGCAGGCTTAAAAAAGACAGGTTTTCTTGTGAAAGCTATACAATCAGAAGGCTTTTTAGCATTCTGCTTTTTCATTTGTAGTAGCACAAATAACGATTCTTTTAAGACAATGTGTGTTTTAAGCTGGCTTCAAGCAGATTCATAACCTCTTGTTTCTACACATACCTGAAAACTGTCTTTTATTTGCAAGTAGCTTTTTTTTTATAGAAGGGCACTGTTTCCTTGTTTGTAACCACATAGGAGTTAACATTTTATGGCTGATAGACATTCTTTTTCAAACGAGGTATATTCTCTCCTTATTCAGGAAGCTGGTGGCTTTTCTATGCACATGTGTTGGCCCCGTTGTCTGTTGTCTTTTTACCTTCCTGCTTTTTTTGTTTCTTTTACAGATGTCACCAGTCACCAGTAAGTCAGGAGACCTAAAATTTATCTCCAAACATGACACAGATAAAGACTCACCTGCAACACAGTAAGCAAGAAATGCTTAAAACAATTTGCAGTGTTATTCCTAGAACTGCTGTTTGGAAACTGTGAGAAATGTTGAAAGGGTTGGTGTTTTTTTTTTCAAGCAAAACAAGAAGTTAGTTTTAGGGTGATCAGTCAGAGAGTGCTTCACACCCAAAATGTGAAGGAAATAACAGTTCATATACATATGGACATCCCCAGAAGAGCGGGGACAATAATGTACATGGCAATCAAAACTCAGGGATATGTGGTTGCTCGCTGGCATCCCTTAGCTATGTCTTAGGATTTATTGCTGCAGACTGAAAGCTATTTTTGCACCTTCTAAAAGTTAATTAATGTGCATTCCAAAAGGTTTTCACCTTCTAAGAAAATGCCAGCAGCACCTTTGATGGTGAAACTTGCATTTCTTAAAAATCATAGCTCTCTACATGAAAGCTCTAAGCAGATAAGATCTCAGCATTTTGAACAGGAGCTTCCACAATATCTTTAGCTATTGCAACCATTTTTGTTTCAAAAATTGATATCTGAAAATACTTCCTGTGTTTGCCATTGTATCTGTCACCTAAGCAAAGTTATTTCACTGATCATTTTCCAGACTGGTTCCCTCCTGAAATAAATAATCTGTGCCTTACACTGTAGATGCAGATACATACCTCATTTTAACCTGCCTTTAAATCTGAATTTTATATCTCCAGCTATATCTAGATTTGAAAATAAATTGGGAGTGGGAAGTTTAACCCTCGTGTATGATGAGGAATGGGCTGTACAACTGCACATTGATAGAATTCAGTGTTGAATTTTGGGCTCAGCTATTCTGACAGTATATACATTAAGGAAGGAAATGCCTTAAAACACAGTTACTGTGACGGTTGACACAGTCTGTTAGAAGTCAGTATCAAAAATTTGGGATGACTCAACTCCATTGGTAGGACTTCAGGAAACAATTATTTTGAATGACCTTTCCAGGGCATCCACTGGAAAATGTGGGGCCACAGGTTTAAAATGTGGAATCACAAATGCTTTAAGCAAATTCAAGAATTTTAAGTGATACCAAATACAAATGTTCATTTTAATGGAAACTAAGGGTATCCTGAGAAGATATCACACTGAAGGATTAGAGCCTAAATATCATTTCAGTTACATTTCAGAAAGGTTAGAGAAGACACCTACATGCTTGAGTCACTGGAATGTGCTCCCTCATCCTGAACTGTAGGGAGCAGAAGCATTCAGTCTGAATTCATGCATGCTCCATGTCATAGCACTTCACAGCCATGACCACACGTACCAGGTTTTTTTCAGAAAAGACTATAAGCTGCTGCCTTATTTTGAGAGCTTGAAGAGAAAAGGATCCTCTGACACTTCTGGTGCCACTAGTTTGAAAAACTGTCAATATCTCTGTTTATAAGTATTTATATAGCACACATCAGATAATAAAACAGCTCAGAAACTGGGCTGCCTATTTTTCATGAAAGCTCTCACTTTACTATTACCACAAACATGACCTGCCAGGACTGCAGTTTTCTTGCTCAGTGCTGTCAGTGTGTCTTGAAATATCCTTAAAAATTTACATGCATGCAGTTGCCATTTTAACTGGGAAAGGTTTATATTTCAGCATCTAGAAGCAATGTCAATGTGACTTGAGGTCCAGTCCAATCTGTACTTAAATAGTTGCTCCACCTAAAACATAGTGTTATTTTCTTGTTTTCTGTGAAAATACACTTAATATTCACGTCACATTGATGTATATGATATGAAATTTATTTACTGTGTAATTCCTAAGAATCAAGTGGTTGCCAAGTACACACTTTCAGTGTGCAGAAGTGAAACGTTCACACCTGCACAACTCGCTAAGCCTAATGAATGATTGCTGGTTTGCTTCTTAGAACAGTGCTGTTTACTGCAGCTACAAAACCTTCTGTAAAAGAACATGAATGGCAAGTCCTTGTGAAACGTTTATTTTTTGAGAATTTCTGGGTGGAAAATATGGT
The DNA here is from genome assembly GCA_013400955.1 of Drymodes brunneopygia. Classification (NCBI taxonomy): domain Eukaryota; kingdom Metazoa; phylum Chordata; class Aves; order Passeriformes; family Petroicidae; genus Drymodes; species Drymodes brunneopygia. The sequence continues at coordinate 100,623 of VZTZ01007241.1, read as the reverse complement.
TTTGCAATAGGAAAAGAAATTTTATACAAGGTGGTGGTTGACTTTTATCTTAGCCAGGCAGTTGATGTCTTCTGCAGAGTCTAGAAGAAATAGGGAAATTATGCTAAGTGATTTTAATCTAAGTTTTGACACATCAGCACACCTGATGTTCAAATAATAAAAAGATGAAAACTGCTTCTCAAAATTTGGGTAGTTTAGTATTGGAAACAGCATAGTAACCTTACCTTTTGACTATTAATCATTAGCTGCTACTTGTCAGCACAGCCATTATGTCCTCAGATACATTCCCATTGTGTGGTTTTGTCGAGCTGCTCTAGGTAGTGCTCTCTGCAGAAATTCACACAAGATCCAGGTGAACACTGTTTGGTGCATTGCTACTTATATGGAGTAATTATGGCTTTGTACCCCAGTTTCGTCATGCAGCAGTACCCTCAAATTGTTCTAGGAATCCTAACACAGAGGGTCTTAGTCTCCAGAACCTTTTCCTTAGGATGTTCCGGTACTAGAGCTGCAGCAATCCACATATTCATAAGTATACAGTTTAGCTTAAAAAAAAATTCCACCTACAGGCAGATATTTATCAGTTCATTAGCAAGGCTGATGTGTAAACATTTTCATCTATAAAATCTCATTACATTAGGACAGTATCATCAACAGTGCAGCACTTGTAGCAGCACCCTTTTTTTTGGAAAAGACACGCATTGCATTTTTCAGTCTTGATTCATCCATTTGCTTATGTGTTTCAGCAGCACTAAACAGTTCAGGTCATAAACCAAGAGCCTTTTGTGCTAGGCACAATAGAAATTTTGAACAAAGACAGTACCTTCCTTTGAAAGGTTAGAGTCGAATATTGTTGCATATTTATAGTTAAAAACGTTTCAACCTCTGCCAAGAGTGGGATTCCATGGTAGAAGTGGTGCAACATCTGCATAATCCCTGCCATCGTGTGCAAGACCAGTTAGAGGCACTAACTGGGATACAGGAGCTTGGCTGATCCTTTTGGCACTATATGAAGGCAGATAAGCATAAATAGACATTAATGTGATTTCTGACTCTGTCCTAGTTCAGGTAAATTAAAATGGAAAAACTAATCTTATGCACTTTGACTGCCTGTCTTATTCTTGTTGCATAAATAAACCAGGAATCTCTCCTTAATTGTAAGTATATTGGTGTCTGAGCTTAGGAAAGTAAAAAAAAAAAAGTGCAATTGCTTTTATGAGAGGAGGAGACAGGTAATTTGTATTTTTTAATTACATCTGTTGTCTATTGAACAGAACGAGCTGATTTTTAAGATCATGAGCAGTTCTTTTCAAAGCAGTGCTATGATAAAAAGTCGACTAGTGGAGTGGTCTCATATTTTGTCTTCATGGTTTTTCTGCCTTTGTTCTGCTGTGGAACAGTAGTTTTTGTAGTTGTTTCAGCATTGTGCTCAAGAGGACAGGCAGACAATTGCTCTAACACATCAGCTGTGGGTGGAAAAAGCTCTAAATTTGGGCTAACTTTGTGTTTCTTTTACTCTTTTTATATCCACCTTCCTCTAGAGGTACAAAGAAAAAGAAGAAAAGGATACAAAGGAATGAGAGAGAAAATCAGCACAACTTAATGAGTGGCGATACTCCTCTGTCATCAGTTACAGCTAATGGTGTTGAAAACGAACCTACATCCCGTGGGGTGGAATTGAAGAAGAAGAAGAAAAAGGCAGCAAGAGGCTCAAACTTGAGCACAAATGGAAGGACAAATATTGCCTTTGAGCCCGAGTGCCATGACGCAGAGGCATAATTTATTTCTGAATGCTGAGGTGGTGTTCATTACACACGTTGAAGGCTGCAATTATGATCTCTCTTCTAGGATTAACAACAAACAAAGAAATTAAAAAACTTAAATATGCAAAATGGTACCAGTTGTGACTTATCAATGGTGCAATCCTGTTTTATATGGCTTTTGCCCTGGGTTCCTTGAAATCAACAGAACTTGGAGGTTCAGCTCCTCACTGAACTGGAAAAGAACTGAAACTGTCCAATACAATGTTTTCAAATTTGATATCTGATTAAACCTTCACTTAGGCATTTATGGAGGCTGTAGATCAATCCATTGGGAGCAGAGAATCAAGTGAAAAAGTGTGATCTAGAGCAAAACAAGCCCAACCACTATGTAAGTTATTAAATTAGCCTTTTAAAGTGTGCTGTAAGTAAAATAGAAGAGTGTTCAAAATGGTGAAATACCAAAGGGGTGCTGACATTAAGGTGTACCTGAAAACACAGGCTTTTAAAAAATATTTTCCTGACATCAAATATCTCTTTGGACTGCATTTTGCAGCTCTGAAGGGAATTGTGGAGTAAGTATCTATGCAACTACACTGTCTTCAGTAGGACTACCTGTTCTTGTCAAAATGAATTAGTGTTGCAAATTCCAGGCAGTTATATTTTTCAAATGAGGTGTGCTGCATATAGTAAAGATTCATTGCAGTTTTGTCAGAGTTCTTGGCTGCTTTGGCAGCAGTCTTGCCAAATATACTTTCTTTTGTCTGAATGAAATACTTCATATCCAACTATGCTGTTTGTTTTACTTGTAATCCTTATTCACTTGTAAGCATCATTAATCTATTTTTTTACTTGAGTATTATTTTGTGAACTTTTCCTAATGACTTCACTAATTATCTATGGTGTTAAATAATTTATATTTTATATTAAACAAAACACTTTCTATCAGTTAGTGTTGGTATTTTTTCTGGCTGATGATGTCCAGTTTATTTTTACTCTGCTAGGAAATTCTTTCTCCTCCCCCTCTGAAGCAATAAATAACATAAAATTAGAAAGCCCTTATTTAGTAGACAGGGCACTTGATTCCATTAAAAAAAGAAGTGAAAATAACAATGCTGGGCACTGATGTGTGAAATGCACCCAGATGCAGAGGACTAGTTGCTGTATATTGTAATATCTTCCTTGCACATCTTCTGAAGCCAGAAAAATCTGTAAACTTTTTTTCTTTCGAGTAAAGCACAGCAGCAAATCCTCTCTTTCATCCCAGTGGTAGTTGTTATTTGCCAGCAGTCCTAGCTTTGCCCTGCCAAGAGTTTGTGCATGGAGCCCTGCCCTAAATGGGGCTTGCATATGTGTACTGGAAACTTAGTAATGTCTCTTTCCCCAGTCAGACATGGTGTAAAATTACCTTAGTCTTGGGGCTGCCTGATTCTGTCAAGGCTCCCCACCTCTTATATCCCTGCAGTGTGTTTCAGCTCATCATCCTGCATGTCATGTGGCATTTAGAGATTTTATAAAGGGGAAAAATATTGGCATCTTACATTTCTTAAAATGTCCTGGGTCACACTTAAAACAAGGGCAGAGCGTGACATCAGGCTCCACGTCAGGGAGAGCTGAGCAGTAGCCAAGATCTGGGAGCTCATTGGAAAGCATTGTAAAATGTTAATTTGCCATTGTCGACACTGAAGACAGAAATAACACTTCAGATAAACACCACAGAGAGATGGTAGTTCTAATCAAAGGCACAGCACCTCCTTTCATGCTTGCGAGCTAGGGCTCCAATTATGTTCACTGCTCTGAAGCTGAATAGAGCTGCTTTGCCACACTTTCCAAATTGAGAGGAGAGGCAGCAGTAGTGTCTTCCAAGGCACGGTTCCAAATAACAATTAAGCAGAAGGAATCAGATAAGAGCCAAACATGAAAATGCAGGAGTTGAAAATAAACTTTTCATAATGTTTTCTTGTAATTGCAGTAGCTTTTGTTTTGCTTCTAGAAATTTTTTTTTCTTCCCTACCACACGGTTGGTTAGAGACTTCTATTCCTTTACACACAGTGTCACTGTGGTGCATTCATTTAACAGAAAAGGAACAAAAATATGTGAAATTTTAAAAAGTCTATAATCCTTCAGTTTTAAAATTAGAGCCTTCACCCTAAAATCTCTTTAACAAATTATGAGCGTGGCACAATGGTAAAGACAGTTTTTACCTTTTGTTCAGAAATATGGCTGATACATGCATTTTAAGAAGAACTGCTTTTTGGTGTTAGTAGAATCTTTATTCTTCAGACATTGCTGTTGGGATTTTGCAAAAAAAGAATAAAGTGTTTAAACAGTTTGAATTAGTGTAATGGTTCAAAAAGTAGTTTTTAATTTAAAAACCTTTATATGATGCTTCTTGTTTCTGTGTTAATGCAATCTGCATATTTTCTAAAATCACTTTACAGTTTACACTTTATGTTTGCTGAACATTGTCTGAGTACTTAGAGGACTTAAATTGCAATGGAAGAAAAGAATTCCAGAAGGATTCAGACTGCCTACTGAAAATTTTCCTTTTTTTTTTTTTAGATGAAGCATTATGAGTGTCCTGCGAAATTGCTCCCTGAGCCATGATGTGTGAATTAAAATGCAAGAATTATAAAAGTCTCTGTGAGACTTCCTTAGAGGGTGACACAAGTTCATTGCTGGAACAAACCAGATAAAATGTTGCTTTAAAAAGCCTGAATATTGGATATTTATAGCTGCCTGGCGATAGCAGCATCGTGGGCCTTTCATTGTTCTGGTGTTTGTAGGTTTTGTGTGTGTGGTTACACCATAGAGTTGCTATTATATTTTTGTGATAGGGCAGAGATATCGAGAGCTGTGCATGAATCAGTAACGCAGGAGAAAATGGGTGGCCGTGTTTTTCCTGTGTTTCCCAATAGCCATCAAATTGCATTTCATTTTTTCCTTAAAATAATTTGAGGAACAGACATCATAAAACATAATAAGTGTATTTGTAGCATCACTTAATTCAGAAGGCAGTAGGGGATGGATCACAGTCAAACAAGGGCTAATGAGAACACAGAGGAACATGACAACCGAAAGTCTCTGTTGACTAGTGAACTAAATCTGCCGGCTGGACGCAATTGTCTGACGGAGAATTGAATGTCAGGATCATTTAGGGTTAACAATGGCCCATTACAAGCAAAAGCAGACAGCTATGAAAAATAGCCGGCATGGTAGCCATTCTGCAGGGACCGTGGATGCAAACTTGGTAATGAGGCACTTCATTCACTACATCCTTCTGCTCTAATTACTCAGGTGAATAGGAAATACTTCATTTAAGGCGGGAACAACACTTGTTTGGTAAACACAAAGAGTGATGGGGTTTTTTAATGATCCTTTTCCAGCACGTATGAAATTAGTATGTAGGCGACGCAACCTATTTTATGGATGTGGAAATTGGGAGGGGATAGAAGTATTTTCTGAGTAGTGGAGGGAGGCCAGGAAGTTTCATGTAGAGGTTGCTACTCCAGGGTTTTTCCCTTAGCATTCTGTCCAATGTCCATACAGAATATTTCGAACAAGTTGACTTATGGATGTACACCTGCACTTGTAGAAATGTACTGTGTTAGTTCAAGGGGGTTTATTGCTTGAAGTTCAGCATATATGCATTAGGAACAAAACTGCTGTGTGTAGGGAATAGAAACAAGAGGAGGTCTGAGAGAGGGAAATAAGCAACTTGAGAAGAAAGCTGCTGCCTGGGGGAGACTTGCAAAAATGTGGCAATTAGAAATTGGAACTTAAGAAGAAGGAACAGAAGATAACATGTAGGTGTGATATAGCAGAGCTTTGGTTGCTTCAGTCATGTTTTTTAGACTTTAGAAATTCAAATATTTAACCACTTCACTTTTTAAACATTTGTTTTGTGCCATTTGCAGAAACTTTCTGGATGAACTCTCCAAACCCGTGAACAGCATTGTGTCTCTCCAGTAACTCTTAGCTCTCTGGTGTTCTAACTCTGAGCTACAGCCTACAAAGTTCCACATAGCCTATGACTTGCAGAGCTGTTGGGAGAGATGAAGCGTTCATTCCCTGATTTCTGGTACAGGTTTTCAGGAGACACCTTTACAGTTGTTGTCTGTTGCAGTAGGCACCTCCACCCTGATTCAGTCCTCTCCAGCCTCTTCATCTGCTGTAAAACACCTGCAGCTGAGATTGGAACTTCAAGAATCAAGCTGCTCTTTCAAACATTTAATATCATTTAATATCATCAAACGTTTAATATCATATGCCTTTTTTATGTGTAGGCATGTTCTGCTCACAGTGGTTTTGGCAAGAGTTTTGTCTTGTTCATCTGTTGTATGCAGGTTGCTTGCTGCCCTCCCCTTCAGAAGGATCTGTTTACCAGCAGTGAGATGTTTCTGTAGAGTCCCAGTCCTGCAAGCTGCTCGAAGTAGATGGACCCCTATACTCAAAGGTCCAGCAAAATCAGCAAGGATTAAGCTTTCAGCCACAATGTCATGGCTGCAATTAGTGTATACTAACTTCAAAGGCTGAAAAATATTTTCTATCTTGCAGTCATAGATGAAGATGTCAGCGCTGCATTTCGTCTAAAACTTCATCCACCTGATTGTTTGTGAGGACTTTGTCAAGCCAAATGAATTTTCCCTAAGTTTGGCTGTGACAAGCAAGTTTAGAAGTCCTGCTCAAATGCAACCAATCAGCAGAAACTGCAGATGCCACTTTTAGCGGAAAAAATGTTTCCACACCGGTAAAGCAGTATCAGTAAAATCTATGCTCTGAGCAGACTTCAAATTTTTCTTGCATTTAGATCGCCTGCAAAGGCAGGGAGTATAATAAACTAGTGTGTAGCAGCTGTAAATTTTCTGAGGATTTATCTAACCACAAATACATCGAAATGGGGAAATAGGTCTATATTAAACTGTGCAAGATGCTGCTGGAACTCAGCCACTTCTGCAACATCCTGTAATTAATTTATTATGACAGGTCTGGCAAACTGAAACACCCAATACGCTTGCGACAGACTGTTATGATATAGCTGTTTGAAAACTCTGTAGTCACATAAAATGCAGGTATTAAAGGAAAAAGAATAAAAGATAGCCCAGTATTGCCATTGTTTCTCTATTATGTAGAAATTTTGCACCAGACTCATATTCACCAGCATCCTGGAGTGCACATGGCAGAGTCAGTACCTCTGCCTGCACTAGCTGGAAGGGAAATTGTTGCAGAATATATTGGCTTAGATCCTACTGTTCTGGTATCAGAAGGAGAGTTAATGAAGTTCTGTGGACATGTTCGACTGAGAAACCTCTTTTCACACATTTTCTGAGTCAGCGCAGGCCTAGCCATGTCTTTTGGTGATGAAGTTAATAAGTGCAGCTGAGACACTCAGTGCTGGTTTAACTTTCTTTTTGGCCAGTCCATATTTATTTTTATGCCCATTTTTAAGACTCTTGGTTTTGTTAAATAATACTGGGAGAGTTCCAATGAAATTGTCTGTGAGTTGCGAAGAGAATTAGTTCAGATTTCTCACAAATCAGTTTTTTAATGTCTCTTGCTGCTCTAGTTCTTACAGAAGTGACTAGAACAGGTTGTCCTTGCATTCAGCTGCTTATCCTAAGTTCATTGCCTGAGCTCTCAGGTAAAATAAATACTGAATTTCATATTTTTCTGGGGGTTATCTTCAGTGTTGAATATCCTGTTATGAACCCACTGCTAAACACAGCTAATTCAGCACTGTGCAACTCTATCATTTGAAGAAAATCCTCTTTCTCCCCTCCCAAATTTTTGATAAGTAGAATAGGCTGGTTTGCTCCCTTGGCACTGTGTGTTTTCATGTGCACAAGTTAAGCCTTTGCATATGCATTGCTGCAGGTGAGCCTTGCAGAGGACATGCAAGTAGTTATCATCACCAAGTGCTACTCGCTTGGCTGTGCTGGTTTTTTATGGACTGTAATTATTCCCCTAGTTTCACCTCAGCGTTTTTATTTTGCCATTGCATCGCCAGCCTGCTTTTTTTCAGTGTATGTCATCAGGATTTTGACACCTTTGTATATACAATGTATAAAGCAACTTCATGTTGTGTTCCGCATTCAGTTTAGCGCTTGATGGGGATATACAATCATGGGTGTAATAGTGACATCAGCCTCAGGCTCATTAAAATAAATGCTGTCCAAAGCCAAGCTCTAGCAGCCTGCATAAGCCTATAATAAGCTTATACGGGGGTTGTTAATCCCCATTGTGGTTTGGTATAATGTCATAATAAAAAAGTGACATCAGGGAAAGGGCAGAAGGGACAGTAAATGTGCTCTGCAGTGTGGCCAAGGGCTCCTGACATCCCTCCTCCTTAAGCAACAGTGTGAGCAGAGCTGGGCAGGTCCAGGTTGCAATGGAGGGTGACTGACAATGGCTCTTCTGTTAATTGAGACAGAACTGCAGAGCTATAAATATCCCGGGGGGCTTTCCTTGATGATGCACCATGGATGTGCACAGGCACACAGAAGGTGTGGAGCAACATGTGGCCCTGTGCTGGCTTGCTTCCTAGTGAAGGGTACAGCTTCATTGGACCTTGCGGGCCCTATTCTCCCTAGGAAACATCCCAGAGTCAGGACACTCAGTTTAGACCCCAAAGTTCCTAATCTGTTGCCTGTATCCAAAGGTTTGGATGAGAAGGAGGTGGGCTGCCCTTAGGGTCAGCAGGGGCACCTTCACTCCCCAGAGCAGGGGCACCCAGGGCACCCTTCTCACAGGTGGTACTGAGCCGGGCCAGGGCTCAGGGTTCCTGCTCCCCAGGGATGAGTGCCACTCACGGAGCCAGCACTAGGAGGGAGGGTGGAAGCTCTAGACAGCACTTCTACAGTTGTTTTTTATTGCTGCTCTTTCAGCCAGGGTTAGGTTTCCTCTGAAAGAGGAAAAATCCCTCAATAGCAGCTCTTTGAGTTCAGTGTCTCTGGCATTTTGCCCTTTTTACTCATTGTCAACAGGATAGTACGGGTTTTTAAGTCATGTTTGGGAGCCTGGGCACCTGGCTCTTGCTGAGACTTACTTGAGGCAGTGTTTTTAACATCAGGTTTGTGGAACAAGGGTTACAGACTTGGCTGCCTCCAGTTAGATCCCTGAGTAGCCTGAATTCACAAGGAAAAAAATAATTCTGAGGTTCTGATTGTTGGTCAGGGTCTGTGTTGGAGGACAAAGACCTGTGTAAATGTGGTCTAAGATACAATTTCCTGATAGTTTATGCTATCATCTAACAACAGCTTGATTCAGTTTTCTTCATCAGGAGAGTTAATATTTTTAACAATGACTATTGTTATTGACTACTTTTTCATGCCAGTGAAACAGGAGGTGATATAGAACAAGTAATGCTGACAGCCATTACCAACATCACTATCAACAAAGATTTCTCCTGAGCCATGAAAAACTAGGAGACGAAAGCTGTAAGACTCAGATATCTTCCAGCCTAAATGTACATGCAAGGCCTGCCACCAAAGGTGATAAACCTAATATTTAGCTCAGGTGCTTGTTCTAAGGACACATTTTGTAAGGAGAGGAAAGTTCAGCACATTGGGACTGACACTGGTCAAACACTGTCAAAGTTTGGTCTTTTTGTAGGCTGAGGTTGCTTCATTGAGTCATTTGAACTCCACCAGCTTCCCACGCTAAGATCAGTGCTGTAACATCTGTGAATGCTTTGGGTTATCTTTTGTTTTTTAATGGTTTTGTTCCTTTTCTGTTTTAAATGTGTGGTAAAACATATTGGAAATTTGTATAATTGAAGAAATCTATTCCAAATTCAATTGAACTGTTGTTATGTTTTTCCAGAGCACTGCCATATTTTCCTAGAGCTAGAATTAGCTAAATTTAGATCATTTCTTAGGACCTGGAATGGACCAGCACAGCTTCCAAATTGAAGATGCATGTGTTTGTGCCTGCAACAGTAGCTGAATGCTGGTTAACCTCACTTGCAGAGTTCTGGTGTGAATTGGAGTTGCTTGTCATGAAAACGTCTCACAGGGTCAGATTGAATCCTGTAAATTGAATAAGAACTCAGTCAGAGAGAGGAAAAGAGAATTTGCTGCCATTTGAACCTGTGCAATACCAGCAGAGAAGTGCTTGAGCAGGGCACTGGCAGTCTCTCTGTGCAGGGCAGCAGTGTGGAAAACAGGCCTGGCTCTACACGGATTTGTAAGCAGTGGCACATGTCACATGGGATTAAGGACTCCTGGAAGGACGTGCAGTTTGTGGTGCTGCTCCCATTCTCCCTCCCAGCCGCCCTCAGTTCCCTGCTGGCCTCCTGCCTCCTGTGTAAAACTCCGGCTGAAATGGAGAAACAGGATGGGTGGCAGCATGCCAGCTGCCCGGGCATCAAGAGCCGCTTATCTCTCTGACGGACACCCTGCCGTCCATCCCCGGGGTGACTCACTTCTTCAGGCACTTGTGCCTCCCGTAGCTCAGAGAACTTACTCACTCCTGGAAAAATCTATGCAAATATTGATATAGCTGCTTTCTTTTACATCGGCCTTTTTGAAGGTTGGCTTTTCTCTGTAGGCGGATTGGCTGCTGATTTGCCACTACCATTACAACCTTTTTGACTAGAAAGGTGTGAGTAGAAGTAGTTTTTGCATCTTCTGTCCTAAGGTGCTGAAGTATCTGCTCTAGGGAGAGATGCTTTGGAAAGTTAAAGTTGTGATCTGGGTTCTTAGTGCTGTCTGAAAACCAAGAAAACCCTCAGTCAAAAGATGTTGAAATGATTATTTGTTTCCACTTTGCTGGGTTTAATTTACAGCTGGTTCTGTGAGTTTCAACTGAAATCAGATTAGTTAACTTTAATCTGAAACTGGTGTCTAAATTCTCAATGACCTAATTAATTAGGTATATTTTATCTGTATTTACTAAAAAATACCAGCAGTGATTTTACAAATTTTGAAAAGAATAGGATTACTTTGTCATAGGAAATATTGAAAATGTTGACAGTTTTTCACAAAGAACTTCTGTGCTTATTTAAAGATCATTTTGGGGAAAAATCTTTCTATGAAAAATAGAATACTGATATTGGATATTCAAATGAATTCACTTATTTGGCAGTAAAACTGATCTAAGTGAGTAAGAGTGCATAGTAAGTGTCATGACTTTTGATTTCAGTAAGATTTTTTATACAGTTTTATACGATGTTTTTTATTACCAAAGGGAGGAAATATGATCAACTATCACAAGGAGTTGATGCATAACTAATTGAAAAAGAAAAGCTGCATTCAAAAATGAGTTATCCAAGTTTAGTTATCATACCAGGGAGATATTGCAAGTAAGGTCCCTGAGGTCAGTTCTCTGTCACTTCTGTTCACTATTTCCATTAATGAGCTGGATGATGTAGTTGTATTTATAAAATGTGTGCGTGACACCAGGAGTTTGCAGGCTGTTTGTAGAACATGATCAGAATTAAAAATTGCATTGGAAAATGGAAGTAATGGTGCAAATCAGTAAAATAGGAGCCAAGAAGAGTTCTGCTAGAGGAAGAACGAACCAAAGACAAAAATATAAAGTGGCTTTTCAGTTTTATTGCAGAAAAATGTGAAAGGTGATGGGTTCAAAGGCAAACTAAGTGAATCATCAACACACTATGTCTGTTTGGAAAAAAGGGTCACCTGGATGATATTAGCATAGGTGAAGTGTTTAAGATCAGAAGATTATTACTTCTTCCCAAATTATGATGGTGAAGCTTCAGCAGGAATACTTTGCTTTAGTTTTGGGCACTGCATACTGGAGCTGGCAGACTGAATATTGGTTCAGGGAACAGCAGTGAGCGTGATGAGATTTAGAAACCTACGGAAAATGTGCGAGGGATTGGAATTGTTAGTGTAGAAGAGGTCAGGATTGGGAGACACAATAGGGGTGCTTAAAGTGTTTACAGAAACCAAGAAGTGAGGCAGCTCTGTTTGGTACAATCTATGCCCATGTGATTTCATTACAAAGGTTGTCTATTATTTTTTGTCTCTCTCTCATGGAAAAGTTTAGTTTTATCTTACAGCAGTGTGATGGAGCAAAAAAAAAAGTATTTCTGGGTCCATTTAAATTAGATGATCATGTTTTTCCTTTCTTTCTCTTTGCTATGTGTACTATTATTAGTTGCCTTTTTCTTTCTCTAAAATAGCATCTGTAAGACTCACTTAGATCAGTGTTGGTGCATAACAACCATTCTTTGAGAAGAAAATTGCGGTGAAAATGTTTTATTCATTATCTCCTCTGTCATGAATCTGTAACTGGAGCAAAAATTCTGACCCTGAATCTTTCTCCAGAACTCATGAGCCCATGGCTATTCAGTTTTAATTGTGCTGCTCCAGTGATTTATGGCATGACCTTGGGTAAATTGAACCTCCACCTCAATTTCCCTGTCTTTAGCTGAAGATAGTAATATTTCTCCCATGGGCAGCCTGAGAGTTAATCTGTGTAAGACTGCCTTGACAATGTCCAGTCCTCAAGCAGAATCTTAAAAGTTTAGCTGTCACGTACCTATGACTCAGTAGTTGAAAGGTAGTCTGTATTTATGATGGCACTGTTTTGAGGGTTTGGTGATTTTTAAAGTACTTCTGTAAAATCATGCTTTTCAGTCTTATGGCTTGGAAAGGCAATTTTGATTATTTTATTTTTGGGGCTGGCACTAACAGGCATGAGAGGAAAAAGCTCTGGAAAAGGCCTTTGTTTGTAAAGGTGGATTACTCAGCCATAGTTGGACACTATAATTTATTACAATACACTCTTCTGGCAGCTATAATAGTAGAGCAAGCTCCACTGGAGCTCCAAAAATCTGGGATGGGAGTCTGGCCAGAAAAACTGAAAACCTTGAAGTATGTTCCATGGCAAGGAAAGAGAGGTTACTTCTCCCCTCAGGTTTCTTGCATTCAAAAGTGATAATTACCATCAAAACAGAGAGGAAAGATGAATGCTGGATAAGCTGGCAAGGAAAGGACCCAAGTTTCTGTCCACTACCAACAGGGATGCCTGCCCAGCACATATGATGGTGTCTTGATTTGATAACAAAACAGAAATGTGTTAAAAAGTAGTTGAGGAGACCCTGATTATTTTACAGAACATGAGATAATAATGTCCTATCCATAGATAGGGGGATCATGCTGCAAATCCAGTATTTATCTCAGTTGTAAGCACTCTCATTAAGGAGTGGAAGTGTCTTTACTTTGAAACAGGACTAATAAAAGCTGTGACCACTCAGGCTTTTGTGAAATATACAGACTTACCTGATGACAGTAGGTAGAGGATGGTATTTCTGGTGGGTCCTGACCTCTGCACCTTCATTTCATTAATTCACTGAGCCATATGTTTAACCTAAAACAACTACTTTGGTACAGCTGGAAATGCTTCACTGTTGAAAAATTTGGCCTTTTCCTTGTCCGTTTCTCTTCTTTTGTGATCTCAGTCTGTGAATGGTTTGTAATGTTCTCACATTTTTTCTTCGTGGGGGACTCTTTCTCCACAACTCAGAATTAACAAGATTTCTGTTCAGGAAATTAGGTAGTCAGTGAATGCAACCATTTGGTGGAAAGGAGGGAGATAATAGTCAGGAAATTAACTGAACCACATTTTGGTTGTGTTATCTTCCCTACCCTTTCCCATTCCCACAAACCCTCTGAAAGCACCAAATCTACTCCACGTACTAGTCTGAGAAATCACTTTTTCCTTGCAAGTAAAATATATTTTCTCCATCAGTGTTTTAGTTTCATGCTACACAGAGTGCATGTGGATTTTATGGCACATACATTGAATAATCAATCCCACCAGCCATTCAAATAATTTTGGTTTTGGTGTCAAATGACGGAAGCTAGGCATTTTTTCTGAAGGGCTTGCTGATGCACAGCTGAGTGCACACAATCAATGCATTTAATTGTCCACAGTGTGCTGCACACTTGTCCCCAGGAAGGCTCCAAAGTACTGGAGCAGCTTTAGGGACAACTTTCATCTCACACCCCTTACCCAGAAAGAGCCCCTGTCAACTTTAAAATGTGGAAGTTCTGCAAAAGGAGATGTTTATGAGTTTCACTGCTGGCCAAGTCTCTCTGGAGTCCATGGGAGCTGCTGGGCGTCCCTGCACTGGAATACACTGACAAGGACAGTGGTTTACCTCTGCCTGAGTTCTGGCAGCTGGACTTCAGAGGTTCTACACCACAAGGAGCCCTGAGAGGCTGGGGCTGAGCAGCACTGGCCCCTTGCCCAATTCTGTGCATGCACAACCCTTCCAGGGTGCCCCTGGGGCGCTGCCCTTGCGCTGCCAAGAGTTAAAGTGCAACTTGGGAGTCTGGCTCCTCAGCCGCTGGTGCCTCGTGTAGGTCATGCTGGCAGCACCTATTGTTCTGGAGCATTTGAAGGGCATCCAAGTTTTGGCATCATTAGATTATTGCCATGGTGCTCGGGCTGCAGATCCTGTACAATAAAAGGGGTTTTACTTTATGTTCAATCACTATTAGCTGTTATCTGCAGCTTTCATCTAGTCTCCATTAATGAAAGAACAAATAATTCCAGGGCCTAAATAGGTGTTTGACCATTCAAATATATGCAAAGTGATATGATTTATAAATGGGAGGAAGTTGTTTTGCAAGCCTAGAATTCCATTTGCTGTGGAACTTCAATTTAACAGTGTGAATCCAGTTAAATCCTGAAATACTACACTTAAGAGAGCAGGTTTTGTCATACCTCAGCTCCCTTTCAACTGAAGGCTATTTCTAAATCCCATTTCATTTCATTAGAGGGTAATTATCTGTTAATACTATGAACATTGCTGCAAAGAGGAAAACATCAAGGTATTCTCCATGATTTTGCTGATTGAAAAAGAAGGAATAGACTTGAACTGCAGCAAGGAAGATTCAGGTAAGATTTTGAGAAAACATCATGTGAGGAACAGAGAGGTCTGAAGGAACTGGGCATCTCCACCACCAAAGAGTGTTTTCTATATTTAGAGCCAGCAGAACATCCAAGGCTTGCTGTTGAAGACTCCTGGCAAGGGAAAGGTTTTCCCTTTCACTGAGTCTGCACATGGCATTCTTCAAAGTGAGGGGTATAGAAGGCACCACTGGCACAGCCAGGCAAGTTTTACTGCAGCACAGCTGATGGTTGCCAAAGGATTGCACCACAGCCCGGCTTTCCAGCAGTTCCAGCCCCGTGGCAGACTCATAGCTCTTGGGTCTGGAGGCCTGGCTTTCCCTGGCACTGCTCCTCAGGGTCAGAGTGGGCGGTTTTGCTGAGGGCCAGGAATGCAACTACAGCTCAAGAATCCCCAGCTCTGGGCTGGTGAGGCATTTTCAACTGGCCTGTTTGAGGTGAATCAGGAAGGGCTCAGCAGCTCTGACACCAGTGCTGAACTCCTGCTGGACCAGCACAACCAAGCATTCGTCCCCCATTCTCCCCTCTCTCCTCCCAGACCTATGCATTATTCTCTGTTTACCAGAAGTGCCTTATTTACAGCTACAGAGGCTTTGGCAGAGCTAAGTCTGGGTTTTGTCACAGCTGGAGAGCAGCTGCAGAGCATCCTTATGAACTCTCCACCCTTAAAGCTGAGGCACGAAAGACTGAAGGTAAAAACAAGCCCAGATGTTGCCTGAGTGTTTGACTTGTCTGTCCTGCCATCACTCAGCTTTCAGTGGTGAGTAGGCAGCTGTCAGAATTTGTGACAAATCAGAGGGGCAATTCTAATTCAAGGTGCTATGGAAAAAATGATGTTGGGGGAAAAGTAACTTGGACCAAATAAACTTTCTGTGAGTCAAGAAACTGCACGGCTAGTGAGGTTAGACATGCACTCAGCATGTGATTGGAGAAGGGAAAACAAGTCCAGCACATTTTGAGAGGGGCATTTTGAGGTACCAAGTGATGACAGCAAGAAACAAGGACCTTTCCCTTTCTGCAGCCACTGTGGTGAGCCTGGTCCTGGAGGGCTAGAGGGACCTGTCACTGATGGGTGGATTCCACAGAGGCTCTGAGAGAACTAAATACACCCTTATTAATGACAGCCCCATAGCTAGAGAGTGAAAAGGAGGGAAACGTATAATACTCAAATGGTAACAATGGACATGTTCCTTTTAATGGAAGGAGGTATAAATGGCAGGAATGAGATGAAAATGAGAGGCAAAACTGAGGCTACATGTAAATGGAAAAATCTTAACATTGGGACTATGGGATCATCTCCTCAGGGTAGTAGTGGAAGCCTGTAGTTTAGGACCCGAACAACCAGCCAGAGAAGGAGCACGAGGCACCACTTGCAGGGAACAGTCCTGCCTTTTGCACTTGGATTTCCTCATAAGGCTCCTTTGCCACCACTTCTCCTTGAGGATCTGAAGGAATGTTTCATGTGGACGGCTCAGCCAAACTGCAGCTTTGGGAATTCTTATCTATCCTCAAAGTCTTATCTTTTATTTCAGTTGTTTAGATTTGCGGACTTCCCGTCTACAGTGCTTATCCAAGTTTATTGTTCAGTTTTACTATTCCTTGCTTAACAATTGCTCCTTTACTCTTGACGGCGCTTCTTGAGGGCTTTCTCTGTTTATCTTTACCACCTTGTTCAGGTGTTAGAAGTAACATGCTAACCTTGGAGCTGTCTCAGCAATCCAACAATGCAAATTTTCCCCACAGATTTGCTGAGTTTTTTTGCTTGCATAGCAACCTTTTTATTTGTAGCACAGTTCTGAACTAGATATGATTCTTGCATTTCTCTACTCATGTAATTTTTTTCTTGTTCAGATAGCTTTTGGGTTTTTTTTTTTGATTGGTTGGGTTTTTTTCTAGGCAAAAAAGGGTTAATTAACTTCAGTAAAACATTGACAGTCACTGGGGACTGCTGCAACTGAGATGAAAAACAAGACTGCACCTGTATGCTGGCAATTTCAGATAGATTCTGGTCAACTATTTTTCTCTCCTGCTTTGTTCTGCCAGCTGCCTCAGTGCTTTGGATGCAGGTGGAAGGATGGACTTTGCTATCTATAAAAAAATTAAATGGTGAAGATCAATTTCCGTCTCACCTCCCTGGGGATCAAAGTGATTGCCACAGACCATGGCAAAGCAGGAAGCAGGCTGCACGTGGAATCCACGTGAAAGAAATAGGCTGAGAGATTTTCCCTTTTTGCCTCCCTCCTTTCTTTCTCACCCCCTTTTTCTTTTTTTTTTCTTTTCGTTATTTTTTTTTTTTTGAAGAGACAGTGAAAGCATGGAAGGAACCCCAAACTGGTTGACCATAACTGAAGGAACAAGCCACCACTGTATAGCACACACCCTGCAGAATCACCACTACAGTTCCCCAATAGAGGAGCTGTTGCAGCTCCTTCAATAATCCAAAGTAAGGCAAAAGATTGCTTGGGAGCTGTGGCTGTATGTCTTGATGTGTGCCTATGAAAGAAATTCTCACAGAAGCCCTGTAGATGTATGTCATAATATGCCCTTTAATGCTGAAAATGAGTAGTCCCACCTGCCTGTGAAGGTGCTTTCACTGCCTGTTGTGAGCAGCAGAAAACACATGGACTCTTTGAAGGTGCAAGATCTATTCTTACAAAAATATTTTACTGTTAAATAGTTCTCCTTGCAGCAAATTTTGCTTGACACACTAGAAACTTTCTGGGGTTGTGCTACACTGTCTTACAGTCAGGCTCTCCTCGGCGTTTTTCACTGGTGCTGTGATAGCAATGAACAACAGGTAAATAGCAGTAGTAAGATCTGAGATATTTAAATATGAGTAGAACATAAGACTTGCAGGATAACAGTCTCCATGAAAGGGCTTTCAGCAGGGGGAAAACCCCAAAATATCCATTGGAAATTTAAAGAGTTATGCACTATTTGTGTGGGTTTCGAAAAGACTACCAGAAGGAAAAGACATCTGATTTTTCCTCTCATTTTTCAGTGATATGAACAGATGCTTAATTTAGGTTATTTTCTCGAGTTGTTGTTTTGCATCACTGCTCTACAAGCCCACGCCTTCAAAGTGCCATTAAAAAAAAAAAAAGAGGAAAAAACCAGAAGTTGCTAAATGGAGATCAGTGAGTTACAGCAGCTGAAATTAACCCGCACGCATATTGCAATGAAGTGTGTGGGGACTTTGGAGGAGGTAGCTGGTTTGGGTTTGTGCAATTTTATTTTGAGCTGCCTATGACCTTCTAATGCTAATCTGTCTTTAAACAGCGGATATTTATATGTATAACATGGGTAGCTGGCTACAAAATAACACTTGGTATTAAGAAAGATTAACCAAATTTTGCATGTCAGGGCATGCAGTACCCCAAAAAGAAAGTCTTTGCCTCTTCTCCACCACTGCAGAAAATACTTACCTGGTTTGCAGATGGTTCTTGCCTGCCCCTACAGCACCAGGTACCACCACCTGTGGTGCGTGTGAGGCAAAACAGAATAGCAGGATGGAGGATCTTACCTGCTTTAGTTTATACACAGTGTGCTCCTGTGCCTCTGTGCTGTTTGGGCTTTCTGACGTGTGGTGTCAATGCCACCCTCAACTTTGTGTAGGAGGTCTTGCCAGTGCTCGTTTTGCACCACCACTTCCACATCAGTCATGGGACAACACTTTGTCCCACGTGTGTCATGCAATTAGTGAATGCTCCTGTACCTGTGATTGCCCAAGGGTGCAAGTGGGGCTATGCTTTCTCCTGCAGAGAAAATCAAAGTCTGTAATATATTTGCATTAGCTCAACCATTGATCTAAGAAGCTGTATGAGGTAGTCTAATAAAAATATTGCTCTCCTTGTAAACCTTGTCTGACTCTGTAGTAAATGAGTTACTTTTCCTGATAGCTGATGAGAATTTGCTTGGTACCTGAATGGGTTGCTGAACTTTCTATCCACACTGTGAAGTTTTATCTTATGTTTGGCAGAATATTGGCATCATTAAGATAAATGACTCACTGTTTGTCTTTGGTATGGAGAGTTACATAAAGCAGTTACGATCCCATTCATATTCCTCCTTTTACATCCAGATGCATTAGTAATAGTTAATTTTGTCTTACAGAGGATGAATTTAAGGTTATGTTTAGAGTCCGCATTTTTTACCAGAGGTGCTATTTGCAAACAGGCAATTTCATACTGTTGTGAGCTCATATTTGATGTAATTTTCTAATGATTTAAAATTGTCCTTCAATGCAGACATGCGTTTGGTGTAAGTGCTATAGTCCATGTAAAATGGTGGTGCTGAAACCTGAAATACACTGATCTGTCAGCAAATAGCAGTAACAGGAAAGTGAATGCTCATTGCTTGAACAAATGAGCAAGTTTCTACCTCAAATGGACTGAGCCTGAAAGGCAAGTGTGATTTCCTGAAGAGAACTTCTTTCTTCCTTTTTAGATGCACAAACTTTGGATGGGCCCAGTTAATGGCGAAGGCCTGAGTTGGATGCTATGCTGTTTTGCTGTTAGCCTTTCCCTTTGGGTTTAGCCCCTGTTGACTGGGCTTGTATGTGGGGATGGGCTGGGAATGGCATCCAAAGGCATGTGTTCTGTAGTGCGAATGCAGAAATGTTCTTGGCAGGCAGGTGCTACTGGACATGTGTGATGATGAGGAGGGGTTTGATACTCCATCTACTGAGCACGGTCATGGATTCCCTGGTTCAGTTCTTTGTGCTTTACACATTTTAGTCTCTCCTATGAAATACTAAGACTTTTTTCTAGGCAGAAATCTCAGAGCTACTGAAGTCATTCTTGCCACACTGAAAAATGAAAACTGACCATTCAGTCTTGGATCCCTGCAGAAACTCACGCAAGCCTTTTTTGTGTAATGAAATACCTAGTTACCACACTGCAACAAAACTGTGTTCAACAGTAATAACCAAATCCATAGGAATGTATGAATGACACAATGCTGATTTTCAAAAGTAGGAATTACATAACAAATCTTGACAGTGACTTAACATAAAGGGACTGCCATAGCTCTTTGAATCCTAAAATAAGATCAAATGAAGGTGCCATATCCCTTTCCCTGCCAAAGGTTTGTTTTGACTGTCAGAAGACAGTGGAGCACAACCATTGCATTTTTTTCTTTAATAGTGCTCACCTCTGAGGCTTTCCTTCGTGTGGGAAAGGTACTTGTGTCTAAGTGATATGAAGCTGTATTTTCTTTCAGTCCCAAAGTACAGAGGTTTCTGAATTACTGAAGCAGTACAGAAGTGCTGAAACAGCATAGGTGTTTCTAAAGAAGTTTCAGAGATCTCATCCCTATCTTTGCTCTAGCTGCAGTTCTCTTGCTATTGGACTATTCCAGTAGCTTTAATAGGATCAGATATGAACATGAGGAATAAATGCTGATCTTCATGATGAACTAATTGCCTAAAATATAAATAAGTGTGGTTAGTGAAGCTTTGCCTATATTAATATGTTTGTTCACTTTACCTGTACTCAACGCAGAAGGGCATTCTGCATATCTGTTCAGTAAAGGCATTTGCATCTTTTCAATTACTTTGCTTAAATGTAAACTATTGGTGTCAAATGTTGCCCATCTTTTGAATAATCAAAAGGTAAAAATTATCATTTAAAGTATAAATTAAAAGATCATTAAGGCTTGGGAGTGCAGCACTTCAAAGTTAGGGGAGTCAGAACTGAGGTTTGACATGCAATTAATTCACCCTCCCCTCACTCCCCACTTTTCTGTATATTCATTACAATACTATTCTTAATTACACAGTCACATTTATGTGTGTGCACACACTCATGCACGTATTTACATCTGGCTCCTGGCCAGCAATTCCCATTGCTTCCAGCTTGCCTTTACACCCACCTTGCTCTGCACTGGTGTTGGGTAACCTCGTCCTTCCCATGCAGCAGGCTCGGTGCAGAGCAGCAGGAGGGACCAAGGCAGCTCAGCTGAGCCTGCTGTGACATTGCACCAGCCCCTACAGCACAGGGCAGGGTAGCAGATGAGCAAGTGCAGCCCCTTCCCCTCAGAGTGGTGGTGTGTCCTGCCCAGGAGGGGAGCTGCCAACAGGAGGTGAGCCCCTGGTGCTCCTGTGCTGAACAAAATGCTCACAGGGCATGACTTGGTCAAGTTTATATGAATCCTCATAGGAATAAGAGTCACAAATTACACTCCTGCCTAAAATTTTGAGTCCCTGATCCACAGTGTGAAGCCAGGAGGGTTTCTTAATTGAAACTAATATAAGAATATTTAAACTGGTTATTATGGTTTGAGACCAAATGACAGTGGGGAACCTAAATGGGTTTTTAATCACAGTATATGCAATGCAAAACAAAAAGTCAGTTAAAGTTCACAGACTCATGCTATGCTAACTAGGCTTACCAGGGCAAGGAAAAACGAGTTTTCCTCAACCTCATTCTCAGAAAGGGCTGAACCGTTTTTGCTACAACCTTTTTTTTTTCTTCGATATTTCTCTTTATTTGTTTTCCATTCTAGAGTGTGCGTTCTAGTCATTCTCCTACCTGTGGTTAGTGTTATTCAAAGAAGACACACTGTAACTGAAACTCAGAGTTCCCTCCAGCTAATCCAGTACTACCTCGATTGTCTGAGAATCCTGAAAATAGTTAAAAATAAACATGTTTTTCAAAGTGGACAAGGCTGCCTTTCTAAAATCAGAACAAAAAAATCTTAACTAAGAAGAGTCTGGGTTTTCATCAGAACCATGTACATGACCAACCACCCTGAAATGTGATGATAATGTATGCAAATAATTTTTCTACTGAAGAACATTCACCAGGTACATTTTTGGCTGAATATCAGCAATTTTGTGGTGGAGGATGATTGTGCAAGGTGTATGGAGATGCAAATGGTTCAGTCTTCCTTGTGTATAGAAGAAACATCTAATTGAAGTGTCATGTCTGGAGTACAGGTTCTGATTCTTTAAAAATCTTAAGCAGTAACTTCTCAAGCCTAAAATAATCAGGGCTCAGACTATTCATGTTTCATAATATTTTTAGCAGCCAATAAGTAATCAGTGTGTCTTTTTTCACACGACCTTGATGAACAATTCTGAAAAATAAAGCTGTGTCATAGATCACATCAGTCCCAATGAAAATGCAGCAGTTGTGCAGCCCTGAAAGCTGTGGATTCTCTGATACTCGAACCATGGTGGGAGGCCAGA
Organism: Drymodes brunneopygia; assembly: GCA_013400955.1. Classification (NCBI taxonomy): domain Eukaryota; kingdom Metazoa; phylum Chordata; class Aves; order Passeriformes; family Petroicidae; genus Drymodes; species Drymodes brunneopygia. The sequence goes on along the minus strand of VZTZ01007241.1, from coordinate 78,788 downwards.
CATTCACAGGATGTCCTGGAGCTTACGATTTTTTCAGTCAGACTTTCTAAGTCCTCCTGAAGAAGATGGCTGTGACACAAGTTGACCAAGCATGTTGCCCGATCAGCATGGACAGCTGTGGCTTTAAACAATGACAGCCATTGTTAGGTCAATTTTAAAGTAGGTCCTTAAAGTTAATGTGATTATGCAAATGTTGCCCTAACTACCATGGCTGTCTTATATCCTTCACAAATGAGTGCATTGTCACTTTTCATTATGTGCATACAGTCCTGGTGGTTTGGTGGTATCATTGTATCTCTTGGAAATGGACCATGTAAAGGCCATTCACTGTTGGCACTGCATTGTGCTTTTCCCCAAGCAGACCAACCTTGACCCACAAATGAGGGTGGTAGAGATTTTCAGGCTGAAACCTGCGTGTGTTATTCACATGATTACTCCCATTGACTTGGCTGGAAACTCTTGCAGCACGCATGGAAGAATTAGGTTAAAATACAGTTATGAAATAAGGTCCAGTCCCCTCTAAACCACGATGTAACTGAACCAACCTCTGACAAACTTAATTCTAAGATAAAAGCTTTTGTGTTAAATCACTTGCAGCATAAATTGAAAAATTAACACATTGTTCATTGAGGAAAAATACCCCAAATATGTCAGACAACTTCTGTGTATGTTTTTTTTTCCATGGTGTCTTTATGATTATTATTATTAATTTGATTTTAATAATGAAATACACTTTTACAGAAATCTGTGATCACAAACGAGGAAGCTGAGAAATCTCAGGATCTGTGTGTTCTGGAAGGTGGCAGATTTCAGACGACTCATCAGTTGGGGGACATGACTGATTTCAGACTCTTGGTTGCATTGCTTTCAATGAAAACCAGTGACTTGCAGTTTCAGTTCTCATCACAGAAGACATTCTCACAGCAGTCTGTTGTTTGGATGGTTTTCTCTTTTTCTGAGTGCGGAGTCTGATGTTTGTCTGAGTTCTGTCCTTTGTGATTTTTTGTTCTGGTGGACAAGAATCTCCAAAATGCAAGCACAGCCTCTAATTCAGACTGCTGTTTGGAATTTGGGTCTGCTCAGTAAAATGTCCTTCCTTTATTTCCAACAGAAAAAATAATATGTATATAATATATATAACTGAGAGAGAGATATATATTTGCATGCACTTACTGAACATAAGTAAATACATGTAAGGGAAAATCATCACCTCCCAGGGAAGTCCTTTGCTGACTTGCAGCAGCTCTCTTATGAACACAAACTTCCTCAGCAGGTTCAAGGACTTGGAAACTGCAAGGGCAGCACACTCTGTTGCCCGGTTGTGTTTTTCTACATGCAGCTTCTCAAAACATCCTCATCACTGCAACATTTGAACATTGCTCCAGAACTAGGGTGGCCAGCCTGTGTGTACAGTCAAGAGAAATCTGGTCAGTCCAAACCTACCAAACCAGTAGGAGTTGGGCTCTGCTTCTTTCACAGAGCCCGGTTTTACTGGAAAGGTTGGATTAGGGTGTGGAAACCTGCTTTGGTAAAGCAAGGCTGAAGCAGCAGCACCCTCAGCATTGTCTTCAAGAGAGTACAGGGCTGTCTTTGGGACATAGAGCCTTCTGGAAAAGTTTCTGTGCTCTAGACAAAAGTGGATTTCTGTTATTGGAAATCCTTTGGAAAAAGTTAGATACGGGTGTTAAAGAGGAAAGAAGAAGAGCTTTTATCACTGACAGGAAGGCAAACGAAGGTATCAAAGAAATATCCACATTCACTCCATTCAAGGTGTCACATAAAAACCCAGTTGCTCCATTGATCAACTGCCAGAGAGGATGGTAATAAGTATTTTTGGGATGTTGGACAGAGAGCACAGCAAAACTTGGAAGTGACAACAAGGAAGGGGGACTGCTGGAATAATCCAGCATTTTATTTTAATCATCATGTTTGCTCCTTTGTAATTTCTGTGGCAAAATTGTGGTGCAGGTGTGTGTTGGGTTCAGTCCTCCCTGATCACGCTGGGTCTGGCTCTGAGATCTGAACAGTTGCTACTCCAGCTGGCTGCAATGAAGGTTTGTACTAGAAAGCCCTGGGTTTGTGAACAGTGATGGAGGAGTAACTATCACATTGGTTCTGTAGCTTATCACCATAAAAAACTGCATTTGTATTTGTTATGGGTTTTCTGTTAAAGGATGTGGCCACAAATCAGAGGTTGGCAAGAAAAGGATTACTCTAACCTCTTTGATTAAAGAAAGTTAAGGCTGTTTCTGTGTCGGTGATAGCTCAGGAGGGGAGCCTGTGAGTTGCTGCTCCTGGACTGCTACCATGGGACCTTCATGGAGCAGCAGGAGAACCCATCCCCTTCCTGGGCAGGTGGGAAGCTGCTGAGAGGGTGCCAAAGCTGGGTGAAACATGGCCTGTCTTGCCTATTCCTGGTGGGCCTTCCAGCTAGAAGCATGTCACCTCCAGGGAAAGGGTTTTGTGTACCTCTCTGACTGGAGGACGTTACTCAAGATACCACCAGAGCTCGCTTTTCAGTGAAGATGTTCCTGAACCTGGGGACACCAATAGAACCATTGTGAGTGTGTGGGGCCTCTGCTGAGAGGGAGTAACAGGAGCACATCAACCATGGCCAGGGAAATGATCCATGTCTTTAGTCCTGGCCAAGTGTGGGCTTGGGTTCACTGCTGTTATGGAGACCAGTGACTTTTATCAATCCATTTACAGCAGTGTTTGGGCCTGAACCCCATCGGGGTGTGTGCCTTGGTGAAACAGAGTTGAAGTAGGTAGGGGTGCAGAGGGGATGGCCACTATGAGCAGAGCAGAAAAGAAAGGTAAAGTATCATCTCTTTTCTTTATTATTTCACTGAAAGTTATTTTAGGCCTTTGACTGCAGCAAACCACAGCTGTTTCTCAGTTTATTTCTTTGGTGCAACAAGGCTTGGCTGAGCAGGTAGGAGCTCTAACCTCTTGCAGATTTCCATTTCCCAGCCAGCAGCACAGGCTAGCAGCACCTTTATCTGCACAGGAAGGCTGAGCCAGCATCTCAGAGGTCTCTGCCTTGAGATGGTAGGAACGCAGATATCAAAAACCCGTCAGTGAAATAGTGATAGCCTCCCTGCACCTTCAGATAACTCCTGTGCTGATGTACACTGATGAGAGAGTTAATGAAACATGAGAGAGGCAGCGGGCAGGAAAGCACACCTGCAGGCACCCCTTCAAGGCTCTCTGGGGGCTGACTGTATCGGGAGGGCCACAGCAGGCTTGCAGCTGGGCTGGCAGGAACTGGGAGATGCAGAGGTGGTCTCTATGGTTAGTGTAGAAACCTGTCTGGGGAGAGCTTCCTGAAACTTTCTTCTTCGTCTTCTTCGCCTCTCTGACAGATGTGTGCACAGAGCGTGTCTTGGAGCTGTGCTGATGAGTAGCGATTGAACCAAGGGGTAAAAGTTGTTTTCCCCATGAAACAAAATTTCCTTGGTTGTGAGTTGAGCTAGATTGTAAATGTGGATCTGTGCAGCCTGAGAAATAGAGGCTGTTTTACAAAACAATTAAAAAGTCAGCAATTATTCTGATACTCAAATGGATTGGAAAAATGCCTTCTAGAAATGTCACGTATCAAGAGGGATTGTAAAAAACGAAAACAAACTCAACAACCTGATCACCAATAATTTATGGAAAAATAATAGCAGAGTGAATACATTTTGCAGCTCTTGACAATGAGCTGTTTAACCACTGCCAGCTTGCAAACACAGCTGAAGGCAGAATTTGGACCTCTCAAGTCTACCTTCATTATCTCACCACCGTCAGTCACCGAGGGCAAAAAAGTCACAAACAAGTTTATGCTGGTAGCAGGGTCTTCAGAGAAAACTGCTGAGACATCAAAGTCAAGTTCAAAGAGAAGAGGCAAACAAAGGGAACAAGTGCATTTGGTCAGGAAATATGACATCCTTTTGAATTAAGACATTAGACTGGAGATTGAAAGATATGACCAGTGTCTTTCCTTGGCCACCTAGGCAGAATGCCACCATTGCTCCTGAGCAACGTCTGTGCTCTTGTCTGACCACCCGTACTAGGAAACAAGGACACAGGCAAAATGCAGACCAGTGCCTCAAAACCATTCTTTCCCAAACTGAAATGTTTTTAACCTGCTCCTTAAATACAAACACAACACAAATCAACAGCCAAGGACAACAACAACAAACCAAACCTCAACACATTTTAAATAGATTTCTAGGAACAATCCTTTTGTTCTGTGCTTTGCCATCACACCTGTCTCAGATCAGGAATGAGGCAGAAATACAATTAAATGTGGCAGGAGTAAGAGGAGGTGATGATTATGATGTTCCCACCACAATGTTACAGAAACAGCCTTTGCTTATGTGCCTGCCTGTGTGGGCTTGAGGGAGGGCTGATTGCCATTGACTGAGCTGGCAAGGATAAGGATCAAGATTAAAAATATGGAGAAAAACAAACCTTCTGGCTTTTCTGAAGGATCGCTCTATGCTACGGAACATTCAGTGCTGTGTTTGCTGTCTGCTTTACCCTCAGCAGATTTATTTTGGCTCCTAACGACAAAGTCTGGCTCTTTCATTCAAGCTCTAATATTTTTTCCAAAACCAATTCAAGCTCTGGCCCTTTTTCACTTTAGGCTTATAGCTGTCACACGGGTCAGACCTGTGGAAGTTGAACCCCGAGGATCCAATGCACAGAAGGCTGAAGAATGACAGGGAGTTACCTGGGAAACACTTCACACTCTGGTATTTTCCTTTATTTTTTGCCCTGGCTCCTTTGCCTCTTCATTTTTAATTAGTGGCACATGCTGAAATGATAATCTAAATTCTTTTCAGAAATCAAAAGAATTCCCACTGACAACATTATTAAGTTATAATTACAGAGAAGAAAAAGGTTAATAGGAGTTTGAGCCAAATATCTACTCTCCATTAAATGGGAACTTGACTGAGCCTGCTTTCCTTTCATTTTGGGAAGTTCCTCCAGGTTTAAATGGGTCCAGGATGGCCATACACCTGTGCAAAAGGCCACAGCTAGGTCAGGTAGCTGTCACCAAGACCATTTACAAGGACCTGTCTCAGGGAGCTCTTGCCTGACCAGCTCAGGATGGAATTTGCCAGAGGTGGGACTCCTCTTGGGCCTCTGAAGATGTGTATTTCAGACAGTGAGAAGAGCAGGGTCACATGGGGATATTTGTGTGAGAAAGATGTGTAGCAGGTGGCACTTTGCTGCAAAGGAAATGTAGCCACTATTGATAGAGTGAAAATAATCAGCTTTCTGGGTCTAGCATCCAAAGAAAGCCTCTTCCTTCGCCCATGCTGGGCACCACATGCACACAGAAACAAAAAAAATTATGCAAATCAGCTTGAATCTACTGAGTGTTTTGCATTTTCAGTAAAACAAGAAAGTGGGAAAAGAAGCATTTTCCTCTGTATTAGCTCCAAATGTGTCCATCAAGAAGACATAAGAATTATTGTAATAGTTACACATGTTTAAAATGGATTTTAAAGCAACTGAGGCTGATTGAGAAAAAAAGGCCACTCCTTTTGCTGGGCACCTGCAGGCCCAGCACTGGGATAATGGTCTGTTTAAACTCACCCAGGATCTGTGCAGTTACTGCTGGAGCCGTACAAGGCAGGAGCCTTGCCTTGAAGTCCTGTTGTAACCTTGCTGTTTCTTTCTCTTTTTTTCTTTTTTCTTTTAAAGAGCTGCAATGAGTTGCCTAAGCTGTGTGGCATGCCTCAAGGCAGGCCTTTCCCTCTTCCCACATTGCATGCCACCAAGTCCTGCAGGGCTCTCACATCTTGCACAAGTGTTTTTACGGCGTGAGCCCGGCAGCTCCGGCACAGGCAGGGGCTCCCGCAGACTTCCCCTTCTCTGTAATCCATGCCCAGCCCCAGGCTCCTGCCTGTGGTAACTGCTGAGAAACTGCCTCGGGGATGGCTCTCCCTGGTCCCCAGAGCTGGGTTGAGAGCCCAAACCGCACAGGAGGGATGGATGTGAAACACACAGAACAACTTGGAGGGGGCTGCTGCAAGCACTGGTCCCTTCTCACACTGAAAGCCAAAAGCACACGAGCAGGGACCTGTGCAGAAGGTGAAAAAGGCCTTTTTTTGCTCTTCCTTTTCTGTGCACTGCATGGTTCGAGGGCCAGCATGTGGCTTCAGCTGGGAGGACTAGGTAGGTGCAGGGTAAGGAGCAAAAAGGACTGGAAGGGACCTTTGGGGCTCAGCACATAGTGGCTACTCTTTCCTCATGGAGCTGAAGTCTGCTCATGAATATCAGTATAACTTCGAAGTGCTTGCATCAAGCTTACATTTCAGCAATGTATTTTCAAGCTACTCAGTAAAATTTTTTTTTTCTGAAGGGTTGCCTTTTTTCTTTGTTTGTTTGTTTTGTTGGGAATTGCTTTTGTCTCTAGCCTTCCTAGGGCTGAAAGGCCCCCAGCACATCAGCTGTGCGAGGCTCTTGCAGGTCTGTCCAATTATTTGCCGTGAAGCACAATGCACCAGGGTTTCAAAGTATATTGTCACCTCTGTTTTCTTAAGACAAGCATGAAAAAAGCCTGTTCTACTGTTAGAAGAACTTCAGAATATTTTTCTCTTATTCAATTGGTTCCTGACCTGATTGTCCTTAGATGAAAAAATAAATTAGCCAGCACTGTGGGAGAAGGGCAGTTTTGCACAAAAGGTGCAGTGAGTCTCCCACTGACTGAAGCTGACCTGGACTTTGGTGTCAATAGAGATGTGCCCTGAGACCACAACATGCTCAGCACTCACTGTTTTGTGCTGTGTTCCTTCCACTTCCTTAACAATCAATGAGAACCGAGGATTTTGAGGCTATGGTGTGCAAAACTCTATTCCTTGCTTATCTAAGTGTGCTAGGAAAAACCTTCTTGGCTTAGTTGTTGCCTTTAACACCACCGCCCAAAAACTAAAGACAAACAAGATTAGGAGGCCATGCAGGTTTAAGTAAAAAAGAACACACTTTATTTATCTACAAGGCAGTACATTGTTGTATAAAAAATTAAGTGCAGATAAAGCTGCACCAAATGCTATTAAGGCAGCAAAGTCAGAGGCTCTTATAAAAACACAAAAAAAAAAAAAAAAATAAAATCAGTGTTTTGCCATTTCAATAAAGATTTGATATGGCAGTACAAAGAACCATGTATTTCTAAGAACCTGATTCAGTACACAAGACCCAAGTTAGGGAACAACTAACTAGACATGGAACAAAAGAGACAACATGAACAAGACAATGTTCTCCCAAACATATGAAGGTGCAATGCATGCTGCTGCAAACCAATGAGAAACAAAAAGACACATCCACACAAAAAAAAATCTCCCAAGAACAGTGTTCAGAAATATTGCTTATAAAAAAAGGGGAAAAATATAAATGATGTAAAAAAAATTTAAACAAAAAGGTCTGAAATGCTAGTGCATAGTCAATTAGCTAACATCAACATCTGTTTTTTCCATATAAAGCTCTACTGCTCCTTTTACACTAGCAGCATGTCTACACGCTAAGGTCTGTAGCAGCAAAACACAGTATTCATTTGGCATTTACAAAATTAAATTACTGAATAAAAATATAATTTTTCTCATAAATCTATGTTTCATACAGTAATATTTTTTAAAGCAAGCTAATTACCCACCCCCCCAACATAAACACACAATGTATAATGTCCTAGAACCAAAACAGAAAGGAGTATTTCAAGAGGCATGGATGTTTGAGCATTCACGATCTTGATCAGCTTTCCCCTTTTGCACAGACAAGCGTTTGCAGTAATGCTTTTCACTTCGGTATTTTACACCAATGCATTTTGTTCAGTGATTTAAAATATATTTGTTTGAGTACCTGCTCTTTTATTATTAAAAAAAATAACAATAAAAAAAAGAAACAAACTAAACCCCACCCCTGGCTAGCACATCACTGAAATAACAATACTGGTGTATTAAGTCTGCTTGATCTCAAAAAGTACAAGAAAAATTATCTTTATTATAAGACTGCACTTAAGTTCATTAATTACTGATTCAAATTCAATACCTAATAATTTAGGCAAGTATCATTAAAAAAACACAAACTCTTAAGTTGGGTGAAATCCAACAAGAATATATATGCTGAGTGACTAAATGCACTTTGTGCTGCTCCCAACTGTTGTACCACAACAAAGATAGGCTCTTCTCCCATTCATGAAAAGTTCTCATGCAGAGGAACAGGAATTTCCCAGTGGAGGTGAAGTGTTCTCAAAACCATAATGCTTCTCTGTGCGTTGACCCTTTCACATCACCAGAGTCCGGGTGGGGAAGGTGGCCATGTATTTGCGTGCCTGGTCTGACAGAGCCATCTGATCCTCGATCTTCCCGCAGGAAGCCGACTCCCAGGTGTTGTTCAGATGCTAAATTAAAAGAGAGAGAGATTTAGCTTGAATGCAGTGTGATTTATCCATAGTCCCAGCCAAAGCCGGGCCTGCTCACAATTAACTGTTCCATGAACAGGCAGTGGGATGTTGTCCTGTCCCCTGAGAAACTGAAATCTCAACACAACAGGCATAAAAATGTCACCCTGACTTCTCAGCCAGTGACCAGAGAGGCAGATAGACCAGATGATCTGCAGAGGGATTCACAAGAGATCCGAACTTTCCTGCTTCTCTCTCAGACAGTGTCTTTTCTATAAGGCCAGATCTATAGCCTTGCCTTTAATCCTTTAGGAAGGTCTAAAAGACAATGTACTTGGCAGGCGAACTTTACAGTCAACAGAGCACGGACAGACTACAGCCCACAGTGAAAACATTCAGTGATATGACCATGAACAAATTCCTGCTGAACCACCATTCTAAAAATGCAGCTGGCTCTGTCCTGGAGCTCTCTAAAGGAACGTGACAACTCCGACAGCCTGGCCACTGCTGCTGAAGATTCCCGCGCTCAGTGCTGCTTTCAACCTGTGCGAAGCGAGCAGCACCCGCCTAATGGCTCAGCTCCTCTGGCAAAGGAGAAGGGAGGGGGCTCGACTCTCAGCAGAAACAGCTTTTTAATTATCATGTAAGCCATTTCACTTCTTGTGGTATTTATGGAGGTTGCAGACACCATTTAGTATAATGTTAAAGTGAGATAAACCTATCTGCAGAGGGCTGTGTGTGCTGTATTTATTTACTCACTACACATGTGAGACATTTCTCATTGCCTTGGGCTATAAACAGCAATGAAATTTCAAAGCTCCTGGAATTTACCAGGATACACACTTTTATTTTTTTCTATTGAACTCGTTCACTTACCCAGCGTGTCTGCCTTTCCACACTGAAATATTCTCTAAGACCTGAATAAAACCTCTATTATCATGTAGTTAGCTGTACAAATACTCTGCATTCCAAAAATGCACACAGTTGTGCTTATCTTTCCGCAAGGGGATCCCAGTACTGCTGAATATTGAGAAGGTGCATGCTCAGGATCCACCAGTAAAGGCAAGTCAGGAGAAACCTTTCTCTATTCTCCATTGCATTCAAAAAGGATCATCTTTGCAGTACAGTAACTACATTGCTCAAAGAGATGCCCAAAGCCTTCCCAACCTCTAGGACACTGGATGAATCATAATTAGTGGACTGCAAACCATCTGCTAAAAGCAGAACTGTCCTGGCGTGCCCACGGCTCTTTCTGCCAACTTCTAGCTGCTAACTTCTACTTCTAGTTGCTACCTTTGCAAGAGGATCCTTAAGTTATATTCTGGCCTAAATGTTTACAGAATGCTCTTCTGACTGTAAACAGTGTTATCTGAGACATACAGATAGTGAAAGGCTGAATACAGAATATAGAATATAGGTAATTTCACATAACATGCCCTAATCAGGGCACCAGTACAAACACAGGGACTGAGGTTCCTGCCTTGGAGGGCTTACAGTCTAAAAGGGACAAACCCAGTGAGTAACTAAGCAAATGTGTTAGTCCTCTGCAAAATTCTGCTGGGCTTCCCTAGACATGGCTTTCTCTTCTCTGTAGAGAAGTTCCAAATGCTGCCTCCTCTCCTGGATGCCATTTTGCAAGCAAAACTGCTGAGCTTCAGTAGGAGATCCCTTTCTGAAGGAGAGCCAGGTCAGGCCTCAAATCCAATAAGTTTCTGCAGCTTTTTGTGGGAAGTGAACAGACATGCCATACACCTCCTTTCCAGAGCAGTTCAACCTGGGCTGGCAGTGTACCTTGTGCTGTGGCTCAGCCCAGGGCACATGCCAGAAAGCAGGTGTGACACACTTTCTGCGTGCCACAGACACGCATGCAACACACCACAGCTTCTTTTATGTTTTCGTTAAACAACTTCCAGCATAATTTTTTCAAAGACACCTACACAAGCTGGGAACCTATTGATCCTCAGTGGGACTCAGGCACCTGTGCATATTTTCCCCTGCTGTTTTAGAGGTATTTGCATGAGGAACCAATTGAATACCTGGTATAATGCCATCAGTTTTACTTAGAAGTTGGATATTTTCTGTACACCTCAAAAACAGCTGATAGTTCCCAAATATCCATAATTTCCAAGGACAGAAATATGCATCTAACCAGTATTTCCCTGTGATCCCCCAAAGCTTCAATGCACTGGTCTAGAAATAAGAGCTCAGCAGTCCCACAAGTAACTGAAAACAGGTAAGGAAAAGTCCATTTGAAACAGTATGTCAATTTCTAAAAAATATAAGTACTTTCAGGCAAGGAGTGTCCCTATTTCATAAATTAGGCTTAGTTGTTAGTATCTACACTGAGCTCTTTGTATTAACAGCCATGTGCTTAGTAGAAAAAAAATCAGTATCCTGATATCACCAACATCTCAGCAGGCTGCTACATGTCACTCATTCCACAGAAAGCCTGGTCTTCATCTTTAACCTGATGTCAGTGTGGCAGAAGCTGCTCAGGCAGGCAGTAACCCTCTGCCCTCCCACTGGGCTTGGCTGCCCTGGGGAGCACTGGGCAGCAGGCACAGCAAGCACAGGAGGACGAGCTCCACCCCTCACTTGCTTGAAACTTCAGCTTTACTGTAGGGATAGAAAAGTTTTCATCCATGTATTTTTTTCCCCCGAAAATCACACTATTCACACTTTTCCCTCCCTCCCTATTGTGACAAACTTCTGAAAAGAGGCTAACTTTGCATCTCAGTGATGATGGTGAGAGCTTTGCTCCAGTGAAGAAAGCACAATTGGACCCAAATTAGTATGTTTGCTGATGCAGCATATTTACTAACACAGTTTTCAATTCTACCCTTGGGGAACTCAGATAACATTTAGGTGGGTATTTCTAATAAACGTTTTCTGTCTGAAGCCCTTACTCTCAGCAGCCAACACAAAACAAAGCACAATGCCTGCGCCTTGCCAGCCCTGCAGCACAGTGCCAGAGGCACGTGTGAAAGTCATCCTGATGGGAGCAGTTTTCCTTCCCTCCTTGGCAGGGAGTGCTGGGTCCTACAAGCCAGGCAGAGGGCCTTGCTGGGCCTGGTCACACACAGCTAGGGGATCTCTTAGTAAAAGGGGTAGAAAAGGGATGCCACAATGCCTCCTTCCACACCAGCATCGCAGCAAGTACTGACAGGGCTCTGTTACAGGACAGTGGCTCTGTTACAGGACAGTGGCAGTGCCCCACAGGCAGCAGTGCTCAGCAAATGCATCAAAAGAAAAGCCACGCAGGCAGAAGGCTACAGGCATGCAGGAAAACAGCACAGAAACCCAAGCCAGAACACTCCAGTTGCAGAATGCTCATTGCATCCTCCTGACCACATTTACACATCCAACTCTGGAAATCAATGGATGGAAACAAAAGGTCTTTGTAACTGGAAGCCAGAAGGCCTGACCCAAACCCCACCAAAACTGATGGGCATGTTTTCATTGATCCAGTGGATTCATCCAGCTTAAATTCAGTCATCTAAGAGTGAGGTGCTTGTTTTGGCATCTAAATTCTTTGCCAGTGGGGAGTGAAAGGATTTTCCACAGTAAATTCTTTCCACATATACAATTTTTTATTGCCTCAGAGTAGGAGACTAATCTTAATTTTGCTGTCAATTAAAAGAGTTTAAACCTTTTCAGCCCATACTTCCACTTATTCTTCTCTTCCAAACAGAGCAGTTTCTCTTTAAGTTAAATCAGGGAGTGGGGGGGAAAAGAAAGTATAGTACTGTGAGTTCCCATAGGATCAAATTACAGATCCATGGTACAATTCCAGCAATGTCATTCTCCCTGTCCCTTTTCTTTTTCTCTCTCTTTTTTTTTAACCTCAGTAATCTTACCAATACATCCTTCTCCTGGCAGCAAAACTACCTTATTTATCCTGTAATATGCCTTCAACTGCCCTCAGGCAAATGTGAACTGTAAACAAAGTGTCAAAGCTGTAACTGGGATATCCAGTTAAAGCACTTTAAATAAAAACTTGGACCATCTAGAGAAAACAGACTAGAGTAAGGGAAGAAAACACTGCAGAAAGGTGCTTTTCTAACAGAACTAGTCCTTCTGCTCTCGTAGCCCAGACTGCCTTTTTATATGCTGTCTCTATAGCTTGAGCAAGCTCCTGTGTTACAACACCTTTTGTGTTAGGAGCTAATGCCAAAACCAAACACTGCTGCAGTCCTGCAGTGCTGAGCTCCCCAACTGATGAAAGCCTAGTAAAAATCCTTGGGCAAAGAACTGTGTTAGAAGACAGATTTTACATCTCTGCTCTATTGGCATGTAGCTTCAGCAACTCTAGCAAAGTTGGTGGTGTTACAAACATTCCCACTAATTTAGCCAAGCTGTGCTGGCATTTAAAAATAATTTTTAAAAAGCTAGTGTATTTAAAATATTTATAACACTCAGACTATTAGAAGGTCTCTTATCGTGTTTCCCTGCTGCAAAAAACTGGACTTCTTGCCAGCTTACCCCTAGATTACATGGTATGGATTGTCTGCAGAATGTGCCCCTGAAAAGAAGGCTTGCAACAGAAACGCAGCATTCCTGAAACAGTAAAACAATGCACTAAACAAAACAATTTCCTAGCAGAATACAATAGACATTAATAACATGGCTTTCTATTCTGTAAGGATGTGAAACTGGCAGAAACACATTTACTTATCAAGACCAGACAGTAAAGACTAATTAAAAACTAAAGTGACCATAAATTAATTTTTTATCTCATTTGACAAGACAGACCACTATTTCTAACCCGTTGCTAGGTTTTCTCTGGGGCACGGGACAGACTTCTCCTAAACTCTGGGGCTTTCTGAGTTGCTCAGAAATACATCTTGCTAAATGTGAAAGAATAAGGTGGTCCAAGTTCTCAGCTTTTGTTATAAGCATGATACCAGAGCTAGAAAGAGCTACTTGATGGCATTTTTAAGAGCTTAACCTCAAAGTTCTTGCTTAGAAAAAACTCCTGCTCAAGATGTATGAGCTTTCAAGTAAGATGAATGGACGAGATATGGAAGTGGGCTAAGCACCTGCAACTCATACTAGGATATTCTTCTTTTCTTCCTGAGAGACCATCACCAGCTCAGGGCAGCTGTAACTTCTGATCTGTTTGCAACCCAAATTCTGCTGACCTGGAAAGAAAACATTGTGATGACTGACCTGTAACTTTGAACCTTCTCTTGCTCCCTCAGCTGTGCCAAGCACAGCTCCTTCCTGTACACATCAGACACTGGGGAGAGAAGGGGCAACACAAACAAGGGAAACCTGTGGGGCTACCTTCCCTTGCTGGGCAAATCTCAAGCACAGCGTGCTTCCCCCTCTCCTTTGATTAAACAAAAGAATATGAGATTTCAGGATCTTCTTTCCCCCAAAAAGCTGTGGAGGAAAAACAGAAAAAGCCTGCAGCTGCAAGAGACTGTGCTGCCTTCCTGGCCATTTTGTCTTACAACCAGCTGCAAATAAAACAACATTTCACTTTTTAAACTGAGAAAATTAAGCTTCATGACAGCTCAAACACTCGGAAAAAGGTTAACCATGTAACTGTTTTAAAATCCTTTAAACTTACTCTTTGAAGAAAATGGCTACATAAACCACTGAAAGTCAGGAAATTCGAGCTGAAATGTGTCAGTCTGTGGTTAAAAAATGGAAAGTGACAGGAGCTAGGGGTTGAAGAACATTCTCTTTAGCTTGCAGGGCTTCTACCTTGTGTTGTTTCCTTTGTTACTGGGGGAAGAAGATATCAAAGCAGTGCTATTTTCTTAAAAGGCTACATTTCATGGTGTCTTTTGATAGCCTGCAGGGTTAGGTGGAAGGTCTGTGATTTAGCCTACTTTTCTATCTGTTAAAATGTCTGTGTTAGGATAGTTTGTATTATGTACCGCTACAGAACATGATGTGAAATAAAATTTAACTTTTACATAGGAAGGGCCAGAAACAGAGGGATTTTTATGTAACCTCTTACAAGGCAAAATTCAAGCTCGTGCTCAGTATAGATCATCTGTTTGTCTTGGTATCGGAGTACATTATCCCAAAATCTTAACCCTTGGAAAAGTTGCCAGCAAGGTCAAAATCTTCCTTACATGCAACTAAATGACAAATGTATAGGGTGAAAAAATACAGATTTTAACTAACCTCATGAATACAAAGCAGAAATATTTGGGATCCATGCAATGGGCAGTAAGTCTACCCCAAGGCAACATGTGGGGTTGGTGAGACATTCCTGGTCCTGCCAGTCTGATAATACCCAATGCACAACCATGAGATTTGTCACATAGGACAAAAGAGCTGGCTGAAGCTCCACACCTTACCAGAGAGATCTTACACAAAACTGCCCTAACATCCAAGGTCTCAGAGAGATTTAACAGGGAACTGAATGAGGAAAAAGCCCAAACTCTTCTTGGGTCTACAGAGGCTTCTTCTCCCTTTGCTCTATACAACACTGACAGCACCAAACTCCAGTGGTGTTACATGGAGCTACCTGACCTCACATGCCAAATGATGCAACATGCTGTTCCTGCTAAGTGATGGTGGATCATATTGTGCTATCTGATATGGTCATCAGCTTCTATTTACTAAATGGCATATGATCAGTCATGTACCCAAAATGCAGTAAAAAAATATCATTAGAGATGTGTTCGAACATTTGTCACTCTTGCCTTCTTTGGAATTTAACAGCAAAACAATAAGTAATCAAGGGTTTTGATCAGTTTACCACTAGTCAAATATCTTTATGCAAATGCAGTGCAAATTATTAAAGCAATGGAAAACTGTGGGCTGGTAAATATACTGCCTCCCTCTTATCTAAGTTAAAATTTAAAAGAAAATGGAATTTTAAGAATCAAGCATATTAAAAAAAACCCCTAAGTTTAGTGCTGTCTTTGTTTCTCTCTTCCCTCTCCATGCACAGATCCCAAGGTGCAGAGATTGCTGTAATTCTTTCTTGGACTGAAGTCAATGAGAATTTGCCTAAGTAAGAACAGTTGGATCAGGCCCAAAATATTAACAGCAGCAATGTCAACATATGCAGACACAATTAAATTTCACCCACATGAGTTCCCTCATGTTTAATGTCTACTTTCATGGGATCAGTGGATTTAGTCCAGTGTTTGTTTATGTCCATGCATGTGTTCATGTATGAGGGTGAGACACCAAATTCTAAATCAGGAAGTGCAGAAAGCATAGGACAATAATGTGCTAAAATCTGGTCATGAACAAAATGCAACCAGTAAAAACAACAACAAGCACAAAGGCTAATGTTTTCCATGGCTTTGCTCCCTTTAGACATGCTGAGTCCTAGTCACAGGAGTCCATTTACACTGGGGTGGAGGAGGGGAAGCCTTAGGGACAGAGCAGCAGCAGTTTCTGGTGTGAAGCAGAGCCACGCTGCACGTCCTTTGTGAGCTGCACAGGGCCATGCTCCTCCCCTCTGACACGAAGCCAAGCAGCTTTGCCATTACTTTTAACCATGACACCAAGTCCAAACCAGAAAGCGCAGCCACTGGCAAACAATACTGCATTGTTATAAAAAGTCTGTATTTCATTCTGAAAATGCTGTCTGTGCCACCACCACAAAAGCCCCAAGCCTCATTCTTCATTTAAGATTACGTTTCAGCTGAAAAGCTCAGTGTTTCATCAGAGAGAACAATTGCACCTTCATACTAGTACCCCAAGAAGCTGCATACTAACTATTCATTTTGGGGCTTTTTACAACTATTTTTTCTTTCAGTCCAACACACTTTAAACACTGAGAGGAGTTGGGAAGTCCTTTTTAACTCAGTTGCTACTTAAGAAAAGGTCCTCTTTATCCAAACAATGAGAATATCTGACTTTTAACATGGTTTTCCTGAGCAAGGACTGAAGAATTGAATCCAGAATGATCCACAAATTGACTCATGTAAACTTCCTGAACAAAATCAGCATGAGTGAGGACAGAAGGTTAAACAAGCCCTTTCGTTTACAGCAGCTTGTAAAGAAATTATTTTTAGATAGCAGGAAACATAACACCGGTACACCAAAGATCAAAAGATCCTATTTTACAGACCTCTCAGATCCTTCTTTTTTATTACAGCCAGAGTGCAGGCAACTACCACTAACAGGACAACACACAGCCCATGCTGTTTAGCTACCTGACAGTCTTGCCCTAAATCTATGAAGGAGACCAGACTTTGGCTGGGGTCACAGACAGGTGTTGGGATGCAGCAGGGCTGAGCTTGTGGGGACCAGCAGCCTCTTCCCACACACCCACCAGGCAACTCCAGCAACGTCCTGCAAAGCTGGAGATCCTTTGCCATGAAGTGGGTCTGAATTCAGCCCCTATCTACTGCCCTAGACCAGGGGCAATGGATCTGCAAACTCTTCTCTTGGCTGTCTACCATGGTGCAGCCAAGAAACACAGCTCTTGAGGAAAGAGCAGATAAACAATAGAGTGTGAGTCTTTGGCCCCTACAGAAACCCCCCATGCCAAGGGGAGTCCTAGTCCCTGCTCTCCAAAGCTGTTTTTCATCAAATGATTCTGCAGCACAAAATACAAGCCTACTCCATGGCAAACTGTGCCAAATGGGGACATGTGTAAAATTTTACTATCTCTTGTTTTAATGCCTGGCTAGAAATGCTTAATCAAAACCAGTCTTATTCATTCCTTCCTACTGTAAATGAGCCCTAATGTAAATTCTGGAAAGAGGGAGGAAAGACAGGATTAGCCACATGGACTATCTGTCTGAAAGACAGGAACTACGGAGTTACAATTTCCTTCCTGACAGTGACTCACCCTGGGGAATGAGACACTCTCCTTCAGTTCTCCCATGTGGAGAAGGGCTAAAAAATCTCTTACTCATCTAGCTCAGAAATACAGAAATTATGTTTTGTTTTCTGAATGACTTGTGGGTTCCACCTAAAGTACACAAGAGCTTCCAAACTGGCTGCTAATGACTTTGGTGGGCTTTGGATCAGACCCTGTGTAACAGCTCTATTTCAAAGTGCAGCAAATGTGTATGTGTGTTAACACATGGCAAAAGCACAGACACATAAACCGCAGCCTCACATCTGACTTACATTACAACAATTACACATTGAGGCTACACTGGGGAAAGGCCATCCTGGTGCTGGGCTGGATGGGCCATGCTGGCCACACCTGTGCCAGCCAGGCAGTGCTAGTCTCTCCTCTCACCCCAAGGCCAGTCACAAGTTCTGGCCACCACCACCACACCACACAAATCTCCAAAACAGCAGTGCTACCTACACAGAGTCTATAGAAAAAAAAAAGCCTCTGATCCATGTTAATTCTCAGTCCTACCAATTTCACACGGCACCCAGCTGAGTTACAATACCCCACACACAGAGCTATGCCCTCTTTAGCTTCCCGGCACTGCTGCAGCCACTATGCCCTCATGCTCCACAAGCAAAGTGAGATCCTCAGCCATATTCATTTGAACATTTCATTCTTCCATACTCACAGCTTAAAATTGGTCTTTGAGAAAGCAATATATGTATATATATATGTATATATGTATTTTTATATACAGAGGATACTTTTATCAAAGAATAGTTACCTGTAGAGGACTACCTAGTGGCCTGTTTCTAGGTACTGCAGCTGTTTTGTGAAAACTATCATCATCTTCAGACACAGGCATCTTTAAAATGGAACTGGTAAGAAGATTCTGAACAGGAAAAGAAAAAAGAAAAATGTTTTCAGCAACTCATGAGAACAGTCATAATTTGAATGCATTGTAAGTAAACTCAGCTTGAATGCAGAAGTTGCTACACTGGGCACAGCCACAAATGAGGAGCAGACCTCAGCCTGGTGTCCCTGGGACTTGGCTTTGCAGGAGCATTGCCCTGTGCAAAGCTTTTCCATCCAGTGAAAATCCCAAGTTCAAGAATAACAGTAATACTGAATAGTCCATGAGTCCTGGCAATGCAAAGGGAACTGTGCTTATGCAAGATCTCCTTTGCAAAAACCAAGAGAGGCTCTCTCTCTCTTTCACCAGTTTTTAACTCCATCATCTAGTCACTTCTACACACACATGCAGGCATCCTCCCAGTGTAGGCTCTTCAAAGTCTGTGGGCTCCAAAATGACTGCAACTTCTGCAACCTTCTATAGGCATCAGAGTGATAATTGAGAGTAGCATTTTGCTTTTTCTATGCTTAGTACAGGAAAATGACATGGAAATAAGGAATAAAGTGCACTTGGAAGATAATCAGAAAAAATATTATTTCTCTTGTGTTTAAGGAGTGAACAGGGATGTAAAACAAAGAATTCCTTTGATGGTGTGAAAACTTGTACTTACTGGCACATCTTCCATAGTAGACCCAGGTGTAAAGAGCTGAGTGTTCAGGTTTTCTCCTTCCCAGTGATTTGAGCAAAAAAAATTTCCAGCTTTATCTGTTGGGGACTCTACCTGAAAGCAGAAAAGGCATGATTCAACCACCACATAACTGACCAGGAGATTTCTGTCAGTTGCTTAACAAATTGAACAAATATTCTTCACAGAGGTGCATAATACATGTTTACAGGAACATCTTTTACAGCAGCCTTGCTCTTTGCAGAATAAAAAGTTCAAGGTTCTCAAAAAATCTCCATCTAATAAAACTTTTAATACTTGCACTTAGTGCTCTGTCAGAATTCAGGAGTTTAATCCCCTAGAAAGGATTGAGAATATAGGTATTTTTAGAACTTTAGTGACAAAGTAATATAATGCAATGTCCTCAAATGTTCAGGTTTCTAAGTCACTCCATGGAGCTTGGTCCCCATGGGGTTCTTCTATACTTTTCACCAATATTTGAAAGATTCAATCCAAATTCATGTCTAATTTTTCTTTTCTTTTTAAGTTTCAAACGAAAACTGCATTAGAACGGCCCAAGCAAACCCCTGCTGAAAACAGCAGAAAGACTTCTATGGAAATCAATGGGAGATGAATTAGACATGCCTAGTGTACTATATGGAACCGACACTAAGATCTTGGGGCTCACATGAAAGAAAAACAGACACAGCTATTTAACAGAAAAGGCATTGCTATAAGTTTCTCAGCAAAGAGTTCTGAATTAAATTGCCTCAGGTAAGTTTGAGATTTACCTCTTGTTTGATTTTCTTCAGCAAAGGGGGTCCACTTTCATGTAGCCCAGCCACTATTGCAGATTCCTCCGACTCCTGCTTGATAACATCCTGCAGATCTTCTACAAGATGAGTTGGAGTTTGAGGCTGAAAGAAAGAAACGTTATATCCAAGTCCCAGAACATCCCTCTGCACTAATATCAAAGCAACTTTCATCATTGTTTCCTTCTTACCAGCATCTTCAAAGGACCGTATTTGATTTCCTGAGCTGCAAGTGCGTTTTTGAATGGAGTGGGTGTTCTTGGAGAGCTTTCTAATATCGACCTCTTGATTGCTGGAGTCCTGAAACTTTAAAAAGAAGGAGAGGAACTTTAAAGGAAGATGCTTGGAAATACTAACTCTTTACAGAAATGTGTGCATACAGGCAGTATTGTTGTAAGACTTTGGAAAATATTTCCCTGTGATCCTGTAATCCATTTTGCTTTTACAGCAGAACATCTATTTGACTGTGATAAGGTGTAATGACTTTATTTTAAAAACTGGTGAACCTATATGCATGGTTTTCTCTATTAATAACTTACCTCCATAGTCATAAAGCAGAAGTTTTACTCCCAACTAAGAAAAATCTGAATGTGTGAGCAAACAGGAAGCATAGAATCATAGAATGGTTTAGGTTGGAACAGTTCTTAAAGATCATCTACCTCCAAACACCCTGCCACAGGCCCGCACACCTTCCATGAGATCAGGTTGCCCAGGGTTTCATCCAGGGATAGGCCATTCACAGCTTCTCTGGCCAACCTGTTCCAGTGCCTCACCACCCTCTCAGTAAAGCATTCTTTCCTAAACTAAACCTATCCCCTTACAGCCTGAAGCATACGCTGAGCCGGCACTTTGGCTGCACGCAAACATGAAGGGATGGACCCTCGTGAGTTCAACAAGACAACAGACTTACCCATGGTTTTCCTTCTGAGCTTTGAACGTCTGGTCCCTGTGGAACGGGGTGGTAACAGCCATCTTATGGCCAGATACTGGCGTGGAGGAAAGTGCAGGGTTGTCCAGGTTCAAGTTTTCGTGGTTGGATGAGGTGTTTAAGAACTGCAGGTGTGGAAAGAAAAAATTAATCCAGATTACATGGCTGACCTCTTAAGACAACATTATTGAACAAAAGAAAAATAAATTATTTTCTTCTGATTGACAGGAGTCACTCTCCTGACCCTATGATGTGAGTAGGGGTATGTGGGGTACCTGACTATATTGTGAAAAAATACTTAGTGGTTTGGCTCAGGAAGCTAGAGTGGGAAATTCTAAAGGAAACGATACTCTGTTCCAATGAGAAACACTTCCCACTACTTTCAGAGCCGGATTTGGATTTTCTCCAAATAAACCTTAATTAAGAGCAGCATGCCCTAAAAAATTGGGTGAAAATGAGCAATGGATGTTTCAGAAACAAACCCACAGGAAACGGGGTTAAATTCCACAAATATTTATATGGGGCATTTAGGGGCTTTTAGGGCAGTAAATAAAGTGTTTATGACAGGAAAATAAATTTCCTGTCACCTCTCTCAAAAGAAAGTGCTTCATTTTCAGAGCATGAAATGAAAGCTGCCACCTGTGACGGGTACATGGAATGCTTTGGAATGGAAACAGCTGACAGCAAAAGAGGCAGCGCTATTTGTTTGGAGAAAATTGCTCTTGCATGTGTTCTACCTAGTAACCTAAAATATTGTTTCTTTTTCTAGCATCTACAGATCTGTGAGCATAATGGTATCCTTTATTCTGACAACAATTCAACATATTCCCTTCTATATTCGATCTGCCACTTTATAAAACGTAGCATGTAAGAAAATCTGCCTTTCACTGGATAAATGACATATGATTAAAATATCTAATAGGTAATGGGAAATATAGCAGGAAATCATTACATGGAATCTTTTACTATCCTTCATAAAATAGTGCTTATTTGACACCAAAGAGTAAAGCAAACCAACACAGACAAACAAAAAATCCAAAACACTTTTAAATAGTGCTACAGCTGTGAAACAAAGCAACCATCATCAGGAATTTGAAAGTGCCCACCAGGCCATTGTAACAGGCCATTTTCCTCCTCATTCCTATTCCACTCCAACTCTCATGGCCTGGGCAGAGGATGGCGAGTGTGATTTGAATTTTCTGGTTGTTGTCAGTTTGTCTCACAACTTGAATGCTATTTAAATGCAGTTTGGGGTTTTCTTGGTCAATGAATCATACTGTAAGTGGACAAAGATGGAAAGTATCACAAATGATCAGAAATGTTAAACTCTAGTATTTGGGAGTTAGCAGCAAGAGCAAAGCAAGGAGTCACACTCCCCTGCAAAAAAGATCCAAAAAGGCAAAAAACCAAAACACAAAAAACCAGGCCCCACAAACGAATTTAAAAGACAAGAATCTACAGTTAGCTTGCTGATTAACTAAACTCAGTGGTGAAGACTAGGAGCAGTGAGAAGATTCAAACACGGAGTGAAATCAACAAGCACAACGGTAATTAGTCATTTGTTCCAAAGGATTAGTTTCTAAATTGTTAAGTCTGGGGTGACTTTTGAGAATTAGTAACATCTGTGCAGAAGTCTTGATCTACCTGCGAGGGAGAGAAGGGCAGGCTTTTGACAGGGGAGCGCTTAGGAGGAGTTGAGCTGCTGACGTCAGCTAGGAGCAAGGTGCTACTGTGGCCACTGGCTAAGGGGCTGCAGTGCCCTCTCCTTTTGCGAAGAAGGACCCACGGAGCCGCACTGCCCTGTGAGGCAGATAAGGTCTTTGGTGAGCCAAGAGAGCCCTGACTCGACATGACTTTGCTCAAATTTGTGGTGGGCTGTCCTTGAGGTCTACAAGCACTGGCCCCTCTTTGCTGAAGCTGCGCGACCATGCCTGAGGGAGCTCTGCTAGCCGGAGTGTCTTTGTCTTCAAAGAATTCAAAACTGCTGAGATCACCCCATGATGAAGGATCCTGAAACAACGTGGGAGGCACGGAGCTATAAGACAGTGTATAGTGCCACCTCATGAAAATACAGCGCTAGGATATGCCTGTAACCAACAACAACAACAAAGTCTTTCCCAGTTCAATTCAGCCTGACCCTGTTCGTGGGAGCAGCAACACTGTGAACACAATTTGTGTTTTCAGTACATACCTTGATCTTATCAAACTGTCTGACATCCTAGTAGTGTTGCTGGCAACTGAGTCCCTAACGAATGAGTCTAATTATGTCCTTACTATTTACTGGCCCAGCATTTTCTGCTTGGTATGATGATGGTGCCTTTTGCTACAAAAAAATGTGTGCTATAGACCGAGACTGGCCTCCTACTAACATGCAATGCTGCTCTGGATTTACTAAAAGGGAAATGATACCATGTGAAGCAGGCACCTCTGCTTCTGAAGGAGGTTGCCACCAGCAAATGTAATTCAATGTGCTATTTCTTTACATGTAGCATCCCAGAGACTGCAATGAGAACAGGTTCCATGTCAAGGTCAGTCAGATACTTGACATTTAAATGTGTGTTTACAGTCCCTAATGTATGCCAGGGCAAGCTCCTTAAACTTCGAGAAGCAGCTATCGAGGCTACAACAAAAAATTCTAAAAAATGATGCAGATACATGAGCACACATAAATCTATGGGATGTGTCACTTCAAATATCAATAAATATAATTTCATTGTTTAAAATCTTTCATGGTATCTCTGATTTTATTTTAAGGAGACTTAACATTGAGAGATTGTTCCAAGCTCCTACGGTGCAGCTTGCCAAAACTCACACACCCATTCCAAGATGTAGCAGGAAAGGGAGACACCCACAAAAAGCCTATGCATCCATACTCAAGGGCTTCATTTACGGACAGCTGCGTTTTGTCATGTCAGAAGATAAGCTTCAGATCCTGGAGCAACTTGAAGTTACTCAGGAAAAAACCAACAACTACATTTAGGACAATCCCATCTCCTCACCCCTCACTCCTTGACCACGCACAAATCCACCTGCGGCGCCAAGTCTACTTACGGAGTCTATTAACTGGAGTGTTTCAGCAAATTCTAAGAGATTCTTAACATTATCCAGGATGTTGCTCTGGTGAACAATCATGCACCGTGCAGGGGATGCACTTTCCTCAGGTAAGCAACCGTGATCCACCGGTGGAGATGGAGTACAGTGGTGATGCTCCCCCAAACAGGAAACAGGTGCACTGTCACCACTGGTCCTGGTGCTGTCAGCAATTGTGGTGCTGTGCCAGCCGGGGTAGTTTGATGTGTGGTTCTGTGTCTAAAGGAAGAAGAAGAGAAAAAAAAGAAAAGGGAGGGGGGAAAGGCAGAAGGAACTTAGCAATGAAATTGCACAAGGTGTCAGATGCCACTGGAGGAAAGATAAAAGTAGTTGCATCATCATCTAAAAGCTTATGCCTATGAAACAATTTTCAAGATGTTTCCTTTCATCAGTGCAAGATCTTGTTTTAAGTAATACTGGCATTGTATTTGTTATCCCAAAGTCACCTCATAATTACTTCCAGGAATATAGGCATGTGTCATTACTAACACACAATCAATTCATACTTTGTTACTCCAAGTGCTCAAGAAGTGTCTGCAAGTCTTTTTCTGTAAGAAGCAAGAAACGGCAGGATTTCCCTACTGAGCCCTCAGCACTGTGGAAGGCTAAAAGGTTTTAGAGTTAGAGTTGCTTTTGTCTGCTTATCTCCTTTTCTTCTGCTATCCCTGTCTAATGCTACAGCTTACACCAATGCAATGAAGAGGCTGTCAAATCAACGTGGTTAGGAAAGCAGAAGAACAAATTAACAGAAGTTTCTTTCCAGTGTGATCATGCAACAGAAGAAATTGCAAAACATTAACTAAAGTTAAAAAGTGGCCAAACTAACATATCACGCATGCAGTTCTTTTACTATTAATTTAAATATTACCCAAAAAAAAAAAAAGTATCTGCTGGCTATCACCTATCTTTAAAAATGATTTTGGGATTCTTGGCTTTGGCGATGGTGTTAAGTAGTTACATAAGGGTTTTCACAGATTAACATCCAATGGCATGTACAATGATATATGAGAATTCAGTAACAGCCAGCACTTGCTCCACACATGCAGTTATGAAGAATCTAACATTATTTGGAGGAGTAAAACAAATTCTCAAACATGCACCAAGTCTGAAGCTTACAAAGTGTATAAAACACAGCTGAAGGAAAGAATGCAACAGAGGAGAAAAATCTAATGCACAGGCACTACATTTTCATCACATGAACCACTGCACACTTTCAGAAACACAGATCCCGTTATTGATTAAAGATCTGTAGGATTTATAATTTTTGTACAATCATCATGTTTCCAATGTTACATCATGTTACAGAGCCCAATCCTGCTCGTACTTTGAAAGTAAGATACTTGCAAATTGTTTTGAATTTTTTGTTCAATAAAAGAATTTATGAAGCAGATACAGATTATATATGTGCTATGTTTCATCCTTTTAAAACGGAAATATAGAGCCTTGATTAGTACTGAAGGCAGAGGGGGAGTAAAAAGTTAAAAAGACAAGCACTGGGGTAAGGCTGCTATCCCTCCATCCAAGCACACAGTGACAATCTTACTGGTAATGCCTGCTGCCCTTTCAGTTCATTCTCAGTCGACATTAGTAGCAACTCTAATTCCTTTATTCGCTTTTCTTTCTCAGGGTCTTCATCATTATAGTGTCTCTGAAATTAAGAGTTAAGGGAAAAGAAAAGATAAAGGTCTGATAGGATGTAGCAACTAAAATGCTCATGGTTTGCCGACCTGTGGTTATAACAGCCAAATTAGATTCAAAGATGAAACAAATGTCAATTGTGTTTTCCACTACCAAAGTCTCTGCTGAATTTCAGTATAGACATTTGAAATGGAGAAAGTGAAAGCCATCACACCAGATGTCAACTACTGCATTTTAAATCCACTTCAGAAGGAGCAATTATTAGCCATGTTAGAACTCCCCGGCCTTCCCCATTTTCTCTTTTCACCACACTTAATACGTTAAAACGTTTCCTTAATGTACAGTGTCTGCATTTTAGTTTATCAAATATTTACGAAATTGACTCTTGAAAAGAGGTTCAAGTTATCTACCTGGATAGCTGCAGCAGCTGGCTGAGGTACATTGACAATATTTACATGCAGGGCTACTGGATACGGAATCTGACCAGGAACCTAGGTCAAAAAGGAAAAATTGATTATTTCCAAAACACTATCTGCTTGCATTGTGAATTTGTGTTAAACACACTTTGGTGTTAGGTACTTAATATTTGTAGTCTGTGGAGATGAAATAGCAAAAAACTAAAAATGTTTACAAGAAAAGTAATCAGGTTTTTAGGAATATGACAGCAAGCATTAGAGAGGAAGAAAGAAAATTCATATATGAAATATTTACCCTTCCTGAACGAGAAAAGATGAATAATTTATAGACACATTTGTAAGGATTTTCTAAATTGAAGTGAAAAAGCAAAAAATGCAATTTATTATCATCTAAAACTCTAAAATGCAACTGTTTGAAGCAGGAGCCTGTTTCATTATTAATCATTAATACAAAAGAAATCTGATTAAAAACAATACTTGTTTACTTGGTTCCGACAGGCAACCCACAAACAGAATACTACTAAAGAGAACGTGGGAGATTTTGATACGGAAAACAGAATTAACCAGATTCAACTGATATTCAAGAAATTTAATATTCACAACTGCTCCCAAGGCGCTAAACTCGCTGTACCCAGTTCCACCAGCTGAACGCCACCAGTTTCAAATGTACATTTTTTCACCACTGAATGAAGTAAAAGTCAAAGAAGTCCTCATCTCACATCAAACACATCCAAGTCCACCAAGACAAAGAAAATCCTTCATGCTTCCTGAAACCAGGCATGGCTAAACTGCACCCATCTATTCAGCAAGCCGAAACAAGCACCCCCACCGCAGTCACATTTTGAGGCACTTACATTCTGTGGCTCAGGGATGTGGTAGTAGGGGTAGTCACTGCTCAGCGGGGGCTGGCTGGCCACGGGCAGCTGAGCAGGTGGCGATGGGTTGTGGCCAAAGGCCATCAGGTGGTTGTTCTTCTGAAAGCCAGCAGCTGCTGAGGAGTGGCAGGCTTTGGAGGACTCCTGCAGGTAGCCCTCCTGCTCAACCTTTCGGCGCATGGTGGAGTTCCAGTGGTTCTTGATGGCATTATCAGTTCTGCAACAGAAATACAGGCATTTGAGGAGTTTCAAAAATGAGCATTTCCAATTCAGATGGGTCAATAGGCAGGAAACTGCTGTTGGCATTTCTGTTTAAACCCTAAGCTCTTCTGTGACCTTCCTCCTTCCCCCACCATTACAAATGCTACTCCCAACTTCTCAGGAAAGATGCTCAGTATAAAAGTTAGGGAAATAGAAAAATGGGGTACGGTTGTTTAAGTAGTTTTTAAAGCAATCTCTCATGACTTAGATACTCAAATTGTAAGAAATTAGTAACTTCAGCATCACCTCATTCTTATGGAGGGAGGTGACAACAAAGGCTAACATCCCTCTGAGGATACACTAAAGGAATGACAACATCATCTTCCTATATCTTAATATTTCAGTGGAATCTTATTGTGTCTCATTGCTGGAAAGAAAGACTGTGGAGAACAGCTGTGAATAGACTAACTTCTAAGCAACTTTCCAGCTGGTCACCTAGACAACAACATCATGCTGTACACACAAACTCAGTAAACAAAACTCCTGGGATTTTTCTCAGATGCAGAAAAACTGATATTCAAATCTTCACATACATGAGTCAGGAAAAGCAAACTTATCAAGTTTGTGAGACTTTAAGAGTACACTTAAAAACAGCTCTGCTATTTGAAAAACATCACCACTGCATGGTATCATTCACAGTAGTATTAGTGATGTGTGAAACCCACAAAAATATTTCCAAGGGCTAATTCCTTTCTTGTTACCTTCTAGAAGGTGAAAGCAGCCCAGGGAATGACTGCTTAAAAGGCTATTATGTTAGGCCTTATATTTAGGCCTTGAAGATGTTTTACCAAATAGCAGGAAGAAAAGTAGGAAGGGAAACGTCCTTACATTATTTGCTTGCCCATACTTTGAGTCACTTTTAATCACAGCAAGTAAGTCACTGAATCTTTGAAATTATATACAAGCTGTACAAAAGCTTTCAGTGAGACAAATATTTCCAGGAGCAGAGTTTGAGGAAAAAGTTTCTCCTCTATTACATGTTTTTTTAACAAGTCAAAATCATATGGATGATTCAGGAGCAATTATAAAAGTTGAAGAAGCCTTCTCTTAAATAATTCTGAATAAACACACTGGATTTCATGTTGAAGGCATACCCTTAGCTGAATGTAAATTATGTTCCACTTGCAGAGCCTGATCCTTCCCTGTTAAAACGATTTAAATTTTGAAAGTCATCACAGCCACAAATAAGACTGCACAGACATTTAGAAAACTTTTATGGTCTTGCTCCAGTTACTTTTAACCTATGGCAAACATTAAAAGCCTGTAAAAAGAGCATACTGTTGCATGTACTGACCAAACAGTGAAGTTCCCCACAGAGAAAAACACGCATTGGTGTCACTGGCTTCCCAGGTTTTGATTCCAAAGTTTTTTTGATTCAAACAGTGCAGCCTGAGGTGACCAAAACAAACTGCTCAGAACTGCAGCTTTTTCCTTTTTTAAGAGCTAAAAGCATATGTCATTACCGTCCAGGCAGCAACTTTGCAATCTCTGCCCATCTGTTTCCCAGCCTCTTGTGTGCCTGGTAAATAATTCTATCTTCCTCTTCTGTCCAGGAGGTTTTCTTCACTTCTGGATTCAAATGGTTGTGCCACCTCTCCCTGCACTGTTTTCCAATCCTTCCCTTCAAATGCTTAGCAATGACAGACCAGCGTTTTGGACCGTATTTCTGCACGAGCTCTATTACCTTCAAAGAAGGACATAAAAATTGCCTGTATTTAATGATGCATGATGAATCAATGACATTTTTTCCTGTGGTGAAGCAGTATTTTCAACAACATTTCTCAAAACTGCCACAGTAAAACCAATAGCAATTAAGGTTCCCCACTTCCCATTCATATTTTTACCCAAAAGGAAAAATCTGGTAGTAGTTAAGGCATTTCTAGAGTGCAATTCTACTTTACAGTGCTGTAAAGCAACAGTAATTTATTTGCATAGCAAACTTAGAAAGCATTACACAAATACAATCTGCCTCTGGCTATAATAATGTTGAGACCACCAAAGTTTCCAGAAGTTATGCCCCAACACCTGAAATCTGCTAGTAAGGCCTTAATCAGACAGAAGGGAAAACTGATTACCCGTTGATCCTCCTCTTTAGTCCACGGACCTTTAATAAGTTCTGGGTTTAGTACCTTCTGCCATCGGTGCTGGCACTGAACATCTGTCCGGTTCTAGTGAAATGTGAAATACACAAAGTGAATAACTCTTTAGACAAGATGAACGTAGAATGAGAATGCTCTTATTAACATACACTTGTTTTGAAGTATTTCTCTGCCAACTAAGACTACTAAGCAACATGGAGTGATACAGTAAGCCTGAGAAGAAGGTGTTCAACTATCAATTTGCTCACAGAATAGATAAGGTTTCCATCACTTCTGCATTGAGGACTCCATCACCAAAACTACAGAAGCTTTTATCTTCCCCATCTGCACAATAGCTGGCATGCTTTCAGATGCAGTATTTCAGCAACAGCCAAAGTGTTCCCAAAGCAATTATCTTCAAAATTATACTACAATTCAACAAAGTTTTCTTTTCACTGCGGTGAGATGTTTTGTTTCATTGTCAAATTGATCATCTACTGTGCAAGACCCCACCATATCCCATTTTTGCTTGTTTGATTTTTTCCAACCCTTTCTGAGAAGTGAAAGGAAAAATAAACGTAGGGGTTTCCACAGTAAATTAACTAAATTTCTAAGGTCTCCATTTGTGGAGGTTTTATATCTCCCCTGAAAATGTAACCATAAAGAAACCCCTCCCCTTCCCCTTTATCAAGGAAACCCCTTGATAAAGAGTTGCTACTAGGCCTGGAAACAGAAACCAATATCCACTTACAGGAAGGAAATTGGCAATGACTTTCCAGTCTTCTGTGCCATTCTGCTCCACGAGCTTCTTCAATTTCTCATCCTGAATTATTAAAAAAAAACCCCAACAGATATAATTAATATTGCAACTGCTTATAATCCAAATGAAATATTTTTTTAATTTGTTCTTGTGGCTTCTTATGCATCTACTTCTGCTTTCTGAGTGTAAGGGAGGGTGGTCTGTAGATTTCTCATGCTTCTAATTGCCTAAAGCAGAAGATTTTTCTTTTTGTTTGGATTTTGGTAGGTTCTTTACTGTGATGCAGGAGAAAGACTGACTTCTATGCAGTTCTTTGACTCACAATATGCATTCCCATTTTGCTCGTCAAAGCACTATAACTGTTATTCTTGGACTGGATTTACAGGAGGGACCAAGCATCAGAGCAACCTTGAAATTCAGTAACACTCAGGCACTCAGCTACCTGGAGACCTCTGAAAATCACAGCCTTAAGCTTCATTTGTCTTGCAGGTAATGGGAGTTCCCATTATTTGCTCGTGGCCTATCCACCTACAATAAATGCACAATAAAACTAACAGCTCCTTTTCGCTTCTGTTCTCTGTGAGGGAGTTTTGCATACTTGGAAACAGAAAAAAATTTATCTCAATCTTTTTAATGATAAGGCCAGAAATATAGGCCCTAAAGACAAAAGAAACCAAACTTATATACTAGGAAAGATAGAGATAGTGTAAAACAAACCAGAAATGCCCCAAGAGATGAGGAGAAGAGCAGCCCTCTCCTTCCCCATTTAGAACCTCCCAGTATGCTCCCAGTTCATGCAACAGGACAATGGCCATTGGACTTCATGGCCATCCTTTCCTCCCTGGCCACATCACAACCACGTCCACCTTTGTAAGGGCAGACTGATTTAAAATAAATAAATAAAAGTCTTGCAAGAGGTGACCTGTCACTGTTTTTACATCAATACACATTGTTAGATAGGAGAAAGTCAAAACATAACTCAAGAACTGTATTAATGTATTCCACAACAAACTCAAACCAGTTAAATGACCAAAGGAGATCCACCTGGCAAAGGAGTTTGAAACCACAATTTTCCCAGAAAGTCAGCACAAGGGCATCACGACTAAAACACATTCTGACCTTGAAAAGCAAAATACATCTTGAATGCTCAGATTTGGTATAGCTGGATTTCTCTCGTCCAGCTTTTAATTTATTTCCTCTTGGAATCCTAACGGTGCAATTAAAGTGCAAAATTCCAACGGTGCAGAAGGACTGCAGCAGTTCCTGCCACAGTTGTTTGCTGCTGTGGGACACTGAACACACACGTTGGTTCTCGCATAGCAACAGTTTCCAAACAGAAAGAGGCAAGTAGCAACAATGAAGCACTGCTACAGGTGATTCGGAATCTGCTTCTCCAGCAAGGATCACACAGATTCACACATCACATACTGTAACACAGAGCTTGGTGGAAATTTAAAAAATTGGGTTTATACATTTTATTTAAAAGGTAAGAACTATGCTCAAAGTTAAATAAAACATTGAATGTAGCTAGCTCAAAAAACTTGTCCTCAGATATGGGACTATCACTGAAGTAAATTTGCAGATTAGCAATACAGTGAAGAACATGAAGCAACTTGGAGAAGAATGTGATCCATGCTCTCTCTCTTATCTTTTTACATGTAGGAGACGAATGCACTTGGATTTACCTCTTCACGGGTCCACCTGGTTTTTCCTAAGTGACGTTTTCCAGTCTTAGGAAGCAGACCATCATAATCGTGATCATACACCTCAACATCTTCTTCATCATCATCACTGCTATATATACTGCAAAAGGAAACACAGCGAGACAGAGTGGAGCATGAGGACTTCAGCTACTTAATTACAAAACACAGAAAAACCCCCACTACAATCCTTACAAAGGTTACACAGATAAAAGTTTTAAAACTTGCACAACAAGATTTTGTTCTGCATTCTGTTGTTCTAGTATTCTGAACTGGTTCTGCTGTTTTTGGTATCCACAGATACAAGCAAAGGGCTGGCAACCTTCGTATTACTCTGCATGTTTAGACCTGCTCCTAATGTTAGATCAGTGGTGAATTACACATTTGGCAAACTTTCAACCAATGAAGGTTTCAAATTAAAATACAATGTTTGGGACAATAAAGACAACTAAAGGTTGTGTCCAGCACACGAGTACATGTTTAAGATGTTTAACTTGTGTCACACACTCTGAAAAATATTAGCGTTTTTGTATGTTTAATACAGCAGATTGTTTTGCTGTTCCAAAATAAAACAGATTGTGTAGCAAAACAAAAAGCTAAACAATAACCTTGTTTGAGAAAATGTTTATAGACCCTACATGAGAAGGCACAAGCTTTTACAATTGGGTAAAGACAGTAAGTGGTAGCATTAACACGCAATAAGCTCTTATATAAAATATGCCCTCCATTTTTGGGTTTGGACAGATAAGGACTGAGGACAAGTTTGTTTAATATCCTGCAACCAACAAATGAATGACTGAACTCTTCTATACCCTCAATTTCTATAAATTTATTACCTCTAATCTATTTCTAAATCCCTCATATTGTTTTTGAAATACTCTGCTCACCTAATTCATGACTAAGGGATTTCCCCAGAGGCTATCTATGGGTAAAAAGGACTCCCATTATTCTTTTCACAAGCAGCACTTGCTCTACCTAGTGAACTAAATCTTAAAAAGAGTGTTTTGCAACAAGAGGTGCCCTTCTGGTAGACAGTATTTTATTTCTAACTTTTAAGGTATGAGCAGCAGTTCTGATACTTCAGCTAAGAAATGCTAGCCATGAGTGTTAGAAAAGAGACAATGTCATTAAGATTAAAAACTGTGATATAACTGATAGTATGGCATGCTGTGGTATGTTGAAAGTATGACTAAGACATTAAAATAAAGTTATTTTGTAATGAAATTAACAGGCGCTGTTTATGCTATTAACCTGTTTTCAGAGGATTTCTTTAAATTAAGTTGTAGTGAAGCACGGTGACTGTTAGACAAGGTGCAAACACCTCCAAAACACAAGCTGCTGAACATACATTCTTTAAAAGTGCTGGGCTAATCACACCCTACATCTTCCACCCTGCTTTCTGGCCTGTGTCATGGGCCATGAAACAACATGCTTACATGCTACACGTAAAAAGTTTTCCACAGCCCGCTGCGATGTGTGTGGTTTTCCCGCAGCCTCTGCCGGGTGTCCCTGGCTCACCCACCCAGCCCATCGCTCCCACCCTCAACTCGCGCAGTCCTGCAAGCCCCATGGTTCACTCCCTTTTCCCCAGACGCGGTAAGCACTCGGAGTAAGTCCCGACGGAAGCTCCCGCTCCGCACGGCACCTCTCGCTGGCAGCTGGAGCCTGCCGTGCTTGAGCAAAAGCTCCCACGCTCCAGCTGCCACGAGCGCGGCTCCTTCCCCAGCCGCCGCTCAAAGTAGATTCGCTTTTCTCAGTGACACACAGAGACAGCTGCGCCGCTGCCCATGTGCCAAAGGAAGTTCTGTGGCACAGTTTCCAAGTATCATTTTGAATACGAGTTTTCCGTAGAGGGCAACCAACAGGTACGCATCCATCGGCGGCGCTTCCTACACGGCGGTACGGGCCGGGAACCGCAGGGAAACGCCGCTCTGCAGCAGCACAGCATTAGCGGCCAATATGTTAAAGGACTTCAGTACGGGGCCAGTTCTGTAACCAGGTTATTTAAATGACTGGGGCCTCGCTGGCACCACAAAACCGAGCAAACACCCCTGTACTACCTGCGTTCTCCAGCAGGAGAAAAGTGTCCTGGGATTCCGGGACGTTCGGTAGCTTCTTCAGTCAACCAGGCCCTCAGCGGTGCTCTAAAACTTTATTTTGCACCACCGGCCGCAGCCCCTAAGTCTCCCCCGGGGCGGCTCAGCACAGCACGGCAGGGCGCGGTGCTCCGCCCGGCCGGGACAGCGGGAGTCCCCCGGCCGCCCAATAGCGCTGCGCTGCGCGCCGAGTCAACCGGCTTGTGCAACGATACACGGGGAAAAAAACGAAAAAAAGAGGGGAGGATGCCGAGCTGCAAAGAGAAAGAGAAAAAAGCCTCCACGTGTCCGACTCGCCGTCTCCGGCTAATTAGACAACAACCCCGCTCTATGCGCCCGCCCGGCAGCGGCGGTACGGACGCGGCCACGCGGCGCTGCCGTCCCGTCCCGTCCAGTTCGCCGGCTCCGGGGCACG
>VZTZ01007241.1:0-43667 GCA_013400955.1 Drymodes brunneopygia | reverse complement strand
GGGGCGGGCCGGGGACGAGAGCCGGGCACAGCCCGCGGGGAGGGCAGCCCCGCACCGCCCCGCCGCGGCGCTCTGCGGCCGCACGGCTCCCGCGGAACGGGAGTCGCCGGCTGGGGCATGGACACACAGCCGGGGCTGTCTTCCCGAGCGGACGCATCACTTCTTGAGATCACACCTCGTGCCGAATTAGCCGGAGAGTGCACGTCGTTCCTGTTTTGCCCTACTCAAGCCTCCGGTAGGAGGTGCCGTCCCTACCGGCATCTCTTTGCCTACCTGTAAAATGGGTCTGCTGCACCGGGAACCGGTGTTAGTGCAGAGTGAAGGGGCTTTGCACAGTGACATCTCTGCAAAGCATTTGTCTGCAAGGAAGTCGGGGGGGGGAGGGGATTTAAGGCTGAGCCGGAAAATTGAAGACTAATTCAGCTCTGTTCAATGCATTTTGGCCTCAGCAGAGAACAAGGCTACTCAGACCCGTTGGATTCTCAAGTTGCTTTTTAGCTTGGAGGTTTTTTCCCAGTAAATATGTATTTGAGCAATGAAGGAAATCAGGAGGCCAGAGAAAAGACAGAAGGATATTTCAGTGTCCACAGTGTTGCCAGGTCTTCGGCATACTATGGTTGCAAGATCAAAGCTGATAATAAGCCACAAGAGTATAAATGAACCCTTTACAGAAAGTTATTTAAAAGTAAAAAAGTCTTCTGAGTACACCTCCAGGAGTGAGTGTTGCTTATGTACACAGGAGGCCCAGAGCTGGGCTTGTCATCAGTGCAGCTGTAAGGATATGTCAGGATTCACTGGATCTACTGTTAAGGATATGTACTACTTCTCTGTGACTGAAAATGCACGTTTCACTCAAGTGGTGTGATCATTTTGCCTGCGCTATTCCAGAGAGGTACGAACAAAACTGTGCAAGGTTATCTCTTCCTTCTTCTGCAGGAAACACTTTCCCTTATTGGTTTTTGCAAATATTTCAGTGTTAACCGAGACAAATCCAACATCTTCCCGATTTGGATGTAAATTTGCTGAATAAATGCAAAGAATGTCTATTATTGCTCTCAAGAGAGTTGTTAATATGCACAATTTTCTTCTGACAGTTTTTTTGCAAGACTACATTTCTTTTCCAGTGACTCGGAAGAAACATATTTCTTCATCTCAGATTGAAAAAGAGTCCACTACATTTGGTTTATAAGATTACATAAAATTGCAAATAAAACATATCTTACTGTATTCAAAACAGAGAGGGAAATGACACCTCTGCTCAAAGTTTAAAGGTCAATCTTCCACAACTCTGCATATGTAAACCCCACTAAAATCACCAAGGTGTGCATGCGCTCCACTGGTGTTGCTTCATTCTTAATGTTTAAGATTTAGCTAAAACCAAGCCACAACTCTACTGTTTTGCTTTATTTCCCAAGCATCTGTAGCCTTGGGGGACTTTGACGTGTGAGGGTTCTTTATAATATATTCTTGCCAAAGCCCAAAAGAAAAAGAAATCACCCTTCTACATCTCAACTTAGATATCATATGCCTTAAATGTGAAGTAGCAGACTTCTTCTTGCATTACCCTTCCAAGTTCATTAATTAGTGATGTCTCTGAGCCTGTTTATAGTAATTGCATCAACTGACAGAGAAATTGTAAACAGTGTAAGTGCGTGTTCTGGTGATTTTTTTTTTCTTACACAAATTATATAGGTAATTTAATAAAAGTAATTATATAAATGGTAAATACAAACTGAATTACTTGATTTCCGCACCTCGACTACAAACATAAACCTCATGATGAAGTTTAAAAGCACATGAAGAAAGTTTCAAGAATCCTGGTTAAACACCAGATCTGAGCTATGTTGTCTTCTTCCTTACTGTTTTCCTTTTGTGATCTGCTGTTTAGCTGGCATGACTTGGGCTGAGTATTGCCCGTGTCAGTTAACCAGGCATAATCAAACAGAAAAGGAATCATGAAGGAAGTTCAGCTGTGAGAGGAACAGTAAGCCTGAACACCAGGATTTTCCAAATGGACAGGAGATAGTTGCATACATTTTTTTTAGACTGTGGAAAAACTCAGCAGCAGTCTCTACCTATGTGTTTCTATTTTTTCTGAGTTTGTCACAGAATCTGCAAGGAATA
This sequence comes from Drymodes brunneopygia, assembly GCA_013400955.1. Taxonomy (NCBI): domain Eukaryota; kingdom Metazoa; phylum Chordata; class Aves; order Passeriformes; family Petroicidae; genus Drymodes; species Drymodes brunneopygia. The sequence goes on along the minus strand of VZTZ01007241.1, from coordinate 41,543 downwards.
CTGTGAAATCAGTGTCTAACAGCTTATATGATCACGCATGTTTTTTTTCCTATCTAAAGTCATATAAATTGCCACCTTTTTGGTGCAAAGATATCTTAGAATTCTAAGAAGCATTTTTGTAAATGTATGTTTATGTGTGCTTTTTTGTTTACTTTCTGCATTTCTTTCAGCCTGTGTACCATAAAACAACAAGCAACTTTCACTTTTTTAGTTTCACTTTTAGACTGTAGTTACGGTAAAGTTTCAAATGCAGTTGTGGTATTTTTGTAATTGAACATCAGGTGATTTTTGGTATTTTGGCCAGAAATGTTTTTAATAAATATTGTTAACACATTCAAAGCAAAATAAAAACGTATGTTTTCCTTTGATGTAGACTTCCTAACAAGTTCCTCATAAAAGGAGATAAGAAGATTGATTAAGAGTTCAGGGGAAGGAGGCAGGAGCCAGGGTTTAATGCCTCTTGTATCCCATATCAAGTCACTTAGAGCCAGATATTTAGTGACATTCCCCCACCTGTGGATAACAATTATGTCCAACAATGTGCATTACTATTTTTGTTCCAGTAAACTGTTCAGTGTGTGAGGGCCAGTCTGGTGTCTGGCCCCAGGCTGGCTTCCTGAGGGGTACCTGCCTCAAAGGTAGCTGGATGTGTCGCCACTCAGATTTGCATGTATGCTGGGACTCTGAGAACAGCAAACACTTAGGTGTGAGTGACAGCCACCTCCCCTGCTGAAAATGGACATAGCCTGGACCTGGGTAAGGCCGAAACAGATGGCAGACTGTGGGCCAGCAGGAGATGCAGCTACCTCCACATCATACTCATGTTTTCTTGTAGCCAAGCTGGAAAGCCAGAGAAAGGGTAGGAAGCTGACTGGAAACTTTTAGTAGCTGGGAACAAGATCTCTCCTAGGATATGCATCCCTGTGCTTAGAGAAAGAAGAGGTGCTCTGCTATAATCAGGGTAACAGTGGTCTAGAGGGATCTACATCTGCATGTGCAGAAATCAGAGGTATGAAGATCTAGGCTACACCATCTAGACTGCTGGAGTAGGAGCCAGCAGAGCACCTCTTCTTTCTGCACTGAAAATCCAGTGTGTTCAGGTATACAACAGAAACAAGATAGCAATGGTTCAGACTTATCAGTTTGATTGCTTCATATCTTTTTCTTTATTGATTTTGAAAGTATAGTTGACCTTGGGTCAGGTAGCAATAGGAATTCAATGATAAGGTGAAACTGAATCAATTGAAATTTTATAGAACTTGATGAAATTAGGATCTTGAGTGAGGGAGCAAAGGTAAACTTTACACTCTTCAGCTGAGGCTCTTTTTTGTGGTAAACCCTTTTTGTTTGTGTATGGCTTGGAAGGAGAGTAATGCCTGAGGCCTTCCAACTGCAAAAATAGCTTGCTATAGGAACAGAACATATGTTGTACAAAAGCTGTTTTTTCATGTGTTCTGAAACAGCACGGTACAGTAGGTGCAAAAGGAGGCTTGGGGCAAGTGGCACCAGATCTTTGGACACCAGCAGAACCCCTCGTCCTGTCGACTGCCCAAGCATGGTGTGCTCAGTGGTGCTCCAAGTGCAGGGCCTCCTGTGAAAACTAGCCTCTTTCCATGCATTGCCCTACATCATCACATAGAACAATCCAATTTCTTTTTAAAACGCAGTACTAACAATAAGAAGCATTCATTGCACAAATTGCGGCTTCATCTTTTTAACCTGTAGCAGAGTACTGACATTCAAAATAATAAAAATTTGCGATATGATGGGGTTATTGACATTGTATGTTGTCAGAATACCTGGAGGAATACAGCCTTTCCTACTACTTTCATCACACATGAGACTATGTGATTTCTTGACTTTATTTTATTGCTAGCAACTACTACTTGAAAGGCCATCATTATGTTTATTTATTTATTTACATAAAATATGATGTGATAAAAGTATTAGACAAATTTGATTAATAACAGAGGAGAGGACAAATAAGTGTAAACATAGGCAAATAAGTTTATTTCCTTAAATGATTCCTTTAAGCATACTAATATGTCAAGGAACAGCAATATGCATTTCAAAATGACAAAGTAAACCCTCTTCACAAAAGAAGTGATTTGCTCTGTGTACATGTTTACCTAGAAGGGTGTGGTTACTATAATGTATGCCCGGCTGGCAAGCACGGAGGCTTTTGTTCCGTGGCTGCTTTTGAAAGTGTCCTCTGAGGGAGCTGCACCTTTGCACCGGGTTAGCAGAGAATTCCGTCTGTTCCTTCTCTCCCATTTTTGCTCTTGTAAATGCAAAGTAACTCTGGCAATGTTTCTTAAGGTTCCATAGATGTACCTGGCTGTACGTGAAAGCAGGGCTTCATCTATAAACCCTAGCAGTGTAGTTGAGAGTAAACACCTGTACATGAGTTTAGCCACTTATTTGTGCAATGTACAACATGGCAAGGTCATACAGACACCAACTGCTTACACTGAACCTTTTCTCACTGTCATGCAGCTGGAAAGGCCTGGTTCCTCATTACAGCAGCCTTTCTTCCCTCTTGTTCTATTGACTAGATAAATTGGAAGGAAATACAAGGGGATTTACACCAGTTTAAATAAAAGCATGGGAAGACTCTTGTCAAGTCCATTGTTTCTAAAATTCATTAATTTCTCCTATTACTGGAAGATATAGAAGGGAGAGTTGTCTCCTTCTCTGGTTCTAACTCACTGGTTGTAGTAATTTCTGGCGTGTTTTCTTTAGGATGTTAACCCATTATTAATCTTTTTTTAGATTTGTCATGGACACTTACACTTCTCACACAAAGCCCTATTTCCCATGTAGCCTGTTATTATCTTATTCAAGTATTTTGTATTTTATATACCTATAACCTTGCCCCTTTCAGACCTTCTCCCATCATTTAACTGACTGAATATTGTGAAGTGGAATCAATCTCTCCTTTTTCTGCTCTCCCACACACTTACTCTATTGCTGTGGTAGACTAATGTAGGCTAGCTACTAAAGCTTTTCATTTTCACCACATCTGTTTTACATCCTCAGGCCCTATGTCACTCCTTTCTGTATTAGTCAGTAGGAGGTGCCAAAATATTGGCAAGAAAAGTAATTTTTTCAGGCCAAGACAGAATTAATCACCTCCATTTCTGCATCTTGCAGCCCTTGTTACTCACTGCTTTTTAAGAGGTAGCCAAATTATATTTGTAGTAAAGCTGTGTATACAAATACAGCAGTGCTCCTTCCTATCTTCCTTGTGCCCATAAGGAAGGCCATTTAATTCCAATAAATTACTCCTATATCATACCATTAGCTTTTAGAGAGGTTTGCTGGACCTTAATTAGAAGCAAGAAGTTGAATAGGTGATTGCTATAACTTAGACAACTCTGAAGCCATCTCTATGTTGCTACTAAGTATTTGTGTCCAACCAAGTTTGGGTATGAACTTTGAAAATGTGTTCACCAAATATTTTTTAGCAATAATTCTTCAAATGGCATTTTTGCATGCAATGTTTTTTCAGTGCTGGAAATAACTTCTGGGACCTGCAAAAATATTTCCCAAGGTACCTTTTAAATGTCAGTTGACAACATCAGGCAACCTGTGGTTTGAAAGCTCAGATGGGAAAAGGGTAGTCAAAAGTATTGAAGAAGTTTGTGCTCCACTTATTGAAGAGAGGGCACCTCAGCAGTGCTGGGTGCTTAGTTTTCCTTAGGGATTCAAGCCTTTATTGGATTTACATGGCAAAATTAGCTGGAAAGTTATCCTTGGTGGCTAATTATAAAAGGGAGCTGGTTTAGAGGACCCATAAAGTAGGTGAGTAGAATACCAGGTCTGTGGCCAGAGTGACTTGCTGGCAGTGCTTGGCTTTGGGTCCTCTGCTGTGCAGTAACTACAAAGATAAATTATGAAAATGAAAACAGCTTTGAAAGACAGGTGTCAAAGTGGAATTTTCTGTGCTTTCCTTTACTTCTCCCTTTAGTGAAGGTTGGTGAGTTATATAGAAAATGATACTTGGAAGAGTCTTTCATATATTTCTTATTTAGATACCCTGTTCTTTTGCTGTGCTCTCTGTCACACGTGTAAAAGAAGCCATTAACTTTCACATTCACCCTTCCAGTGCTTTCATTATGTTCATTACTAATGACTGCACTTTCTGGACACACTGGTGTTTGTATCCCTATTCTTTAATGTTTTATTACTTCTGTTTTGTGCTTCCCATATGTTTCCGGGGAGAATTCCCTTCTTTCTTTTACTTGTCTTGTTTCTGCTTGCTCTTTCTGTGTATGCCAATTAATAATGAAGGCTATGCCTGTGCTTCCCCTCCCTATGGCACAATGTGGTTTTCTCTAGCTCTCGCTTTTTGTGAAAAGTAGGCCATCTACTGTTGCTTTCTAGTATGGATTACAGATCCCCCAGCAAATGGCCATGCCATGCATGTAGCTCCAAACTGGACTTCACAAGTGCCTATTCTCCTGTTTATCGGCAGTTCTTACTTTGCAGGCATAATTGTGATGTAATAGTCTCAATAGCAAACTGAAATATTTTTCTTTTTTTCCTTCTTTTGAATAGTAACCAATATAATCGGTTCATGTTCATCTGCCATAAACCTAGTTTTTTATTTTGTAATCTAGGTAGTATTCAGTGTTCTGGTTTGCTAATCTAAAACTTTTCCTCAAATTAATCTTTTTCATAGTTACACATCAAGCACCTTTCGCCTTTCAAATCCCCACTGAAGTTAGAGGGCAAGAGTTGACCACCTATTGATTTAGGCAGCTATTAGTGACAGTTTTTGTCAGTTTAGCACATCTTTGTTGTGGGGTTTTTTTTTGTTTTCGTTTGGGGGGTTTTTCTTTTCTTTTTTTTGTCTTTTTTTTCAGTGTGGTTTTGAACAGAAAAGTGTCTTTAAAAATTGAATCTTAGTAGTACACATTCTCCATATGTCTTCTGAGTCATATCTGTATAGTACACTGATTAAAACAAGCTCCAGTGTTGTCAGCACTGTAAAACACAAAGAGCCTTGAAAGGGGAGCTGGCCCATCATCTGCCTATTGTACCACCAGGTCAGCAGTTGGGTTCTGATTCCTCACCTATTTTTGGAGATGCTACAGAAACTGAGCATTTACAGTGCTCAACTTCATATGAAAGGTGAATTTGCTGTGGGGGCAATTGTTTGAACTTCAGTTTGATGGGGATACTATTGCTAGATTAGAATCATATGCTGCCAAATACAGCTTTCCTGGTCCGTACTTTTAGGTCAAAGTTGGGTATTTCTTCCTTTCCTTCCTATGGAAACTGACTGAGGGGTTTATCATACAACATTACCTTTGTGAAAAAGAATTAATTTATTTAGTGACCTATTATTCTTATTTTTCCAATAAAATATTTAGTACTTGGTTCATTAAGGATAAAGCATGAGTATAATAATTTTATTAAGCTCAGTTAATTTTTTGCTCACTTGCAATTACATATTATTTCTCAGTGCCTTGTCTCTCTTTCCACATGGAACTGTCATTAAAATTTTTTATTCCAGTTTTAGGTAAATGGTGATTTTCAGGGATTTTCCCTTTTCTCAATTAGAAATATAAGGGATTGCAGTTTCTCTGGGGAGGGATTTTTAAAAATACACCTACTTTACATAAGCAAAATTACAGAACCATTTCATCTTCTCAAGTATCCGATTCTTTAAACTGGTCACTAACAGAGAGGCAGTCTTGCACTGGGTACAATTACTGTGCAAAAGAAGGAAAAATAAAGTAGGTAAAGGCACCTTTAGTAGTTCTGAGAATGATAAAATTAGGTAGATCCTTAGTGCTTTGTGGGTAGGAATATAAGACAAGTGGAGACAAATCGCTTTTCTTAAGACAATTAGGGAACCAGCTAAATTGCTGAGGGGTTCATATGAATAAATAAAGCATCTGTCCTTGCTGATCTATCACGTGTCAGATGTTTTAATTTGATGAGGAGGCCAATATCTGCTTATGGCCCTTCTCTCTGCCCAAATCTAACTGGAGAGCAGGACTCAACTCTTAGGGTGAGGCACTAGAACTCAACGATGGCAACACACCAGCTAAGTGCCACTATGGAGCTGCGACAAATGACCTCTCAAGAGACATGTAGGACCTATCTGATTACACTGTAAGGGGCATTAAAATTAACCTCAGATGCCCTAAATCTCAGTGTGGTAAGCTAACACACAGGCACAAATTCACTCTTCCAAGGAGCCACTGCCTTCTAGAGGTCGAGAATGAAGTTGAAGGCATTTACTCTGGGTTAGAAGAAATCTAAGTCTAGAGGAGTTTGGACAGAAATGAGAAACATTTTCAATGTTTCCAATATAAATGATTAAGTATTCAATGACAACGCCTAAGTGGTCCATCTCTAGTTTTCAGACTTAGTCAAATGAATGTCATGAGCTTATCACAGGAGCTGCTTCTGCAGACTGCTTTATACAGAGGCATGAATCCCATACCAGTTCATACTGTTCGAATTAAACACATTTGACTGAAGCAAATATGTATTAAACCTATTTTCACACTATCAGAGGTTGCTTTGGTGGCAAATCATGATTTTTTTAAACCTCAGATATCTCTTTGCAAGAAATAGAGGCAATGTTGCTGTTTCTGTGAAATATAGTTTCAGGTACTCCTGATAATAACAGACTTCAGCATTTTTTTGTAGAAAAGTACTCACATGATTTTGCTGAGACAGTTTGTTTTTGCTCCTCACCTAAATTCTCATCTAAATGTTTCAGAAACAGCTGGACATTGTCAACATGGTCTGTACGACCTCTGTCTTCTGTAGATAGGTAGGTAGATACATAGAGAGATCTTCTTCTAGTGTCAGTCACTGACATGGCAAGTGCTTTTTTGTGAAGTCTGTTTTATTTAGCTGACATAACAGGAGCTGATCTGTACGTAACTGTGCCAAGGAAGGATCATCTTGTCTGCACATTTCTTCCAGTCTCTGCCTTTGCTTGAGGATATTGAGGGCTGGTGATAATGCAGTAGAAATTATATCTTGCCAAAAAAGCTTTGAAACCTTGCCCTATAAACCCTGGCCTTTTTTTTCCCCCAATAATAGTTCCTCTGGAATTCCCCAGTAAGAAAACATACTCTTAACCTTCCTAGTGACATTTTAGTTGTACTTGACAATCATACAGTTCATAAGTGTTTTGGCTAATATTCTAGCCCAGCTGGCTATTTCTCTCCCTCTAGCGCACAAAGATTGATATCCACCCTTCTAGTCTCCCTCAGACAAAGCTGGTATTATCAGAAAATCACCTTTATTTTCTTACTGCCTTACTAAAGTGTCAGAATTGAGAGATTCTCATGCTTTTTTTTACATGCTGTAGGCTACTCTAGAAATAGTGAGTTTTTTCAGCAGTTTCTGAAGGCCTCAGGGCCATCCTGTCTTCTATTTTCAGTTTCCTCTCCAGGTTTTAGGGATTACCGTAAACCTACAAAAAAATACGCTTTTTTTGCTTGTAGCTAGCAATTCACTACTGTTTGAAAAGGCAGGGATGACTGTTTACTCTACTCTGTAAAGTACTGGTCAGGAAAATGTAGTTCTGTTGGTTTTGACTTTCTCAAAGATCAATGGTCTGTAGAATTCCCTGACCCTCTGGTGTCTGTGCTTTCTTCTGCAGCATAAATATGTTAATATTTTTGTTTCTGTAACTGGGCAACAGGTTGGCATATCCATTGTTATCAAATCTTTCCACAGGAAAAGCTTTGGAGTAATTTACCCCAATACTGTATTAACACAAATTTTTGTGTAGGGAAGCTTCACATGATTTCATATAAGCAAAGAAAGAAAGAAAGAAAGAAAGAAAGAAAGAAAGAAAGAAAGGACCATTTTACTCCTACGTGGGAAGGACCAATACCATTCTTTGTTTTACAAGAAACATTTTTAGGCAATTTGGTACACTATATAATTTTTTTTAATGGGTGTTGGAAAGGCCCCATCATTCTGTATTCCTTTCCTTTCTGATACAGATGAGCTGACTGTGCAGAATGACCTCAGGGTTACTGTAGGCAGCAGTGAAACTCGCAAAAGTTTCATTTGTAGAATAAGTGTCTTCCACTGGTCTCATATCACAAAACAGCACAAAACCCACCAGCTATTTCCTTTTGCATGCTCTCCACTTGCAGTGATCTTCTCCATCTTAAGAAATGAGATATGATCACTGCACCACTGCTGCATCACTCTCCAGTTTTTCATCCTTCTTGACACTTTCAAGAGACGCGCATTCTTCAGATGTCCCCTTTACACTTCTATATCAGCTGCATTGGTTTGACACTACAGCTTAACAGATTGCAAACCCCTGTACACGGGGTCTCAACTAACAGCCCCAGTGCGTTGTCTCCTCTGTAAACTGCCCTTTCACTTCCAGTTTTCCTGCTGAGCTACTGAGGGCAACACTGGCTTATTTTAGCTTGGATTGGCAATGAAGATAATTGTATACTAGCTCTGACAGTAGAAATACCAAGCCTATTTCAAAGCTCCTATGCTTGCCATGAAGTAGGAAACCTGCTCTCCAGGGTTCAACACACTTAGGAACACAAGCAATAGAGCCTGAGAAGAATGGCTCTGCATGCTCCTCCTGGGTGCCTTTTGTTCAGCACACAACTGAAAAATGACCCTTCCTCTGTAATTTCCTACATTTTGCATTTCTAGCTCATCTGTGATCAAGATCATTGTTTGAGTACTGATCAAGTACATTGTTTTGATCGATGCTTTTCTGTGTCCTTTCAGTAGCTGCAAATACTGCTGTAGTATCTGTCTCAAATACTTTAAATGGCCAACTTCCTATTTCTTAGGGTCATCTCAGTGGTGTTCCTTGAGAGCCAGTGGCATGTGACCAGAAAGCCATCCACCAATCCTTTTCAGAAATAACGATTACGAGGTTAGTCTAGAATTTAATTACTTTCACAGAGTTACATCTTAGCAAGCACTTTGCAGTATCCCTTTGGCTGTACAACCATCTCATAAAGCTTTATTTAGACATAAAGCTATAGCTAAGTTTCTTGGGACTTTCAGGGCTTTCACATTTTCTTTTCGCTTTTTTTTTTCCTGCTCCCTCCTTGATTAGGAAATCCATGATTGGCAAACCAGTATTCTCTTCCTACACTATTGCAAACTGATGGATCTCTCCCCTACATCTAACTATCAGTGTTGAAACTTGGTAGCTACCTGTGAGAACTCCTTCTATTTTGGCATTCTGTAACTTCATCAGCATTTTAGTGCTTCACAGTACTAAGGCTAGACTTAGATTTTCATCTTTATCAAAGTTAAGGTTGTTTATCTTGAAATCAGACTGGAAATCGAGTGAAAATAGAGTGAAATATGGTACAAAGAACATTCTTTTAGTTCAGCCTGACTCGTATTAATTTATTCATTTGGGATAAAATTTATATGAATGACATATTTCAGTTTTTTTACTTCATCAGTTTAACTGAAAATGTTATTTTTAAACCATATAGTTTTTCATGCAGACAAACCTCACTGGTGATATACAAATAATACTATGTACTTTCATTTAAATTTCCTAGCTACATACACTTCTTGATGTACTGAGTTAGTAAAACCTACAATCTCAAGCTCTTGGAGAAGTTACTAGATAATTATTAGACATAATACATGACTGACCTCAGTGTTTACTGATTAGCTGCTTCGTTCTTGTATTGAGGTTTGGGCATGCAAGCAACAGTTTTTGGCAAGCTCTCTTGGACTGGCAAAGATGGAAGGTGAGGGTAAGAAATCAGTGAGAGAAAGTAAAAGTGTAAAATAGGCTAAGGAACAGGTCTTAGATATTGATAGAAAAAGGTATGTATAAAAGATAAGTATATACATAATTTTAGATGGAATTCAGACTTAGATGCATCCCTGAATTTGGTTCTTGAACAGATTCCTTGCATGTCATATTCCTGCTCCTGTTCACAGCAGAGTCAAAAGGATTTTTCTATTCATCTGAATGAGGAAAGGACAAAGCCCAGAACATAACACATGAAGGTTGGTCCCAGATGTAATGACTGCAAGAGCAATGGCCAGCAGGAATTCACACAGGTACAACTTCCTCAGGTGCTCAAGTGTAATCTTGGAGTAGCTGAGCTCACTTGGGAGACCTTAAGAGAAAAGGACTGCATGCTGCAATTGATGTGCTGCATGAGCCAAAGTACATAATCTATCTTCTGCAGGTCCAGCTTAAGGACTCTTACAAGGGTTAATAACATCTCCATTCTTTAGAGGACAGTGCAAAAGTTAATCCATTATAGTTCATGAGAGTCTCTGAAATCATGATGATATAAATCAAATGGAAAATTACTGAAGCAAAAGAACTCTCTGAGAGATATCCCTCTTTCAGAACAGTTTTTTCTGTTCCACTTCTTTTATTTTTTCCACACAGTGGAAGTCAACAGAGACATTAATTTTTCTGATATCTACAGATTTTTATTACACAGTATTTAGGCAATTTTCTAAAAGGAAAGCAGTATTTATGCCTTTTTAAAAGTCTTCCACATCTCTGGCCTGAGAAAGCTCAGCTTGGGTTCTTCTGTCAGATACTGAGGTCTGTTTCATTCTGGAACACGATGCAGCATGAAGGATAATGGTACCGCTGTCACCCTTACAAGTGAGACCTGATTAAATATGGTGGGACTTCTTCTTTCATCAGAACCATTCCAAAGTATTTTTTCCCTTAAAGCTCAATCACCACAAATGCCTGAACTATTTGTGAAGAAAACTTCCTTGTTGATTTTTAATATTCTTTCTGTTGAGACTTGAGAGATTTCAAAACCTCTAACAAGGGCACATCTGATACATAAAAGCAGCAAAGAAACCAATGCAAACGAAAATTTGCATGAAAATAATGTTCTTTTGAAACAGCAGAGACAAACATGCCATGCCATAGTTGCTTCCTACTCTTACAAAACATCAGTGCTCAGAGCCTCGGTTACAAATGATAATGGCAACATTAATGTGGGTCCTTATCTGAGACCTGCTGAAGTCAGTTAAAGGTCTTCCATTGATTGCAGGGAATATTAGATCAGGCCCTTTCAGAACGTATTTTGGTCAACTCTTGTCCAACCGTTATTTCACATAGGAGAAATGGGGTTTATCTCCCTTCTGCACTCTGGGCTTCTATCAGCAGAGTGACATCCAAGTGAGGGATCCAAGCACGAGAAAAGTCCAGGCTGTCCCGGTGGTGAAGTATAGAGGGTGTGGCAGTTTTTAAAGAGTCTCAACACAATGACACATGAGAGAGAAAGGGAGAGTGAAATAAAATAAATCATAGAGCAAGACTGGAAGGCAGAGACGTAGACAAGTATAAAAGCAGTTTTTTCTTCAGTTTTTCTAAACCAAAAATAGTCCAGTCATGTTAAGACGTGAACAGGTGGGAAAGTACAGCTTTGCAGCTTTAAAATTGTATATTGTTTTTCATCTGTAACACAAAAGAGAGTTTGAAAAAAGTGAAAAACGTTCCAGCAGGTTTCGGAGCAGGAAGGAAATCATGCCAAATTATTGCTGATATTCAGTCTTTACAGGTGTGCTTTCTCCTTCACCTTGATGGGAAATCCCCTCATTTAATCTCATACAATGTAGCAGAATGACTGTAAGCAACTTCCTACCTGGTGTCCTTTTCTTCTGCTTTTCAAACCACAGTGAGGTAACAGGAATTAAGACCCTGCAGGTTATGGCATATGGATGAAATTGTATCAGCTTGCACAGCATCTCTGGCAGTGGGGTTCTGGAGGGCTGCTGGCAGTCCTGTGGAAGGAAACATTTAGCAGAGCAGGGGCCAGCTTCAGTATGGTTTGGTCTTCCTCTGAGTACTTGCTCCCACACCTTCCAACAAAACTTGCTTTCCTCTTACAGGGTGTTGCATTTCAGTAGGGAAGGGTTGACTGTAGGTGCGATTAGCATTTGGTTTATATTATTTTAAAATAAAGATGATTTATGGGGAAAAATACCTTTGAAACTGTATCCTATCATATCCTGTCACCATTATGCAAACAGAACCAGATACTAATTTCCGCTCTTGCACATTTTATTGTCCAAAAACCAAAATGACAAAAAATAAAAGGAAAGGACAAGCATGACTCAAATGCATAATTTCCCAAAGATCTTCAGATTCTTTTAAAATATTAAAGAATTATCAGAAGACACGTCAAAATACAAATATTTCAGAAGATTTTATTTATTTTTAAAGTAGTTTGAATCTTATGACCATTATCAGCTTCCATGTGTTATTTTATTTTTCTTGTGCTATTTAATTTTTATTTGACTTGCATTTTAAGTTTTTTAAAACTTCTACATTAATGCTACTATGATGTCTGTTTTCTGTTAAACATTACAGAGAAAAATAACACTTTTTGCTTCTGAGCTGACATCATGTAGCAGAACCCTTTCAATGTTTAGTCTTTTGATACAGTTGCTTTGATGTTTTTCCAGAAACCTTTTGGATTTTTTTGTTTGAAGATAATATTATAAATATTATAATGAATATTATAAATATTATAAATAAAGTATTCCATTAATTTTATATTTAATCATTATTGGTTTTCACTATTTTTTGCACTCCATAAAGTGTTATAAATTAAATATTTGACTGGAGCAAATTAAGTTAGTTAGCAACAAGCCTTGAGAAAAAAGTTTATTCATTACTTTTGATCAATTTCCACATCTTTAGATTTTTATTGTGATGAGAGATCTAATTAAACAATTTTCAACAAAGGCCTGATCTAAAACTTGTGAAAGGTAATAGGTACCATCACAATTTCATTAAAATTAATTGGCATGGGTCCTTTATTAGAAGAAGCAAGATTTTGAGCATGGTAACTTGCCTGAGTTTTGAAAATTCAAGCTTTATGTTTTGAGATTAAAATTCCTGTTCATACAAGTACAGCCTGTAAAAAGTAATGAACGGAAAGTTGGGTGGAAATCTTGAAGTGCTTGTCCAATTAAACAAGGAAAAAATAATGTGAATCACTGATTTTTTAATACTTTGGCTAGAAATTACACAAATGGTCTATCATTTCAATTTTCACATTCTATATATTGATGTACTAAACTGATGTTCACATTAGATATTAGAAAAATAATTTTTCACTGAAAAGAGTGGTCAGGCACTGGAATAAATTGCCCAGGGAGGTGGTGGAGTCACCATCTCTGCAAGTGTTCAAGAGGTGTCTGGATGTGGCACTTGGGGATATGGTTCAGGGGTGATTATGGTGGTGCTGGGTTGATGGTGGAACTAGATGATCTTGAATGTTTCTTCCAACTTTGAGCATTCTGTGATTCTGTAAACTGGCAGGGCATTCTATACTTACTATTGCAGCTTTTTCTTTCATAGCATTAGCCAAAACCTCAAGGCCTAAAATAAATCTTGCTACATCCTGAAAAAAAAGTTTATTTCAGAATATAACAGAATATTTCAGTTTGAAAAAAAAATCAAATATTTAAGTTGTTCTGCTGATTTGTGATGAAACAAAATGTTGGTATGTCAAAGCTGCTCAGGGAGTGACACTGAGTTGCACACTGATGGCCACTTTCTGCAGTCATGTGCATGGCTTGCCAGTCCTTTGTCTGGAATCAGTAGAAATTTTGCCATTGAGTAAAATAGGAGGACAGCTAAGAGTTTTATTTTCTTTTGTATAAATAATATATCTTTCCCAGCATTTCTCTTCACCTCATCACCACATTTTTCCTTTTGCATCCCCGCAATTATCTGTCATTTTATATGGCTGCAGCCACTTCATCTCTGACAGACCACTATGGGCTCAGTCCAGCTGGTTATGTGCCACATGGACTTTCTGTGATCAAAGTGTCTCCATTTCAGGAAGAGCTGTCTAATTGCAATGCCTCTCACAGCCCTATCTCTCTGTGATCAAAATATGTTCCTCTTATGTGATTTCAAGCTGATTCTGACCAGCTGGGAGGAAGGAGAAAAGAGGAAGGACGTCAGTGTGGTTATGGTGTTAGCCAGAGCCTCTGGGGATGAAGGTGTATTTCCCTGTTCTGCCACAAATGGCTGTCGTGGCTTCAGGCAAATGACTTGAAGTACTCTACAGGTCCCTAAAATGTTGCTTAGGCAGCAGAATAATGCTTTAAAAGGCACGGTCCTGAAACCACTGATGGTCGTGGCCTAAGCTTCTGCTTCTCTGCCTGTGTGAGAAATGCCTCAGTGAGGACACGACTGAGCAGTTCGGGGCCTGGCTCCTGCCTGAGCTTGCCTGGCCAAGGAGCTCTGGTGCTTCTCTGCCTGCTCCTCCTGCCGGGACAGGGCCTGGCTGGTGGGTGCCCCTGCTGCCATCCCACCCAGCTGGGCCCTGGGTGGGGGGACAGGCAGGGCTTTCACTGCACCTCACGGTCGGGCCTTCCGAGGGAATCCCCTGCTCATCCTGCCCCGCTTGCCCTGTGCCCGGGGATGCACAAGCTGGGTGTTCTCTCAGGTGCAGTAAGCTGGGAATGCCTGGCAGGAGCTTTCAGCACCTGGTGCCATGCCCCAGCTGCTCCCAAACTGAAACCTCACGTAACATCCAGCGGGGGACATGGGGTCCTCAACATCAACCACGCCATGCAGTGCATCCATGCTTGCTGGGCTGCTCTACGTGCTCATGTAGATGCAAGAGTGGGAATTAAGAGCAGAGATGCTCCATGGCATCCTTTTTGCACCTTACATTCTAGGGCTCTGCAGCACAGATCCCCACCCTGAAGGACGGATTTCACACTCTGCTTTAAGTTGGGTATTATCTTGCTTGAGTAAAGATTTCATTTAAAAATGTAAATAAAGTCTCTTTTGGAACAAAAAATATTAGGCCAAATCCTGTGCTTAGTTAAATATATATAGTAACCAAGATCCTGAGAATTTTCTTCCTCTATTTTTGTAGAAAAGTCAGAGAACCTCTTAATCTGCCCCTATTTCCTTTACTAAAAGGCAGACAAATACTGTCCTCTTTTATTTAAAAAAACAGATTGGGAAGGATGGGAGTTCAGCAACCTGTTTTCAGTGTCTTACAGACTTTTACATTTCCCTATTTTTTCTTAAGTGAACTCTTCCCCACACCTATTTTCTCACAGGTGTGAGAAACTGATATACATTTGACCTCCTTTCTCCCCTCTCTTTGCACTCCACCACTGTCAGGTGATTAGTCTAACTTCTCCAAAACTGTCTTTCTGTCTATATTGTTAAAATCTTTTATTTTCATATCCTGACTCTCCTGGTGGTAACTTGAAAAAAATTAAAATACAGAATTTCTTTCATTAAGAAAAGTGATGCATTGCAAGCCATGTTAATTAATCTTTGACAAAATCTTAAGGAAGACAAGACAACTGAAGTTTTTCAACTCCATTAGCCAGTGAGGGGGGGTGAACTATTTTACCAGAGCTGGAAACACACACAAAAACAGGCTCAGATACTTTGAGTTTTTAAATCTTGTGCAATCAGTCTTTGAAGGAGATGAAAAACTGAAGTGGAAATCTAGAATACTTCAATGGCTGGTATCCAAGTAACAATGATTTTTCAGAAAGTTCAAGAAAACTAAAAAAGCTAGGTACTGTTTCAATGGACTAGTCAAAATAACTACAGTAGGTTCCTCAGGCACTCCTTGACTAGAGGACAAAGACTAAAGATTGGGTTTTTTCCTTGAGTTCAGGATTGTACCATAGATCATGAATTAAATGGATCAAAACCAACTATTACTTTGTTTTTCCCTTCTTCATTTTAGAGAAAACAATGTCTGCATATGGAGCACATACCAGGTGCGTACAAAAGCAATTTATAGTTTCAGTATGAAAACTATCACCTCTGTGCCTCAGAATCCTGTAACATATGCATCATACTACATAATCTGGTGTATGTTATGATTGCCACTTCAGGAGCATGAGAGCACAAGAGTCATGCAAGCCGACTCTGTCCTTCTGTCAGTTTTGGACTGGGCTCTTGTTTGTCCTTTCTGAATTGAGCACTGGCTCATTCAAAATCCTTGTACAAGCCACTTGGGGAAATCTTTTCTAAAAAGTCCCCCACGTTTTGAGTTCTTCTTTTTTTGTAGATAGCCTAAATTAGACACCTGCTGGTAAGTCTTTAAAGCCAGACAACCGTAAACAGAGGCATGCAAAGTCAGTGAATACTTTTGAGCCCTTTCAGCCTTACCTCCGTATGGCTGAATAATTTCTGGTGTGATTTGGGAGGCCCAGATGAGTTATATGAGGGCTAAATTGTAAAATTTATGTTTATATATCTAAAATTTGTTGATTTGGTTTTTTGGGGCTTTTTGGGGGGGTTGTGTTTTTTAGATTTTTTTGATTTTTCTTTTTCCGAAAAGCTGATCAAGATCTTCATACTGTAAAGACTAAAGGTAAGTCCTCAGTCTACCTGCATACCTGTCTATGCAATATGGCCTGCTTGATGAGATGTATCTCTTGACCAAAGATGAAAATAATGTGTATTCGTGAGATTTCATAACTTCAGACTGAGCTGAACCACTCATTTCAGACTGTTATTACCAACAAGAAGACATGATTTGCAACTTAGTTCAAAAATGCAAAGGAAGATAGTATGAGGAGAAAGCACATCTGGTGGTCACCTTTTTACTGCTAAACTTATCTCTGTCACAGGGAATGAAAAGGATAATCAATAAACAAAACATTGAAAGCTGAGAAATCCACAAGAAAAAAAGAATATGACTCATGAAAGGTATGCTCTTACTTTCCCTTATTGGTAAAAATGAATCACTACTTTGTGTGAGAGCTAAGTGAAAAAAAGATCAGCTGTAAATACTGCTTTGTTTTGCCTCCCTTTTATCCTGTTCTTGCACCTATGAAAAAGGGTGCTATGAGAAATAAATTACATCCTCTGAAGCAAAATCCCCAGAGGCAGAGTCTTCACAACACTCAGCCAGCTAACCTGGAAGTTAACCTAGGTTCACTAATTTTGTTCAGTTGCCCAAGCTTTTGGCCAGAGCAAATGAGACCAATTTTTAAGGTCCAGCTCATCTGCCCTTGTACTCAAAGCCAGTATTTTTTGCTATTTGGGAAACTCCTGTACTCAGTTAAGATGGAGAGGTGTTGTTTTGCCTGAGCAGGCTTTTGAATCTTTGATTCTGAAACCTCATGCTTGTAATTTTAGTTTGTTATGTTTGATCAAACCTTCTTGTGTCTTGGTGCCAGTGAATAAGCCTGGCCTTTTTTCTTGGCAGCCTGTGATTGAAAAATAAAGAGAAGTAAGGATGATTTGACTTTGAGGTTAACAAAAAGTATAGGTACGATTCAGTAACCGAAAGAAATCCTGCCCCTAAACTTGACCTTAGTGGTTATTGGCCTTTGATATAAAATCCTGAGTATGTGATATATACCAATGTTCAGTAAAAACAAAAGTAAATCAAATCCTATTGAATAATTGATTTTTTTTTTACAATAAATTATGCCATATAAAGCAGAAACATATATTTTGGATTTTTTAAAAACTCCTATAAACACCCAAAATACTCCTAGGCAAAATATCACCAATTCATTCACACAACATAGATGGATATATTAACATTTGAACAGGTAGGGCCAGATCCATGATCTCTTATAAATCAGACAAACATGCTTTTCCCAAGTACTGCTGCAGCCAGTTATCCCTCACTGAGGATCAGTACTACTGTAAATTAGTGATGGAAGTGTGGAGCTACTCCCAAAAGACTACTGCCACTAAAGTAAAAACAAATGGAGTTGTCAAATTATTGTTCAACCTGATCTTTAAATATTCCAGTTGTTCTTCTAGGGAAGTGAATAAAGTCTTCCAGAATCTGAAGTGAATAAAATCTTTCCAAAATCCAAAAGGCTTTTATCACCCATCTGCATACCACTATCACTTGTATTATCTGAAGTGGTCTTCAAGTCAAATCCATAGATCCATTTATCAACTTCACATACCATATGCCTCTCCAAAACTACCCAGCACAAGCAATATCCTTCCACTTCTATGTAACAGGAGAGCCAGAAAGGATCCCAGGCTTGGCAAGAGGGTTGAGAAGCAGAATACATCTAATATGCAATATAGATGTGACCAGATTGCTTTTGGGGGCCCATAGTATTAGCATAGGTGGTGAAGGCACCATCAGAAATATCCCCAGCTCAGAATAAGCCAGTATTTCCTTTTTTCCTTAGCCATGTGATATGTCATCTCTCTGCTGTACTGGGCAATTTTTACTGTACTGTGCAAGTCACTATGGAAACATTAAATGCAACTGGATTCAGTAGACCCAAGGCAGAATCACATGCACTCGAGATACTTTTTTTGTTTGGCGGGAACTTACTGATAAGCAGATTTGAAACTGATTCAGCCAACCTTATCTACCTGATGGTGACCATATCAAGATTCTGCTTCCCTCAGAGAACACCACATGGACAATGACAAACTTTTACTGTGTTAGAAATATAGCCTTCTTCTGCTTCTTCCTACTGTGCTTCTCATGTCTATTACCTGTCAAAGAAATGATTTAGTCTGGTGTGAAGTGATCTGTTCTCGACACACCCTTGTTGCCTTTTTTTTATCACTTTATTATCTTTAAGGCTGTTGATGTGGATTGTTCAGTAATTCATTACAGTGTTTTTATAGACTGATTAGTTTATGATGCTCGGCATCTTCACATCTTTCTTTCTTTCTCCCTCTGTAAAAGATTTCTGCCTTTTCCCATTTTCTAGAGCTTCCTTTGTCCTCCCCAGGTTCCCACATGCAATCACTAATATTTGGGAAAGTATCTTCGTTAGTTCCAAAATCAGCTAGTTTGGCTACTTCAAACTTTTGCTAATTTTGTCTAGAGAAAATTTCACTGACTTCATCTACCTCTGTTGGCTAAAACATTAATCTAAATTTGTTCTTTAACCTGCTTTTACTGTACTCTGTCTGGTACTCTTCCGTCCTTGTTAAAATATATTTTCTTCCAAGTGTCTGATTGCAATGTGTCTTTCATGTTTGTGTGTATTTTTTGTGTAGCTTTCTTGCTTCCTATATTATGTAATGGATCTATACATTGTTTTCCTCCTGTTTCTAATACATTCATAGCTACTTTTTTCCTTGCATTTTATGCCTTATGATAATTTAAATATATTTTCCATCCAAGATTTTTCTGATTTTTTCCCCACTTGATCATACTTTGAAATGATGCTTATAAAATAATTTGCCTTTCAAGAGTACTTGTTGTAGAAGTGGAAATCCTAACGTAAAGGCCAGGAAATACAAGTTTAAATGCTACTTAGTTTGCAAAAGGAAGTTCCAAAAGAATGAGAATTAAAGGGACTGGGAAACAGGTGGCAGTCATTGTTCAAAAAGAAAGTGACTTCTTCCTTTCACTCAAAGCTTAAAACCAGTAGCTGCATATTAGATGACACTATGAACTAACTCAAATATATTGGATAAAATATTTGTAATATCAGGAAAATATAGAAAAGGGTGACTGATGTTATTAGGAAAATAGTCGCAAGATTACAATATAAAAATACTATTTTTTTCTTATAGAAGATTATATTTGAGGTCTGACATAGATATACTGTAGCTGTATTATGAGATGGATTGTGCTTATCATGTAACTGACCTAAAATATTTGAAAAGTATCATATATACTTCACAAATAGCTTCTGTGAGAACATATTGTCCCTTGTATGCTCGTGCACCTTTCTCTCTTCTGTTTAGAAGCCTAGGCTTTTAAAAAGAGTCTGTGTTTTCTTTTAAAAGTTGCTTTGATATGCCTTTGAGCATGTTTCATTTGCTGTTTTGACTGGCTTGACTTTTCACCTCAACAGCGCAGCTGAATTACAAGTCTTGCATTAATTTTAATTCATCCTTTTGATAACATTAATAACAAAGAAGTCAGTCTTATCAGAGGTAAGAATCAAGAAGGATTAAGAAGCTGAAGCATGTGGGACAGAATAGAGCATGAATCAGATCTGCCAGATGGAAAATAAAATTATGAAGAGAGAAGAGTAGGGGGTGACTCATCAAATAGAAGAGAAGAATGAAATTGGTGAATTTTCTGGCAATTCACAAATTATCAGACTTGCCTTCAAACATCCCAGCCTTTTCTGAGAGGTACTGTGAGTACAGGCACTGCAGCTCTGGTATTGATTACACAGAGAAAGGCAGCTGTCTGTGTTCCTGTACTGCATGGAACTGGGAGCAGGTCACACGTGGTTATTGTGGCAAGACCATGTGTAATGAGCCAGTGCTGGGCTTGGAATGCCTGAGTGTTCAGGGATGCCCAGAATGAAAAGACAGGAGGTTCATGACCTAGCTCCAAGCCCCTACCCACCCATTCCATGGGGCGGTGGTGCTACAGATGAAGGAAAAAATTCTTCACTTCCCACCTGTCCTCCCCAGGATCCCTCTGCCTATTCCCTGGAGATACATGCTGACCTTCTTCCTCTTGGCCACAAGGAGATTATTTTAAGTGACCTGGAAGAAATAGAATTGGCTGAAGTAGATAGGTATCATAAAACCAAGGGCAAAGGCTAGCTATGAATTTCTGCATGCTGTTCTGGCCACATTAACTTGAAATAGAGACTGAGTATTTAGCATGTTACTGTTCATAAGGGAATTTTCAAAACACTGAAGGGCAGTTAGTGACAATCCCCAGTGAACATCAATGAGGACTAGACACTCAACGCTCAGCTGCACCTCTCTTTTGCATCACTTATAGGGCTGACAGAAAGCTAAATCAGGGCAGAGGTAGACAAAGAAGTGTTGCTGGGGTGAGTAGGAATAAGAAAGGGAGAACAGGAACAACAGAACATACCCATGTCTTTGGCTTAAAGGAGTAATACACTGACAGGGATTGGCAATCAGCAATGGGAAGTATGGATGCAGGAAAACACTTCTGTGTGCATCTGTGGACAGAAGTAATTTTTTTAAACAAAAGAGTATTTAATGTAATTGCTGGTTTCATGTGTTGAAATCAGTTGTTGCTTCATTAGAGTGTTTGCAGTGTGGCTGGTCAATTTGCAGATACATAGATATATAGGTGCATACATATACATATATATATTTATACCCTTGGGAATCCAAGCAGCTTTTCTCCTACTACTTGTGTTATGTTTAAAATAGCATGATGGCTGTTACTATAATACAGCTTTATCAAGTGCACTATTTAAGTCTGCCAAAATAAATGGGGATGTAAAGGAAAGAGAGGGATGGTGGCTGACTGAGTAATGTTCAAACTGTCAAATTTCTCATGAGCAAATTAGCTGATCCTAATCTAGTTGACATTGGGAAACCATCCAGGATTTTTTTTTATTATTTGGGGTTTTTGATATAAGATGACTTTTTATTGGAACTGAAACAACTGCTTCCTTGGCTCTGATTACATCCTTCCTCACCACAGAGTGCTTGGTAGGGCAAGCAGAGAGAGGTCTTATTCTTATGCATCCTGCTTGTGCATCAAGACAAAGGGTTTGGGGAACAGGATAAGAAAAAACTCTTCACTGAAGCCAGCCAGGTAGAAGAAAGCCTATGGTAGGGTGGTGCAGATGTCAGAATGCTAAAGCTTTGCAAGAAGGTTAGGCTAGAGCTGGGCCATTCCACCATACAACAACAATCACAATTTTGTCATGATCCTTCTGAAACTGGGCCTTTCCTTTCACTTCTACTTTGAATAATTATATGCTCTTATTTTGTCCTTGAACCTCTTGGAATCAAAACCCTGACAACAAATACACAGAAAAGTTCTGATACAAAAGACTTCTGTTGTTATGTGGGTGAGCTGTGCCAGTTTTAAATTGTCATGGGAAATCTTTGGATGTGCATATGATACGCTTCAATGTGGTGCTTGGGAGAGCTCTTCAGAAGTCTGTTCTTCAAGTTTTGTTCCTGTTCCAGTTACAGCAGGCTGGTCCACCAGCTCGGCTTTCTGGTTGAAGAATGAACAATTTGTTACTTAAATACCTTTGGGTTACAGATTAAAAGTGAGGTTTGGCTAAGTATCAGTGGATGGTTGCTGGATGCTGGGGAACTAAAAGGCGACAACCAGAGGGAAAAGAAGGAATCTCACGTCTTCTGTTCAGAAACAAAGACAGAGAAAAAAGAAAATCCTTAAAAGGGGAAAATTAAGTTACAGCAACTACATATTAGAGCTAATTGCCCGGACACTTTACGAAATTTGATTTCAGTGTGGGGGAACTTAATTTGCTCTTGGCAAGAGGGTAGAATGCTTAATTCAACTTAACAAAAATACGTTTTTTGAAAGAGGAAACAAGACTGACAGAATTTTGGCATGTCAACAAAAGGCAAGAATACAAAAAGAAAAGGATTAGTGAAAATGAAGATCAAGAAAGGATCAAAAATATATTGGCTAGAGTCCAGGAAACATTTGTTACATTTTATAAGCAAAGCCATTCTTCCAAAGTGTGTAGTACAGAGGAACTAGCTGATCTTTACCTAAAGCGATATTGGCCACCCTGTGTGCTAATGAACAGATGTCCCCATAGGAATCAGAAAAGCGTTGATCTCCGTACTGTAACCGAAATGGCATGAACTGCCAGGTCTACTTGCATTTTCCTAAATGGAAAATCCAGTAGGGACTTGGACATTTAGACTGATTTATAAGTAAACAGCACTGCCCATGTATTTAATACAATACAATAAAATGATTTTACATCTAGTAAAAGCTTTCTAGGTCTTTTATTCTATTTCTCACGACATAAGGACTTGACCCACTCCATAAAAAAGTCAGACAGCAGGCCTAATAGAAGGAGAATATTTTTTCCATGTGATGTCCAAGTGTACTGTCACAAAACCAGTGCCAGAAGACAGCAAGAAAGTCAAAATATAGATTAATTAAAAGAGATCAGTCAAATCATCACAGGATGGATCCATCAGGGGGTTTCAAATTGAGAGATCCCTCATTCGCTAGTGGCCAAAGCAGATGTTGAACCCTGAGCTAGATCAGTCTTAGGTCTCGCCCAGAATGAATATTTTTGCAGCTTACTCTCACACTTCTAAGATCTGATTTTCTATCTCCCATATTTTTCTAACAAACAACTTGGGAAAAATTTACTCTTAGCTGCTATTCTCATGTGAGGCTTGGTAACTAAATAAATAAGCATTCTGTTATGAAGTCAAACGGATTAGCTCAAGACAGGCTCAGATTGGTTCAGTTAGTAGCTAGCCTCTTCAATATTGCACTGAAAGGGACTAGGAGTGTTCACTGGGTCAGCAATAATACAAGCAACAAATAATCCCAAGCATTATGGTTTTTTTCATGTGGTTGCAATCTACCTTGAAGTAGAATAAAAATTCAGAACAGAATTACTGGAAGAATTATCTGACTATTGGTGCTGCCCACCCAAAATTTTCATGTTATCTGTGTGTAATAAGATACAGAATGAACAGAGTAAAAATATTCTTCCTGTGGTATGAACTAGGAAGGGAATAATTTACTTCATTCAAATAATTTCTCTGCAAAGCAGATAAAACTTGAATGACTTCCCAAAACTATCCAAAGCTATTACAAAACTGTATTATGTCAGTTTTCAAAAGTGTTGCCTGCAAAATTTGTCTGAATACCTTGATGCTGCTGGAATACTTTTTAACCTTGCCTATATTCAGATCAGCTGGGGAAAAAACATTTAGGACAGAAGACTGTGGGAAGTCAAGAGGACTAGTAATTGTAGGCCAGAGTCTTTCACTGCTAAACTGTGTCCACATGGACACTGCTGAATGTGTCAAATTACTTTGATTTAGCTAAACTCAAATGACCCACAACTGTCTCTTTCTGATATGGAAAAACTCTTTTTTTGTTTTCAGTTTATATTACCTCATTTGGAAAGGGATTCATGCTTGACTGGGAGGAACCTTCTCATACCCGATAGAAAGTTCAAGCTATTTTTAACTGAGCAATGATACTGGTATAAGCGAGCGAGTCAACCTTCCTGTGTAAGTAAGGCAGGAATCACAACTCAAAGGCCAGGTAAGTAACCAAGAGGCATAAGCTGGTGGCATTCCAGTGGTCTGCTAGCATAAGTTCTGTTCCCTTGGTCCAGTTCCTGGAAGATGGCCATCACCATCAGAATTCCAAATAATTTACAGTCTGAGACAGAGCAGTCAAGATCAATTCTCTGCACTAGAAATGGCCTTCCAAGATATGAGTAGCAAGAAATGTAAGCAATCTTACCCACTTGAGCCCACTGGTATGGCTGTTTAGAGGCTAAAAAAAGAAGAAAACTAAATCACAGGTTTTTGATATGAAAAGTTACCCAAACCATTTATTCACAAGAAATAAGAAGTTTTTGAAACAACTAGGCATTGTTATGATTGTTATCAGAGTTTTAAAAATGGCAGTGAATCATCAGAAGTCACTTGCAGTGACTCATATTGTGGTCAGAGTTTTCATATGTCAAACAGGTATTTTTCTCAAAGAATACCTTCTTGTGTTTCTTTGTTTAAATTCAGTTATTAAGGATACTTCTTTGTCTTTAGCCTTCTCCATGAGTCCAAACTATGAACACATTCACTTCAGTCTGTCAGACTAGCTGTGCAACACTATGTTCTGTACCTCTTCTAGTTCAGCTGTTGAAAGATTTGGACAGTCAAAGACAGCTCAACTCACCTTTGGATCACAGTGTACACAAGAACTCTCTTGCTGATTGCTATGGGATGGGTTGTGTGGGCTTCTTCCCAAGCACTGGGAGCAGATTCTCTGCCTCCTGCAACCTGGCCCTAAATCCAGTGCCCACTGAAGCCCACACGTTTGACTTCACTGAGCTGTGGACCTGGATACTCCTGTAGAGTGTGGCAGCCATACTGTCATTTGACAATGCCCTCTATAACATTGTCAGGCTGGTTATAGTTGTCTGGAGCAATTCTCAGACACTTTTAAGAAGAAGGATGCAGTTGTGCTCCAGATTTCCTTCTTAGCTCCTGCCTTTACTAACCACCTGTGCAAAGGCAGTTCTTAGAGGTTCAACAGCAACTAGGTGGGTAGGATTTCATTTTCCTGTAATGCACTATTTAGTATGGTACCATCCTACTTCCTTCAGGATATACGCCTAAAACCACTTCACCCCATTTTCAATAACAGCTGTTAATTATTCAGTAGAATTTTTTATTTTGACTGTACTCAGTCTCTGGGGAAGAGTCTTGCTGCTGATTTTAAAGATGAGTTTCCATTTGGCTTGTGTTTTAGTATTCTTTTCTGTATTGTAGATAGCATGCCTATCTTTGGAATTTTCCATTATTTTTACTATTAGTGAAGAATTGTACTGAATAAATGTGATATATTAATGTTATTCCTTACTGACACATTTGGAAGACATGATTGTATATAATAAAAGTACCAGAGTTTCTCTGAATACTTCCTTAGAAATTAAAACCTTTTAAAAAACATTTTTTTAAAGCTGCTGTAGAAATTTTTAAAGAAACTCATTGTTGGTTAATTTTAATGGTATTCATAGTATGGACTTATGGAGAAGACTAAAGGCAAAGAAATATCCTGAATGACTATAAACAAAGAAACACAAGAGGGTATTCTTTGAGAAAAATACCTGTTTGACATATGAAAACTCTGACCACAGGTATTGACTTCTTTTTAGAGGCATTAATTGCTGGTTTGGTGATTTGGGGAGAAATACTCTTTACCAGTACAAAACAGTCTTTTGCATAGGAGGCCTGAGCCTTTATAAAGGTTCAATTTAAAATCAATAAAATTAAAGCTGTAATGCAGTTTTGCCAGTAGTTGCCCCCACACTTCTCCCTCCAGGAATTTTTGGAGAAATCAAGGGTTTGCCACAGGTGGAATAAGCATGTCTTGTAAACAATTCCTGGAGCACCACAGGATTTCAGCTGGGCAGAGGAGTCAGGAGCACAGTGTAATCTACAGTGCTAACCAGGCTGACTCCCATGGCCCTGGCTAATGCCAGTCTTGTTTACAGTTTTGTCCTTTGTTCACCTCCCCAAAGCTTACATAGAGCATACTTGAAGAAGTAGCTGGACTGGAGGAAGCACTCATTTTGAGACTCCTGGTATGTTAGAACAAAACTGTGGAGACTTGTAACAGTGTGGTCTATGGATGTGTTATCTCTGTTCTGTTGTTTGACAGGCTTTTGATGCCATGATGACTCATAAAAAAAGAGTTGGCAGAGAAGCCACGATGGGCCATGTGCCCCACTGGTGATAGCAATGAAAAAACAATGTCTTGGACTAAAAGTTTGTCTCAGCCTTTGTTTCAGAAGATACCTTTTGTTATCACTCTTTCCTTTGAAACATATATTCTTACAATTAATTATGCTTAATTTTGGTCTTGCACTAATATATTAAAATACTTCTGGGACAGTTATTCTTTTTTAATTGGACTTGAGATTTTTGTCAGTAGTCTGGAGAAAAGTAATAATGCTAATCAAACTGAAATGATAATCAAATTTTCTGTGTGCCTATATTGCAAGTGCTGTAATTGTACATTGTATTTGTTTATGCAAGTAAACATTTGAATATTTAAAACTGATGCATATACATATCAGCATATTCCTTAGCTATTTTGTACACATACTTAATTGCATTTAAAGATGCATTTGGGGTATTTCTTCATGCATATGCTTATTGAATAGTTTACTGCATGCTGAATATTTCTGATTGCAGGGAGGTTTTGTATTTGCAATTAATAGCTGGTTCTATAAGCAAAGGAATTGATGACTTCCTACAGACTTGAATCTTTTTGTGCCTTAACCATTTCAAGTCCAATAGTGTCTCAACAATAATTTTTTTGTGGCTGACCTGGCAAGACTGATGTGCTCTGTGATCAGCCAGTATGTGTAGGTTCATTGGGCAACAAGCCAAATATTTATTGGAACTGCTGAGCTGTTCTTCCTTTTGCTCTTCTGCAGTATTAATGTATGATCGTATTCCACTAAGGAGTTCAATTTCGAGAAGCACTTAGGATCATAATTGTCTTTGAGAAACTTGCCACATTTTGAAATGTCTAGAAACTAGCTAGTGAAATCAGAGGGTATGGGGCAGGAGACATGCAAAGCAAGAGATAGACCTCTGGACACAATGAAATGTACAATCAAATGCTCATTACCTTAGGAATTCAAGTTAAAAAAAAGAAGAGGAAAATTTATGACATTTGTCTTACAGTATCTGCTGTAACTTTTCAACAGGTCTAGGACAGTTTGCCCCAAATCTATGGTTACCTTGGAATCCACATCCTGAAACTAAGTTCAACTGAAAGAGAACAACTAAAACAAGTGTTGTATGGCTTTACTGTTGCAAACAAAACCTTCCAAATAAAGAGCAGTAAATCAAAGCTTTTTTCTACTTGGTCCTAGAGAAAGCGTGTTGTAATAGAGTAGGGAAATCTTACAATCACATGATGATATGGGCTATAAATAGATTACTCTCATACAGTAGTTCCTCTGATCTAGCCAGAATGACCTATAATTCTCTTTGCTTGGGCTGTTTTTACCTTGAAAAAATTTTTAAAAATTCTGGTGCTTTTGTATCTCCTTTAAGCCCAACTTCAGTCTTTTTTTTCACTTTTTTCTTGTTTCTGGTATTCAAGGTCTCTTAGCACCTGTTGACTGTCTCATTTCCCACACTTTGTGTCATCATGTGATAACACCAGCTGAAGGGTTGCTTCTAAAACAACAACCACAAAGGCAGACTGTGGTTTTGAGAAAGGCACATTTTGCAGGGGGTGACATCCAACACCATCATGATGCCACCTGCATCTATATTTGAAGTAGTCTCAAAAGTAATATGAATCATGTCTGACTTTGTATAAGTGTCAGAGGTGCAATGTGGATACTTGAAAAATTAGCTGCTTTTATAAAGAAGTTAGTTACTAGCAAGGAAAAAGAACATATTTCAAGCACTGAAGTCAATTACCTCCACTAGGATAATCTGAGGCCCTAACAATATCAGCACATACCATGACTCCTACTCCTGAGCTCTTTCCCAAATACAACTCTGTACCACATTCCCATCCTACCTCGTGATCCCAGTAGCAGCTGTATGCACAGAAGGTCTTTTTGCTTGGAGCTGCCCCTTATTCAAGTACTGTGGACATCTTCTTTTCTAAGACCTCATTCCCTGCCTTCAGACATACTGAGTGAAGAAGGAAGTGACACCTGCTGCCTACCTGAGAAGAAAACTCACCACTCTCGTGGAAGACTTATGATTGGGCAGCAAGTCAAAAACTCCCTCTTTCCTCCCCAAACAGCCAGACAAAACTAGGATGGTATCAGTAGGTGTCTTTCAATGTTCAAGTACTTCAGCTAGAAGGGCTGGGTCTTTCATATTGCTTTCTCCTAGAGGATATGATAGCGTTTGAAAGAAAGGTACTGCCAAAAAGACCCCCAAGCCATGAGAAATACTAAAAAAACAAACCCAACCAAAAGATGCATGGATGACTAATTAAAAAATACTTTCTATTATCCCCTCACATGAATGGGAACAATGAATGGCCTCCTCTGCCCACCTCAATCTGTGAAGAAAATTCAATGCCTTAAAAATTAACACTATACTTGAATTTATACTGAACAGGCACCTACACAGTCATGATATGCCCCCCCACCTCACGGTTCAGAAATAAGGTTGATTCTAAGACCACTTCAGAGGACAACTGTATAGAGTTGTGATCAGGATAATTCAGATCAGCATAATTCATTCCCTTGTAAATGCTCAGGATCTTCAGTTCTCAAAATGCTACTTTGTCATATTATTACAATGCCAATGATCGCACTATCAATTGCACCAGTAGCAAATGTTTCCTCACACATTACTTTCCCTGGGATGGAAAACACCTGTCCATTTCCTCAGCAAGGACAGTCAGCCCAGCTAGCTGTCAGCATGCTTTTAAGGACAGCTACCACACCGCATATTTACTTGGGAGAATAAACAGGAAACAAAATACCCAAGAACTGGGATGCAGGTTGAAAATGTAAGAGTACACATCTTGGAGATCCTAAGACTCCCAGGCTGTGGTGTACAAGCTATGTGTATTAGATACACAGTAGTCAAGACAAATAGAGGGGAAGAGTGGAGTATGTGGAGAGGGAGTGTTGCATAAATGACAGAGAAGTAAATTGTAGATGAAGAAACCTAAGAGAGTAGCTGCAAGCTTAGATAAAGGTCACTGAGTTTTTCTTACATATGCAAGTCAAACAGGGTCAGAACTCACACTCGTGCACCCTTCTGCAGTTTCTGATACTTCTACAGTTTTAGCACACTTTGATCCTTGACAACTAGCACTACTACCCCAGAAAGTGTGTGGGTATCACTAGGTGGACAGCATGTTACACAAACCTTTCCCATTAGTTCTGGATAAAATAAATCTGGTTGGGATGGAGTGGTGCGGATTTTTGGATCTTGATTCTCACATGTTTTCTGGGTCAATGCACAGTTTCCAGTCTGGTTTACCTATAAATGTGGTCCAAAAGACATGTTGCAGAAAGGGAGTCAGAACAGAGTGGTCAGGGGTTGTTGGCTGCAGGCCTCGACCTTTTTATTCTGTCTTTCAAGCATTTGCTCAAAAGATCAGGATAAAACAATACCTCTGAAAGCCATGCATCAATTCAAATAAGAACTGCTTCAGATAGTTTATGTAGGAGGCCAGGTTATGCGATAACATTAGACTATTCTTGATTTATAATCTGTGAAACTATCTGTACTCCTGGACAAGACAGAAAAGAATTCTTGTCAGAAAGGAACAATAAACTCTCTCAGAAGCCAGGTAAGTAATTCGTGTGAAGATGAAACCTGTCGCAAGGTTAAAGGTAGTTCCATTATTACTGAGTGCCAGAGCTAAGTTGTAAATCAGCAGGAACTTGTGTGTGGGTTATAGATGAACATAAAGTATTGTCTTCCAGCTCTCACTGCTGATACCAGGAAAAGCCTTATAGTCTTCACTGCAGTTGAAAGAAGCATAATGAAGTGCAGTTATTTCTAGTTAAACAAATCACACATGTTATTCTTGGTAATTACTCATTGTCTTTTGCACACAGATCAGAGGTTTCACTCACCTTTTTGTAAATGTTTTCTTGCTTTTGCAGAGATCAATATTTCATTTTGTGATTTTTTTGAGGGGAGAAATTTTGATTTTTCAGAATGAGGTGGGGTTTTGAGAACATAAATTGGAATACTGAAATCAACTAATTTTTGTTTCTTAGTGGGAGGCCCACAGGAAAGAGCAAAAACAAGTTTCCTTAGCTCAGACAAGTTTAGCAAGATAGTGTGAGCTGAGAGCTGAGACATATACACTGATCATCTGCGGGCCATGTATTTGATGAGCATAGAGCCCTTATTGTTGATGGTGTACAAATCCTCCAGGAATTGTCACACTAATATTGCATAACCAACCATTTCGTGCTCAGTAGAAAAAAATTTACACTAATGAATGGGGGCACTCTTTGAGAAAAAATGTTCTGTGAATTCTCATGTCCATGAATCAAACAATGAAAAAGAATTTATTGCATATAGCTTTTTCTAAAAAAAATTATTTACTGATGGTGGCTTTACTATAATCCTTTATCAGAAGAGACTGTCCTCAGTCATGATTGCACCATTAAGGTGATGGTGTTACACAGCTGTCTGCAGATCACCCACATTTGTATATGTGTGTCCCTGACAAACAGATACCTGAAGGCCACACTTACTTCTTCCCGTGATCCTGTCTGCCTCTCCTGTCACTGAGTCATGTCAACATTGTTGTTCTACCTCCAACCACTTTGCCACTTGAAAGGCTAAATGTGGGCTTCACTTCTTGCTTTTCCGGGCTAAGTTTAGTTCATGAGAGGCTGCTGAAAGACAAACATGGAACTGGAGCTCGCTGCAGTTGTTAAGGGTGAAGCCAAGGTCACTGACAAACAGCAGGAAATCGACAGCCAAAGTCACAAACACCATTAATATAAGAGCTTTGCAACATATGGGAATGTACCTACAGCTGGTTATACTCACAGAGGATGGATGGATGGATGGATGGATGGATGGATGGATGGATGGATGGATGGATGAATGTACAACACGATCCCCAGAATAAGCATGGCAGTACAGCTCCCCTTGCTGCTCATGCCTTCCCAGATCATGCCTTCCCTAACTCCTACCATCAGAGAGACTAATAAAGAGTAATTATAATCAGCATTTTCACATTCTGGCAACTGAGAGCTACATTTTTAAGCACAAGCTTACTTTTCTTCACTCATCTGCTGACCTGTGGTTATACAAGTCTCTCCATACTTTGTTTTAAATTAGACATTTATCCCTTAAGTAAAGAAGGGAATCAGAGTAAATAGTAAACAACTACAGCTATGCTGTATAGAACTGGTAGAAATGATTGACTTTTTAAGTAATGATTTAATCAATTTGTTTTTAAAAGGTTTTTAAAGATTTGGATTCTTTATTATTACAATTGCCCCTTTTCCTTGAAGATCTGGTTGTGGGGAATATATGTATAGAAGAATCTATTATTCCCTTCTTGCCTGGGGCTGCAATTATAATGTTAGGCCAGATAGTACTTATTACCTGCCTGCTTCCTGTTATTTTTGGAATGATCTTAAACGAGGTGAAAGTGCTTATTCAGGGTGTGGGAATAGGAAGGTTTTATTTCACTTATCCAAATATAAACTCTGTATTTAGCCAGTATTTTACATGACAAGCTAAGGACCAAAATCAATTCATCTTTATGTGAATCTTACAATAATGTCAAAAAAATTGGATGAGACCCTGAAATAACAAGAATTACACATCCTGTGGGAATCTGCAGATGTTGCATTGTCATTCTCAGCAAATGCTGTACACCATGTGGCAGTGCCTGCAAGCAGCTCTTTTTTCACTTTCTAACCCTCACAAAGTATTTACTGTTCACAGTCAAGTCAAGTGTGTTATGTCTGTATTAGGCTCAGACTATAAATAGTCACATTGCTTATAACTGGAACAGATTGATTGTTTGAGTGTTTTCATGAAATAAAACATTTTACATCAAAGCAACACATTCATCCTTTCACCAGCTAAAACTTTCTCAATACTGCTGATGCAGAGATCACATTTAAACTATATTGAAAGTCTGTCTGTGTTTTGCTTTTTATTGCTGATGTAAAGTACTGTAAGAAACAAATTTAGCTTCCAGAGAGACAGGATAGCATAAAAACTAGCAATCTGTTTGGGTAAAACTGAATGTAGACCTAGTTTTAAAGATTTTGCCCTTACTGAAGGAAATCTATGCAATAATTTTGACTTTCCTTGATTATTTTTTTTTGTATATATCTTTATTATGGCTATATTTTTGTCCTCCATTCTCAATAGATTGATTTCTCCCTGGTTATTTACAACAGAAAAACATCTCAGTAAGATTTCAATAGCTCATTTTTTGCCTTGGAAGCTCAGAATCAGTGTGACTAACCATGAGTTCTTTAATTTACATTGGTAAATAATACAGTTTTCTACCATTTCACACATAATTTAGGATTTTTTTCAGAATGAGAGCATGATGTAAAAGAGAGAAAAATCAGTTTCTCTGGGTCTATACCTGAATAGAATTTTTTTTGGAAAGATATGGTAGTTGCATCCAGGTTATAAAGGGAATGTTTTAAATCCTGTAAACTTAATGTGCAGTCACATTAAAGGCGTCTGCAGAGTCAAGAAACAATGCTCATTTGAACAACATTAATTTATTTCAGGAGCTTACAGAAGTCATGCAAAGTGTACAAATGCATCTCTGCTGTAAGACTTACAAGTGGACTTCCAATATATTGACAATGTTTTGACTGGTCATAAATATACGTGTGTTTATTTTCATCTTTGAGATACCAATGTTTTACTGATGTTGCTCTTGTGTGTCATTTCTGGAGAAGAATCATGCTGTTCTCAGTAAGGTAAAAATACAGAAAAAAAATACAGATAATCCTTTTTCCAAAGAGCTTACAGCCTGAGACAAGCAATTTTTTTCTGGTTGAAGAATAGTGACTTTTCAACACACAAGAAGTTTTCTTAAAAATTTCAAATCAATTGATCGCAAAATATCTCTTTTTTCCTCTTTGTTTTGAGAGGTGATATTTTTTCTTGATATGCACTCAAATATAATACGTCAAGTCTGCTTTAAAATACTGGAAATTGTCATGTCTTCATTGCAAGGTGAAGTGCTCATAAAAGCACACAGTAGTTGCTAATTCCCCATATTTTTGTAAACTGGCAGGCTCCCTCACCTGCCAAAGAAAAAAAAACCCAGTACCACACCCAGGCCTCTTGAAGGCCCGTCCCTCAGGCACAGTTCATTACTTGAAATGCAAACTTTACCAAGCAGCGAAACACAAGATATTTCCCATGACTAAGGCCCCTACAATCAGGAGTCCATGGACATAGTCAGGTTTCTTGGTCCTTAGCAGAGCTCTCTTGATGCCTTCCCCTTTGGTCAAAAAAATGCCCAGGACTGGCTGGTTCCAGTGCTCCTGTCCCACCTCCTCAGGCTCAGAGGGGCCCTTGGTTATTTTTCTCCTTTTGCTATATTTCACTTTTTTAAAAATATGATCCTGTGTTTCCACAGATAGCATCCATTGACATTTTCTCACTGCCTGAGAACACAGATAAGAAATTTGCTATACCTATTACCATCTTTTGTTGCTCAGCTCATGGTTTCTCTCATAGTAGTAGGGTGTCTAACACAATTTACTCCACTGGAACTCAATGTAAAATTTTGTACTTTTGTTCTACTGAAATCCTCTTATTTATATATTTTGTTGGTCTGGTTAGTGTCAAATTGATTCATGAAAGCAAATGCAATCATCTCTATTGAATCTCTGAGCGTTTGGACCAGGCCCAAATGAATTTTTATAAAAAGATGACCAGCATCTTGTAGCTGGACAGTATTAGTAGAATTCTGCTGTAGCTTTTATTGGGAAGGAAATGTGGATTTCCTCGTGACCACAGCTGAACTAGTGGAGTAGGAATATTTTCTGTTACTATTGCAAAGGATGCCCTTACTCATCCAGCTGGTAACATTTCCAATCATTCTAAACTTTCCTTTAACAGAATTACGTGATCAATACAGAGGGCTGGCATTGCATCATAGCTGTAAGTTATAACCTAAAATTTTTGAAATCCAGCAAATTACTGATGCATCTATCTAATGCTTCACCAGAATAAGGGTTTCGAGTGGCAAGTAGACATTTTGTTATTAAATTTATTGCTACAGGATTAAAATGTATTCTTGATTAAATTTCACTAAATACACTTTCATACCTTCCAAAGTAGATGATAGTTACTTAATTCACTCACTCTAAACCCTGCAGAGTGTCAATTATTAAACACTGAATAGAAGTAATATCCTACCATCAATTGAAGTAATGTGGATAGTCTGTGATAATTTCTATTAAGTATTTCAGACTAGAGGAACAGTTTATGTCCAATAAAACAAGATATTCCATAAGCAGTGAAGGGATGAAACACAGATTATTTTGCACTGTATCTGTTGTCCCCCAACTACTCTTGACAGCTGTAACGAGAATTGTCTCTATATCTCTGTGACCCATCACTGGGCCCACACTATGACTAATGTGAAACTGTGTATATACAGAGTATTCACTTTTACATGTTTTTCCATCTGAGGGAGCACTAGTTTGAGTCCTCCTCTTGCATCTTGCCACTGAATTTATGATGACTAAATATATGAATTTCTTTTTCATGAACTTTGCTTCTATAAAAGTTTGCAAACGTCCTCCCTGCCAAAGCCTCCACAGAAATTACTAACACAGAAGGAAAATTAAGTTCCTTCTTTATTTCCATGAGTGCACGGCAAAGAGAGACTTTGCTGCTGCAGGGATCCCCTCCGTTCAAAGATGATGTAGTTGGTAAGTCAAAGGTGTTAGCCTCTGGTGATAGACAGGTATTGTCTGCAGGAATGATTGGTGCAAGGTACCAGTATGAAGTATTGTGGGAAAATATTTTATCCATAGCAGAGAGACAGAAAGAACCATTGTGTCCATGCACGGTTTGGGAAAAAAAATTACTTTAATTCTAACTGAATTTGGCTTACACTGCAATGCTATTGTGTCTTTCAGGGAATTCATTCCATGGATACAAACATAAAACACATGTGGACTTCAATACAAAGAAGAAAGCTCACCACATCTCCAATCAGCAACAAAATCACATAAAACAATTATAATTTTAAGCACATTAAGCAAATGTTTATGTAGTTAACCTGTACTCAGAGACAGCTTAGAAAGTGGGACAATAATCTTTTCAGATGGGATATTTTGGAGGTAGCATGATGTTTAACTAGAACAGCCACACCAGTTCAGCTTTAAAATAAAAAAAAATCACTAGTAAAATATTGATTCATAAGGCCTAAGCCATGTTTCCTTTTATAAAGTGCAGATATGAAAATTGGGGAGATGAGTAAGATATCTCCAGTTAAACTGAAGTCATGCTGTCACCCACGAGGTAGCTGCTGCAGCACTCAAAGACCAAAAGCTTACATGCTTCTGTTCATAGTATATGGTGTACAAACTTGGAAACTTTGGACTGGTAATTTTATTTTTTAATTGGTGTTTCTCCTTTACACTTTGTGGCTAATGTTTTCCTATTATCGAGGTCTTGCATATTTTAGGCACCCACCCAATTCTGTGGTATTATATGTATTTTTTTTAAGGTCTGAGTGACAAGTACATTGATATAAGTGAATCATCATTTTGCAGGCATAAATTTTTATCAGATCGGTTTTCTAATAGATTTATACATTTAAGACAGTGCATCTGCCATGAAAGATTAGCTCATGGAAGATAGCACATTGTTCTAATAGCAAGTGATAGAATTTTATACTTTAAACATGTGAAGCAAACTAGATAGTAAATGAGCCATCTTGTTAAGTAGTTTCTGGTTATCAGATAGAGAGAAAAAAACGGAACTGAAAGGATATCATTGTGCAAGATTTCCATTCCCTGCTAGGGTCCCTGCGTTGTGCTGCAGGATTGCATTTGACTCTAGGATGCACCAAATATAACCAGATGACTAAGCAAGAAATGAAAAATAAAAGAGCATCTGAAGTGCATTATATCCTGTGATTGCAGGATGAATTAGCAATACCTGCTATGGGATTCTTCAGTGTGCAGTACATGAGAATTGGTTGAGAGACAAAGAAGGACTTGACACTTTCTTGAAGAATCATCCTGTGAAAGTGAAATTTTGGGGGAGAGGAAACAAAGACTTTAGTCAAAGACTGACGTATAACATCAGTCTGAATGAAGCCGCATTTCTTATTCATCTAATGATGCTCCCTGACACACTTAATAACACCATATAAACCTTTTCAGCCTGATGTATCCCAGTTTTACAGATTCGGTTCTGAGGCTCATGAGTGAAGAAATGTGACTCGGGAGAACCATGGAGGTAGTGGATTTCTGAGAGAGGCAAGTACAGACGGTTTCCCTGACTCAGTGGCCCAGAATATCCAGTTGTGTTTATCAAAGGCAAGCCCCAAAAATGTAAAAGTTCAGAACACAGAAAACAAAATCAGAGTAATTCTAAGATAATTCTTAGAATCTAAGAAGCTGTCTTCCCAACAAGCCAAGTATTTTTGTGCCTCACAGATGCAGCATGTGTCAGCATTTGTTTTTAATTTAAGGTCTTTATGAAGAGATCAGTAATGAAATGTCCCAGTCAGATTTGTGCCATGAATTACTCTATATAGCAAAGTGAGGGACTTTTCAAACTATATTCACCCTGCTTTGATTTGCAGCTATGGACACTTGTGTAATGTTTCTCAAAAGATATTTTCCAGGATCTAAGTTCCGTTTGGCTTTTTTTCCTACAGAGGCAGTAGAAAAAGGTCTCACTGCTGTTACTGAAAGCTTGATTGCATCTCTATGTCCCATTATCACAGATATATTGATGAAGACACAGTTTATGGTAGTAGCCAGGATCCATGACAAACTTTTAAAAGTGCTTGATAAATTGATGTATATAATCACACACAACAGAATGCTGCCTATATGCACTACAAATACATATATGTGTCATACATACATACCTTTAGTGTAGACACGTGCATCATATTCAGCCATGTCATAATGACAGCCTTCTGTTTTGCCTCTTCCTCAGGTCTGCAGCTCTCTTAATTTATCCTGTCAGTCATCTGTAACAAGAAAAGTAGATGGAATCTCTAACATGAAAATTTTCATACTTTGAAGAATTTTATATAGACTTTAAATATTTACTGTGATCATGTTTAAATATTCTTGTTGTCTACATCAGGATCTAAACTGTTTGAATATTGGTGATTTTTTTTGGCATGATCAATTCTTTTGCTCATAAAATTTATAATCTAATTCTGTGCTGAATGAAAATTGTCTACTTCTATCAGTTTAAAATTTGCTTTCTTTCTGTTTCAAGGGAATTGAGAAAAGCTTTTACTATGAGAAAAAACTCCAGTGGCTATTTCTGAGCCACTCCTAGTACAAACCTCCATCATGTTCCATTTCATACATCTCTGTAAGACAAACTCTTTAACCTTTTAATTTTTCTTCATATAAGAAATTGCCCATACCCCTGATGATTTTCATCAGTTATCTCTCTCTATACCACCAATAAAATTCATAGACCAACTAGAAGTGAATGCCATTATGTTGTAATAAAACATTGTTTTTATTCAGGGGTAAAACCAATAGATACTAGGTTTTCAGTGAGTGCTTCACAGTGGCTTTAGCTACCATGCTTTTGGTAACCACGCTTGAATTTGAACTCCTCCTTTCCCAGCTGTGTGGTTCAAGGTAGTTCCCCTCCTTGCAGAGCCTGAACTTTCCTTTCTGGGCCAATATTAGGGTCAGAGCAGATGAGAAGCAGTCTGAGAGCCAGCAGGGGGGCAGCAGGGTGACAGGGGAATTTGGGATTGAAACCAAAATGTTTTAGAAAGAATAGACGTAGCTAAAGTCAGTGAAATATTTTATTCCTTATTGTAACAGGAAGTTTACAGAGTTGTGAGGAACACAAATCTGGTGGACTTGGCAGTGTTAGGTTTATGCTTGGATTTGACTCAACAATCTTAAAGCTCTTTTCCAGTCTTATTGATTCTATGTTAAACTATACAAATAGGTCACTTTTCTAGATTGAATTGCCATTACATTTCCATTTGCCATCAGCTGGCATCTAACTTAGCTATTAATGGATCCTGTCGAAACTGTGTAAAGTCTTGACTTAACATAAATCACTCATGTATGAAACTTGTTGTTCTGCACTGATCCTTTCCCAAAGAAATAATAAATATATTTAACAAGCTCATTCATACTGTGGATAATTGGAGACACTTGCTATTTACCATATGTACAAAATGATCTTTTATTAATACTCTTTGTTTTCAAACTTTTAAATCAGCTTCTGACTACATGGCATAATTTTAGACAACAACAGACAGGTATTTACTGCCTGCAGTCCTTTTGAGCTAGTCAGATAATTTACCAGCTGGAAATGTGTTTAATGACATTGATAATATCTATATTTTAGAACTTAACACCCACAGCTGGTAGTGTGGTAAAACATCTGGAATTATGCTGGCTTTTTCCTGGACCAGGCCTTGCTTAACTTTGGTTTAAAACAACAATACAATATTGAAGTAGACTGAATATTTTGTAACTAAGACTACTAAACTACTAAAAAGCTTGGCAGTTTCTCTTTAGAAGAAATAACATCATTTGAAATACTTTCCACTTAGCTAAAATGAAATTATCAAATATTTTATTAACTGATTCTTACAGTTACAAAAAGACATTCGTAGTGCTGGGGCTGGGAGTGCCCAGCAGATTGCTGAAAAAAAAGAGGATTACCACAAATGCTGCCTCCTGAATTGAGACCAGTGATCTTAGTCCACTTCTTAAGGCACACACCTTAAAGTAATATATAATCTTAGTGGGCAGGAAGGAAATGAATGCCAGAAGTGACCTGGTTAGTCATTCCTCAGTCAGAGCTGCTGGAGCTAGACTGACAAAGTTCTCTGATGGTGCTTTAATTGCTGCTGGAGGAATAATGTTTAGTTATGCAC
Source organism: Drymodes brunneopygia (assembly GCA_013400955.1). Lineage (NCBI taxonomy): Eukaryota > Metazoa > Chordata > Aves > Passeriformes > Petroicidae > Drymodes > Drymodes brunneopygia. The sequence continues at coordinate 2,559 of VZTZ01007241.1, read as the reverse complement.
TGCTTTGCTATCAGATGAATACTTTTCATGAACCTAGCAGTACAAGTAGCTGAGGTATAGCTAGGGCTTGAGGACTAAAGCTTGTTATCTCTTGAACACCTTTCCCTAAAACATTTACATTAGGTCTCAGAATTGAGAAAAGGCAAGGAATGATCACAGTGTATTTATGACTCTTTGAAGATACTAGCATAATATGAAATAGTTGGGCTCCTGTAAAAAATCATTGTCTTTGGGTTCTTTTTCCTTAGGTCTCGTATGATATAACCTATTACACTTTAAATGAAGAAAAATTTCAAACTTTCAAGTTCACTGTTAATGCCACGGAAAGACTACACAGTATATCATATCCTCCGTTTGGCTTACCTTTATATTCACCTTTATATTTTTACAACTGTAATTTATTTTCTTATTTTGAATTAATTTTTAAATCTTGAAAACAATGTTACATTTGACTATCAAGCAAATGAAATGAGCATCATATCTGTGCGGGTCACAGTAACTGAAAATCAAGAGAGGTAATACAGAAAATTCAAACGTGAAAAATTTAATATTTGATGAGCAGCTGGTGATTTATGTAAAAAGTACCAATAAGAAGGATAAAAGAAATATCTTTGCAACACAATGGTCAGGTGTGAGAAATGAGAACTGTCACTACCTGAAAGAAAAAATAAAGTTAAATTTACATTATTAATACTTACTGGAGTTTTTAGCATTTGAGGAATGGGATCTAAGAAATTTTGGAGGCTGGAAAGTGTGTCTTTTCCAAAGTAAAGCTGTTGGAGGCGGACTGGCTGGATGCTCTAATAGTTGTAGCCATACAGTGTCTTAAGTTGCTTCACTGAAGGCTCAGAAAGCAGATGCTGGAATCAGATTTTGAATGTAGAAGTGTGTTACCCTGGCCATAGTAATAATGGATGATAGCAAGGCTTCACTTTTGTATCTCTGACTCATGTCAAGAGATTGGGACAGATAAGGATTAGCACAACTACTGTCAAACCTCTGTTGGAGAGAACACTTCGGACACTAAAAGTCAACAGTACACCAGTATTAATTAGCAATCTTTGTTTCCAATTCTGTTTCAATTCTAGCATGACTGTATGAAGGTCATTATATAGAACCTAAGTCTGTTCAGCTGCATGTGCTTCTCTGTAGAAATTAGTTAGAAATGTGCAAATAACATAAGGAAACAATTTGCATATGATTTGCATACGAACACAAACTTTTGGCTTATGGTTAATACTCCCTGCCTCTGGCAGTGACCAGGAAGGATGTGGAGTGGCAGATAGTGACAGTTTTGGCATGTGGGCAAGGACAAAATAATAGTTAGGTGGCAGGTACGGAAGCAGGGCATGTGTGTTCGTAGGGGTGCGTGGCTGTGTGCTGGGGTATTGGAGGACACCTGGAGCATGCAGGGGGCTGGAAGGGGCCCAGTTTCTGGTATTGCCAAGACTGGTTGAAAAGATGGTAAATAACTTATTAAAGGTCTCAAAGATGAAGACACCTGACTTCAGAAATATTAATAGCATAATCTGCCTAGCAGCTCCTGAGCCCATGGATGAATGTAGGTATCTGGGGAACAATTGGGCTGGCAGATATAGAAGCAGATTCTGTCAGAGCTGGAGCTCGTGAACTGGGATCTCTATCCCAAATCCCTTTTTCACCAGAGTTTCAGGTCTTGTCTGCTTGTCCTTCTCTTTCTGCCCCAGCAAGAGGAGTAGCTGTAGGGACCTTCTTCAGTTATCTGGACCTTTGGCAGTGCAACTATTCCTGCAGGCTGAAACTTGGCATTAGAGCATCACAGTATTGTGCCAATGTAGTCAGATCAAGGCTCTGTGGAGCCTAGTGCTTTGACATTTTGCTTCTGAACGCTGCCAACAGCAATGCCAATTACTGCAGTCTGCATTTACCTACAGCAGCTCATTTAAGCCTGGCCACTGGTCAGTCCCTGGATTGCAATGGCTCCTCGTCACCAACAAGCCCAGTCAACTGGAGCTGATTCAGAACCAGAACTAAGAAAGGCCTTGTACTTAATTTAAAAGCCTTTCAAACCCTGTTTCTGCGGTGGTGCACAGATCACAGACACATTATTTCAAGTTTAAACGAGCACGCCCTTAGTGATTTTAGGCCTATCCAGAATGCTCCCTTTTCATCAATGCATCTGTTTCTGAGTAAGCTCTAAAACACTTGCTTAAATGTGTGCATGTAAAACCTCCAATTTCTTGCTTGAACCAAACCCATCATTAACAGAAAATGGGCCATCTCATATCTAGTTTTTCCTTGTAACTCACGTTACTAAACAGACAGCTACCACAGACAGACACTATGCGACTAGACCCTGCAGAATCACAGCACCACTTATTCACACTGGAAGACGCCTCCAAGATCATCGAGCCCAAGGTTGGGCTGGTCTCCACCACGACACCCACATCCCAGCCTCCAATGCCACCCCAGCTGCCACTGGAACGTTCCGTGCCCAGGTCTCTCCCCGACCTTCTCCGTCCCCGCGCCCCCGGGGCCGCCTCAGCCGGGCCCGGCGCGAGGGCGGAGCGCGAGCGCCTC